>VZRO01000218.1:503788-555458 GCA_013397915.1 Daphoenositta chrysoptera
GTGACAGAATACACTGCAACCCAGGACAGCACCATGTTCACAGTGGGACCAAGTCCCAGTTCTGGGACACTTGTTTTCTGTCGTGGTGTCATAATCTAGAGGCGAGGAGAGAAGCCAGCCTCTCTCAGCATGTTCCAGACAGCTCAGCCTCTCTCAGTGCTGGGCACTGGTGCAATCTGCCCACTTGTGTCTCACACCACTGGCTGCAAAGCAGTCCTGTCTTCAGCCACACATTTGCACTGGGCTGGCTTAGACCATGCTGGTAGCCATCAAAGTTTACAGAAGCTGGGGGCTCTGTGCCCCTGAACACTGCAGAGTATGCAGCCACTTGATATAGAACAGTGTTAAATGTCTGGTCGGAAAGGAAATGTTTCAAAAACACATGACCCAAAATAAAAGGAGTTTCTTTTATGCCTCTTCTGGACTGTCTAATGTGTTGTCCACTTGGTGAAGTAAGCTGAGTGCTTGCTGCCTGCTTTCACATTGTCCTTGGAAATACGAGACCATCTCACTGGTTGTTCCTGTTTAAAAACAGCAGATCTTTCCTTCCCCTTCTATTTTTGGAGTTGATCCATGAAAGGCAGGACCAATGTTTAAGAGGATTCTCAGAGGCAAACCAGCTGGGTCACTCTAAAGAGCTGCACTTTCCCTTAAGGTGTCTGAAATGGCAGTGAAATCACCTAGTAGTTTTCTTCCTAAATTAAACATGTTTATCCTCCTGGGCTTTTTGTGGCTCTCCTCATTTCAGATCATTAGGCTGTTCATCCTCTATTCATTCATCTATCAGGGGCTGTTAGTTATTGAGGCCTGGCTCTGTGTTGGATGCTGTTAATAGTTCTGTACATATGTAACACAAAAATATTGAGTAATATACATTGATGTAGTTATTCTATTGCTTGTTCACAGCCCCACCAATTCATTCAAAAGAAACTGAGGGGTTTTACTTAATTGAGGGCTTGTTTTTCATCTTTCTCAAATCTTGGAAATCTGTCTCCTCACCAGTTTGTTATTCCCCAGCTAGCAAACACCATTTGCAATTTTCTGATATTCTAACTGTTTCAACTAGTATACTTAAGGTTTGTCTGCTCTGAACTGAGAGTCTGATCCTGTGTATTCTTACCAAATCTAACTTTTTTCCAGAGCTACCATTTATTGTACCAGTCCAGAATCAAGCCCAAGAAAAGCATGGATAAATAACAATTCCCTTTTTTTCTTTAGATTCTCATGCTGTGTTTACCATGTTTACATGATTTCTATGTACTTGCAATGCTTAAATGTTCAATCTTTGGATTTCTACATACTAAGCCCCTGGTCCTTTTCTCTGCCTTCACTGATCTCATTCACCACCTCCCCTTGCACAGTGATGTATTAAATCCTGCTGTAATCCATGTAAGTCACATCCACTCCCCTGAATTTTCAAGGATGCTGTACTATGCCTTCAAAGACATGCTTTATGTTATTTTCAAATAATTTACTCTGGAAGTTCCTGGCCCGATAAATGTCTTCACTTTCCTGGTAAAACATTGCTCCAACTTAAGTTAACAACTCAGAAGGCTCCCTTTTACAGTAAAGTTAGTCATGTGAACTTATAATTAATGTTTTGTCCTCTGCAACCCAGTTTTGAAAGTCAGTTATCTGACATTTTCCAGCTGGGTCTCACCCCTCTGCTGACACTTAGCACAAAAGAGAGGGGGCTTGAGCACTTGATACAGCCTCCAGGGCATGGGGACACTTCCAGGGGCTGTGTTTATTCCCATCAGGTCAGCAAAGAAAAGGAGGACAAGATGTGACTCGGACACTGTGTTCAGTTTCGGGCCCCTCACTGCAAGGAGGACTCTCAGGTGTGGGAGCAGGTCCAGAGAAGGGCAGTGAAGCTGAGAAAGGCTCTGGAGCACAAGTCCTGTGAGGGGCAGCTGAGGGAGCTGGGGGTGTTTAGCCTGGAGAAAAGGAGGCTTGGGGCAGACCTTGTCTTTCTACAAGTCCCTGAAAGGAGATTGTAGCCAGGTGGGGATCAGTCTCTTCTCCAAGTAATATGCAATAGGAAAAGAGGAAATGGCCCCAAGTCATACCAGGGGAGGTTTAGACTGGATAGCAGGAATAATTTCTTCACAGAAAGGGTTGTCACTCATCAGAACAGGCTGTCCAGGGAAGTGGTGGAGCCCCTGTCTCTGAAGGTGTTCAAAACAAGTGTAGATGTGGCAGCTAGAGACAGGACTTAGTGGTGGACTTGGCAGTGGTAGGTTAATGGTTGGATTCAGTGATCTTAAAGGCCTTTTCCAACCTAAAAGATTTTATGGTTCTGTGATAATAACCTGTACACAACGTTTGTTTCTGTTCATGGATTGCCTTAGATGTGTCAGCTCCAAGCTTTCTGCTGCAATTTTTGTCCAGTTTGGAATATGTTCAATATTGATGGATATACCAATTGTGTTGATTCATTTTATGACTAAGGGAAAGCAAGTGGTGTTTGCAAGCTGTGATTCATGTCATCCTTTTGAAACGTGTTATTTAGGCTGTGGCAAAACACCACTGAGAAATTCCTATTTCTGTCCACTGTCTCTAAAGGGAGTCTAGAAAACCTTAGAAATGGATGCTGACCCTGAGGACTTTGCAGGTTAGTTGATGTGCATCTCATCTGTGATGAGAATCTTACCATCCGTGTTTATATTGCTTGTTGCTTTTTGTTAATAAATATAGTAATTTAGACTAAATCTGCATTAGGTTCTGCAGGAGGTGGTCTCAGTGTGGTCTGGAAATGTTAGCTAGGATTCACAAGCATATATACACAAATGTATTAGTCACAATAAAACCACAGTGAATGGCACACAACCATAAAAAAGGGATTTTACTGCATTAGGTGTTTTTGAATAGTCTGGACTTCTGCTCTTCATTCCATTCAGTTTTACTAATATATCTGGACTAGATTTTTGGTTTGCTTCCCCCCTCAAGTAGCATGTCCCCATAATCTCTGAATAACGAGACAAGAGGAGTCTGGCATGGCTGGAGAAATATTTTCGTACATCCAGGAAGAAGGAAATGACTGGGTTCATCATTGGTGGGACAATACTAGGAAACTATGTTCTTTAATAAGAAAATGCATTTTACCAGGCCCCAGGAAAAACGAGATGCTGCTTTGTGCACTTTGTATCACCTTAGCAGCAAAGAAGCAGGAGAAATGGAGTCCAGCAGACTTGCAGGCAGGCAGTGAGAAACACTGAACAGTCACACCTCACAGGGCATTTTCCTGTTCCTGTCCTCTGTCCTCAGTTGTGAAAAAAACCATGAGAGTGGGAAAGGGATGCACAGGGACTTTGTGAGACAGCAAAAGAAAATGAAGGGAGAGAGGAAGGCTTATATGATGAAACTGATATCCAGTG
Source organism: Daphoenositta chrysoptera (assembly GCA_013397915.1). Taxonomy (NCBI): domain Eukaryota; kingdom Metazoa; phylum Chordata; class Aves; order Passeriformes; genus Daphoenositta; species Daphoenositta chrysoptera. Next base: position 507,166 of record VZRO01000218.1, read on the forward strand.
GATATCAGCTGAGAGAAAAAGTATTGATTCAGTGATTCCGTCTTCAAAAAGAATAATATTTTGCCTGTAATTCTGCAGGCCTATCACCCAAATCTTCTGACATTTTCATGAATAACCTTCCTAGTGCAATAGAATCTATGTTTATTAAAACTGTAGAGGTACTTGCAAAGATACCAGAGATGAAGATAAGAATTCAAACTAATTCTGGTACCTTGGTGACATGGTTCGGAAAAATCTGTAATGACATAACATAAGAAGAGAAAGAATGAGATGCCAGAATGAGATGCCGTTTTTTTTTAGGAAAAATCAAGAGCCCAAGGACAAGGTGAGGAATAAGTAATAGCTCTTCAGACAGATGAAAAATTATAACAATTGAACAAGTTATGTCATATTCATGATGTCATGGGAAAAGCAAAAAAACAAGCAGAAGTATCACCCATAAAATACAGAAAGTTATCTGAGCATTGACAAGGCTTTACATGAACTACAATGCAGAGCTTTCTACACTACACTATAGAAAAGATGTGAAGCAATTGAAAAGTTAAGAGGAGATTAATTGAATGATCATTGCTCTAATAAACATCACCTATAATAAAAAGTTGGTAGAAAAAAATTTGTGGTTTAGGCCCTTGGCCTAAGGAAAAGACACCTGAGTGCAGAAATGATCACAAATATACAAATATATAGAAAGATGCTGTTTTTCGTGATTGCAGAGCCAAGACAAGAAGTAAAAGAAGAAAAATGGTGTAAAGGTAGTCACTTGGTTATGGCAGCACTCTGTCATGTGAGAGCCTGTATTACATCAGTCAGTGTTTTTGGAGAAGGAAAGGGCTCCTTAGTTCACTGCTTCCATCCATGATACCATACCTAGGTTCTGTGGCTTACTTCGGGCCAAAGCAATAAAATAATGTTCATATTCTACCCCAACATCTAGAATGGTAGAGAGGGAAAAAGATAATAATAGAAAAAATTACAACATGAGGAGGAAACCTAAGTAGTCTTAGATCAACGTGGAAAAAACCATTATTTTCAGCATACATATTTTTTCAATTGCATGTTTGTTTAAAAGAAATAATTTCTCTCAGCTGTCCATTTGAAAGTTTAAAAACAACTTCAAACACTTATTCTCAAACTTGGTAGTATCAAAAGGAATTAATTAACTCCCCTTGGTTAATTAATTTAGTTTAATGGACTTCAGCATTGCAAGGCAGGGTGGCATATTAGATTAGATTCTCCAGCTATGTTTCAAGTCATAATAATGACAATAACACAAATCCTCTGTTTCTTTCTAAGTACTCATAGACAGTGTTTTAAAGCCTTAATTTAAAGTGGGTGTTTCTCTTTCCAGGCTCTAGCTTGGATTAGTTTCTTCTGGAGTTTGAGTGGGTGAAACTGGGTACACTCACAAACTGTGTTCAATATTAAAACCTGTCTCTGGGAGGTGAGGAAGATCATATTAGCATTTGTTTTGAAGAATCTCTTGATGTCAGCAGGAGCGCTGGGTTTTTTTTTTTTTTTGCATTGAGAAGAAAACACAATGCAACTGAAGTAGAAAGTTTTTTCCCTGGGATAATCCCTGGGAAATTTTATTCCCTGGGATTATCTTAGGCCTTGGTATTTAAAAGCACACCAGAATATTTTCCTGATTGTTTTCCATCATCAGCTGTCTTATCTCTGAATAATTCTGCAATATAAATATTCAAAATTATTAGTAGTAGTATTAGTATTACTACTATTGCTAGTATTGCAATTATTAGTAGTATTACTATCTTCCTCTTCTCTTCTTTGTACTTGAACTAGACGACCTAATTTTTATCATGGTGAGGCCCAAACACTAAGACCCTGAAGCTATAACACAATAACAGCAGCTGGAATCATTTCCATGGGAAAGGAAAGGAAGGGGTCAGGATGATGTCCTGGGATCCCTAACACTTGCACTGGCTTCTTCCTCTCCTCTTGGATTCCACTGAGAGGAGCTTTGCAATCACTCAGGCAGGAAGGAGATTTTGGCAGCCACTGCTTTGCTCCTGATTTCCGGGAAGAGCAAGAGGAAGGATAGAGGAATGCCTGGGTAACCAGCAAGACAGAGAGCCAAAAATCTCCTTACCCTTTTGTCATCCCAACTTCTTCCCTGTGCAGCTCTGGGACCCCAGCCTGTAGAAGGGCCAAAAGCCCAGGGAGAGAAGATGAACAGTCATCCTCCCTTCCTGGGGATGCCCTGGGCATCCTGCACAGCCAAATCCCTGTCCAGGTAGGACAACAGCCCACTCCTGATGGAGTCCCATACAGTCATCTGCTGGAAGACATCCTAAGGGAGATATCACAGCACCTTTGGGTTTTGTTTGCTGTTTAGATATTTCTCTTCAGGAAGAGATAATGGCTTGAAGAATGTAGAACTGTGTGTCCATTTTGGAAAACTATTCCTTTTTCTTTTATGCCTAGCTGTGGCCTTATTCATTACTTCTCTCCATTGCCCATCATACCTGTTTACTCTTTTCTTTTCACCCTGCTCCACTCCTTTCAGTTCCTGGTTTCTTATTTTCAAGAAAAATGTAAGAACTCCTTGCATTCACTCAAGCCTCCTTACTTCTTGTTTAAAGTCTCTCAACCCCTCCCAGAGCCTGTATTTTTTTTCACATTAGAAAACAAACAAAACGCTTAGCATCCTTCCCCTATCTCTGAGCTAAGGCATCCTGGAAGAGGAAGACTCAGATAAATATCTATTCATCTCCACAACTCCCAGATGCAGCTCAGTCTCCTTTATGGATTAAAGATAAGACAATATCTGTAAGCAGCATTAAGAACAAGAGCTCTGGTCACCAGCAAGGGAAAAGAGATTGCTTAAGCCCTCAGCTTCTGTCACAACACTGAGGTCTCAGGAGACAGAAGTGTGCTGGGAGAAGCACGTCCCTCTGACACTGTGTTGGGGCCTAAGATATCCTTCACAGCCCAAAGGCCAGAAACAGAAAATGAATTTGTCTCTGTATTACATGAGAGACTTTCAGGGATGCACATCTGAGCACTAAGTAGGTGGGTAACTCACCACAAAGTCTTGTGAGGGGAGATTTCAGTTCTTATGTCCGTAGAACTGAGTCAGCCCTGCATAAACACCGTGGAACAGGAGGATGTGAAACATCCAACAACACAAGCCCTGGTCTCGAGGAGCTGTGTTACAGGAGGGAAAACACATTCCAACAAAAACCTGGTTCTGACACCCTCCTTTTTCTCTTTGCCTTGCTTGGGAGCATTTTCTGTGACAACTATTCCATGCCACAGCACCATGCTCTCAGTAACCCTGATTGGGAGGGAAGGATATCCCTGGTGCCAGGGGCAGATGTTAGTGCTGCTTCACCAAAAGCACTGCAAATCCATGCTTTGGGACAGGATGTGCTGATAGGGGCTAAATGAATGTTCAAAGATGCAAAANTGTTCAAAAATACAAAAAAAAAAAAAAAAAAAGGAAGTCCAGGCAGGAATGTGGATATAAATGTCCCACTAGGGGACTAAAAGAGAGGTCCTGGAGTCTAAATGCCATTCAGCCAATTTGTATTTTTCTGAAACAAATTTCCTTCTTGTGAAATAAAAAATTAAGAAAAAGAAGAAAGAAATAAAAGGAAAAAAGTGATTCTTGAGGAGGAACCCCTACCAAATGACCAGGACACCTGGGTAGGATGAGGAAAATGTTCTTCTGAGAGCAAAGGGAGGTACATAAACTGGGGTTTTTTTTGGTTTGGTTTTTTTTTTTTTTTGTAGTATGAAACTTGACCATGAAATTTCAACATTGAATTCCCTCTTCATAAAGTTCAGGCTGTTTACTTTCATGTAAGGTTGCCTCTCATGTTATTCCTGTCAGAGGTCAAATCCTGAGCAGTTAAAAGATGTAAGTTATTTTAAAGCCTTTTATATTTCTAGGCAGGCTCGTAAGGCAGAACTGGCTGCCCACAGAAGAGTCAGTGAAGTGCAAGCTCTCTCACATCTAGGAAATGAGTCGGGTCAGGTAGGAATGAAGCACTGCTGGTGCCTGGCAGCTGATGGCCAGCGTGTGTGCAGTGACCTCTTTGCTCTGGCTGCTCTGTAAGGTGAATTAAAGCTGGCAGTTTCAGTCAGCAGAAGGAACAAAGGGGTCAGGGTGGCTGAGATGTGTTGTCTGTGACTCTGGATCTCTGACACTCACCTGAGCAAGTGGCCCATGGTCCCAGTATGTGCTGCTGTTCCCTGGTTCAAGACACGGCGAGGCATCAGAAGAGCAGACAGCAGCCACTGCCAACAAGAATCTTAGCCTCATTTTTGCTTCACTAAACAAGCACAAATCCTTTAACCCCTCTTTGTGCTTCAGTCACTGTTCTGGGAGCCGCAGTTGGCTTGGGTTTAGCTACCACTTCATAAAATATAAGAATAATTTCTGATAGATGATTGATAGTAAAATGCTTAGATTTTGAAGGTAAGCCTCAGCCATGGAAGGCACTTCACAAAGTTATCACATAATTTCACCCCCTGGGCTCAGCTGGAGTATTAGCTGAGAATGGATTGACTTTATACTGAGTCAATCTGCAAATTCTCTGAGCAAACAAAGATTCTGCAGCATTTATATTGTATGTGTGTTTTTCTACAACATATTCAGGGCTTTCAGATACAAGGAGGAAGGACAAGAACCTTTCTCCTTTAAACTGTGAAGTTTCCTTTGTTCTCAATTCAGTTTTTGTGTCAATTAAAGGCAATTTATAAGTCCAGCTCACTTGTGAAATCATTTATTTGGGACAAAACCATAACACAAAGCACTGAGTAAAAAGCAACTGAAATGATTGTCACACTCCCTCCCTACTAGCAAGGATATTGGCTTCTGATCCACATTCCAAACTTGGATACCTTGCACCCAGTACTAGCATTCTGGCTTTTGTGGTGCCGAAAGGATTTCTTAAAAACTTATATTAAATTTCTTTGAGTTTTTCGGTTTTAAAAGCATGATGAATCAGACTATTTCAGAACATTTTTTTTTAACGTCTTTGTTTAAATCAACGTTGACTCTTAGATTCCTGTTTGGATGCACAAGTCATGATTTGTTTGACCTCTTTAACCAATATGCTACTTTGTTAATTATTGCCCTCTTTTTCAAAATAACTGCAAAGTCAGCCTGTGAACTCGTTACTTGACCATGTTTGTTCATTTAGAGATGAAGGAAGTGGGAAAAGCGAAAACAGTCTGACAGTCCTCCCTGCTAACATCCCGTCTCAAATATTTGTTTTGCTATAAAGTAAATCAAGCATGAAAGGACCAAATTGTTTAAAATTAGTACCAAAACCCTCAAAAGTCTTGAAAAAATATTTTAAACCCAGATACTTTCCACTGGAAACTGCAAAAACAGGAAAGTGTCCAGCAGTGTGTCACAGTCTAGAGCAGTTGTTGCATCCATGAAACGAAAACAAAGCAAACCCTTCATCAGCAGCAAGCCAGACTGCAGAAAATTCCCTCTCCACAGTTATGTTAGTCTTTCTTTTGGCACTGTGGATACCCTGAGAGAAATTATTAAATGAATTAATATTTGAGGAAGCAAGAAAAAAAGGCAAGAGAGAATAAAACAAGAAAATAACCTGCACGAGCAAAAAAAAAAAATGTACCTTAATGGGAAAACAAATGTTGTTTGAATGACTAAATTTGGCTTCTGTGTGAACTCTGGGCTCTTGGTGACTTCACAACTCAAACGTCACCTTGAGCCACGGGAAGCAGATGTTGTGCCTCTGGAACCATCCAGGATCTCGTGGTTGTCCCAGAGGTGCACATCCAGCCAACTCAGGGTGCAGGGCTTTGACTCCTCACAGAAGAGCTGCTGTTGGCCAAAGTCAAGAAAAAAAATCCCTCAGAAACAAAACCCCAATTTTGACAAACATGATTCATTTCCAGGTGTTGCACCACCTTCTACCTTCTCATTTTGAGCACTTTTTAATGAAGATCTGCCCCCCATTCATGCTCATGCTGCTGCTGATCAGAGCTCTTCTGTAGCACAGGGACCACTGGCAGCAGAGAAATACTTAAGAGATAGGGACTTCAAGAAATAAAAGAAGGACTTCGAATTTTTTTTTCAGTAGCCTGTACTTCCATCTGAAGCAGATATGCTTGTTCCTGGTAACACTTTTCTGACCAGCTTTACTTCATGCTTGTAGAGGAAGGGAAAACAGACAAGTAGGGAGCCACCACCTCTTGAAAAAAGTATCGCTCCAGGGATAATTAAGTTCCTGAATCAAAGAGACATGTTCCGACTGAGGCCTGTTCAGACAACATGCTCCAATGCCTTACAAAATCCAAGGAGGAACAGTATTACTAGATCAGAAGTGGTAAAAAATGATAATCACCCTAAAAACCTAACACCAAGACCCATTTTCATAGGCTCCCAGTGGAAATATTCTGATAGATTTTGATAGAACTGCATTGTTAATATTTATGAAACCAGGCAAGACCTCCAGATGGAAGCTGCTCTATAAGCAGAAAGCTTTGCTATTAATATTTATTAATCTGAAAGTGCTTATTTAGTTTTTAGGCAATTTTTCCTCCATCCTTTTCCTAAGCAAACTAACATTAAATCTGTGGGATCTGTGAGTTCTTAGCTTCCCACTGCTGTCTGTGATGTAAATTGCACTTCAAAGAAAAGAAATACAGAAAAAAGTTCAGAAAGTCACAATGTGAAGGCTGGAGAGCTGTTTGCAGAGAGCATTCCTGGCAAGTACCAAACGTTTGGACACCACATTGAGCAACATAAACAAAGTTTTCAAACCTGATCCTGTGGCCTCTGTGAAGTACAAAGTCACAGGGAGAGGGTGGTGCCCACAGGAGCTTCCTCGCAAGGTCGTGGATATTTTGGGTGTGTTTATGCCGATGGGTGTTCCTGAGTGGCATTTCAGGGTGGCAAAGATGAACATCTCCTTCCTGTCTGGAGTGATGTGGTGATGCTGGGGCTCAGGGCAGTCCTGTGGGGACCATGGCTGTACCTACACTGCTGCTTGGGTAGGCTCTGGTTCCTGGTTCTGTCTGTACCCATGGTGGGCTGTCCTCCTAGAGGAATCCCGGGAATTAAACATATGGAATTTTGTCACTGTGAGCAGCTGGGAGGTGGCCAAGGGGTGCATCCGTCAGCCAGGACTTCAGAACTGTCATAGCCAGTGGTGCTCAGTTCCCTTATTCACAATTCTCAATTGTGGTTCTAGGTTTAAAAAGAAAAAACTGATAAAACCCTGTGCCAGTGCCTCATCACCCTCACAGTAAAAAATAACTTCCTAACATCTAAACTAAACCTACTGCCTCCAGCATGAGGTTGTCTGCAGATTTGTTCTTCATTCCATCATCCAGGTTCTTCATAACTCAGGCTGTGAGACTTCTTGGGAACCTCACACAGTATATTCTTCTCTTTTAACAAAAATTTGGGACTTGCTTTATGGTGTAGTTTTATCACATTTCAATTTATTTCAAAATACAAGTTTTTCTAAAATTTTAGCAAAATTTATTGAAAGGATTACTAATGTAAAGTTGCATTAGGCATGTCACTATTTGACATAATATTTCTCTCCTGTTTGTCTTGCATGGACAGCCCAATATAGGTATTCTTTTATTAAGTTCTTGAACCTAGTCTTACCTGTTGAGTAATTAATGTTGGAGTTCAATAACTCTCTTACTAAACTGCAATTTTTTCCGTTCATTCAACAATGTAGTGTACTTATTGTCATGCTTAGCAGCTTTATGAAATTGTGATAGTCTTCAATGAATAAAATGGTTTTCAAATTATGAATTTCCCAACTTCAGGTACCCAGGGAGCTAGAAGAATAATGACTCTTTTCTACTACTTTACCACCTGATTCTTGAATCTTTCTGTTCTTACTAGCTGCTTTGTCACCTCCTCCAAGGGTTTTTCCTCATGGGTGTGTGTTCTCTTAGGATGAAACAATCCTTAAAATGACTCTGCCAAGTCCAGGTAAGTTCTAGTTCAAAATGAAAAAGCATCTGTCATCTCTAAGCTAGGATAGTCTATGCCCCCCATAGCAGAGCTCCTTACACTTCAGCCCCTGCCTGTCTCTTTAATCTCCACTTGTATCTTCCCCAGGCGTGTTCCTTCCAGCCATGGTTATCCCCTGAGCAAGTTTCATGCTTCATACTCATTTTTTTATGAGGCATCTCCCAATGCATACAATACTCTTATAGAGAATTTGGGCCTGAGGCATCTCTGTGCCTTGGTCCTTGTTATCTAAGCTTTTCAAGGTGGGAACTGCTCCTTCTGATTTCCTGAACATGTAGTTCATTGTCCTGATAATACTGTTTGGGGAAAAATATTAAATTAACTCAGTGATGATGACACATTTATTCCATTATACTCTTTAGATGTTGGGAATAGAGACCTTGGGATCACTAAAAGCACATCTTTCATCTCTGATGTAATTATGGCTGAGGCTTTAGCTTGTTCTGAAGTAGTTTGATTTTCTACTAATTTAAAGAAATTCAAGAGAAAAAGCACCTGAGAGAGCAAAGGGACCCCCAAACTGCTTTCAGCTTATGGTCAACTGGTAGAGTCCATCTGGTAGCATAAAACATTCGTATTCAGGTAGAAAATCAATGAAGTCAGAAAATGGATCTTCATTTATTATTCTTCACACATGCCAACACATACATATTTGCTGACTGCAAAAAGCCTTTGCAACATGGCTGGATGTTTGGTCCATCACACACATTGTTGGGAAGCAACCTTTGACCCATGCTGCTTCTGCAGAGAATGCTTATTTTAGGGAGGTCTCCTTCAATAATGGGGAAAGAGCTGCTCACTGAAGCTGTGTCCCTGAGAGGTGGCCAACTCAGGCAGACAGGTGGCATTATGCTTATGGTTTTGCAATTTTAAATCTATTAGTTTTATTTATGATGAGTTCTCTTACCCATTCCATGCACACACACACACCCCACACACACCTTCCCCCCAACCCAGTTTCCTCCCTTATTTCCCTCTGCACTTAATTTCAGGGTTTCACAGCTTACATGTGTTCTTGGGCTGCTCTAATAATTTTGGGAGGTACTGCCTCAATTAAAAAACCTCGAAGCCAGTGGAGGGATTGAAAGGAGCTGTGCAGTTACTGGTGTGGAACACACAGCACTTCCGCAGGGTTATTCCCACAGAGACCACAGGGGCAGCTGTGTGAACTTTTGGAATGAGACAGCTGTGTCTCACAGCAAAAGTGGTTCAGGCCCTGACCATAAGGATTTTTTTTCTCCCCCAGAGAGTGCAAAGGGGTTGTATCAAACCTTGTACGAATTATGTGTAGGAAGAGCTGTTTCACAGGGCGTACGGCTTTGCTTGTGAATCCTCAGTTACATTTTCCCGTGCTCCCTTTGTTGTGTGATGTGGTAGACATACTTTGGCTGCTTCCATCCTCCCCAAACTTATCTCACACCTACGCTGTGTAGCTGCAAATCTCTATTCAGACACAGGCTTAGGCATATCTTAGGGCGAGCCAGCACTGAGATAAGAATGTGAACACAGAAGTAAAACCTCTGTGTTTTCTTTTTCCTCTGTGCCTGCCACCGTATAGCTCATTTGCTTTTGCAATGTGTGAATATTGACAGTGTCAAGTGGGGTACTCTCCAGACAGAAATTCCTATAATATGTCATAAAGGCATCAGTGGGTTAGCACAGGACAGCTGGAATTTGAACTGCTTGGCATACAGACAGGGTGCACTGCCTTGTGCATTTTGTGCCGAGCAGGTTACAGAAGGCAGGGTGTCACCCGAGGCATCATCTGTGACTGGGCACTGATTTTGGTGCATGGCAGGGATAAATCAGTTTGCCAAGTGTGGATACTCTTTCCAGTACAGATTTCCCTTTCCCACCAGCTCAGGGTATTCTCCTCAAGACTTAGGGTGCAGGCCCCTCATTCAACTGCAGTCTGCTGGGAGCTCCTCCTGTGTCCGAAGGGAAGTGAGGATTGTTATCACCACTGCCCACACGTGGCCCTGCAACTTATAGGATCATTTGCTTTGCCTCGGCCATGCTCTGCCATGTGTGCTGCATGAATCTCTCTGCGAAGTTCTTGGAAGTTTCATGACCTTATCCATGGCTACACAGTATCACCGACAAGCTTGTTGCTAGCTTTTACTGAAGTTACAGAAGTGAATAAAAATATATCCATTCCTGGAAACAAATGTTGATATCTTAATTATTCTGAAAGGAAACTCCTTCACAGGCATAGACCTATAGACAGAGAGAGAGATGCAATTTCCTCTTCCCTTACATCCATTTATTCTACCCAGAAGCAGAGAAACAGCTCTTTAAAAGAAGCTGGTTTCAATTATTGTAGCTTTTATAACAATGGATTTTAACATCTGCTAAGCCAGGTCAGTACCACAGCACAACATCCTGTTCTGTTTTTTAAAAAAAAGGTCCCCGTGTTCTCAGCAAATATGCAAGGCCTGCATGTGAGAAAGTCACAGGCCTGTAGAGGAGATTATTGTGTGGTATGGCCTCTGCTGTAACACAGATCATTGCATTGCCTGGGATTAAGTCCTGTTTAGATGAACAACATTTTAGAAAGGTGAGTTACTGCAGATCTGCCCTAGTCACTGATGGGGTGTTGCAAGGGTCAGTTACTCTCAGGAAGATCTCCAATTTACCAAATAAAAATACATCATAGTTCTCATCCTATTCCCTCTACTGTTACTAAAATACATATCCCCGTGTCCTGGACTGGTATCAGTATCAATGTGACCTTACTTTTGAATTTAATGGTTAGACTGGTTGGCTTCTGAAGGGCTGGAGCACTATTGAAATAAAAGAGGTGTCTTTGATGAATCAGTTCTGGAAGTGGTCCTGTTTTGAGATAGCTTTTCAAAATCTTGCACAGATATCATAACAGATACCATTTTGTTCTCTTTTTACGCCTCTTTCTAATCTCATGCTTGAGGACTCTTAATTTCCTCCAATAATCTTATTAAGGAGTGCTGAAGATGCAAAATAATTCCATGAGTTCAAGACTGAGTGAGAGTTTGGAAGAGGAAGTAGGCATATGGCACAGAGTCAGAAAATCCCAAAATAAAATAATTGGAGATGGGAGAAGTATTAGAAAGGAAGTATCACATTTTCTTGCCTGTTTTTTTGTTTGGTTTTTTTTTTTTTTTCCGTCCTGAGTTTACATGAGTTCAGTGCATGATTCCGAATAAAGACACCCTGATGCTGAATCAATAAGACATTTCTTATATCTTTTCTTATGGTGGGTGCTGATCCCAGGGATGTAGAATCTCTTGATAGGTGGTTTTTTTTTTTGGTTTGTTTTTTTTTTAATTTATTTATTTGGAGGATGTGCTACTCTCCTCACTCATTAGGGTGCCCATTTTCTGTTGCATCTAACACGTTAAACCTTCTGCACCCATCTGTGTTTCAGCATCTGCCAAACATGACTTACTAATAAACTTAGTGAGAAAATAGTTAAGTGGAACTGGGAAGGTTAGGATAGAAATACATTGCTGAGTTACCTGGACTGAAATCACTTGCCAAAAGACATTGCACAACTAGGATAGAATTCAGATTTTTACCTAATTTCAGTCTAATGGCTCTGTACAAGCACAGTTCTAGCTCCTTATATGATGACTTCACTAAGTCACTTAACAGTTGAATGTTTTTACTTCACCAGATTTGCATTAGACACTTAAAAGGCTGTCTCCCTCTGACAAGGTTTCACTTAGTGTGACTGTTGTATTAAACAGCCTCCATAATGTCATCCATGCAAATGATTTCATTTTCATTTCCAACAGGACTGTAGCAGAACTGCCTGTTCATCTTGCATTCTTGTATGATTTGCTACCATTACCTGAAGTGCTGTCTTGTCACACAAAGTTATTAGAACGATGGTGCAGTGTGAGGTGGGTGGTTAAAAGATGCACAGATGCAAAAGCTGATAGGAAATTTGGGTACAGGGAACACAAATAAAAGTAAATATGACTGTGTGCAGGGTATAGGTAGGCCACTTATCAGTATATGGCAAAACCGACTATCACAAACAAAAATGCATTGAGAACTGGCCATTTGAAGCTGGTGTCTGTTAGGAAACGAGCTTGGATTGAGTTGAGAAAGCAATGAGCCACAGCAGGCCTATGCCTTTGGAGACACAGCCAAGTACAAATGCTGGGAGGATTGCAGGCTTGATTGGAAGCTTGAATTTATTCAAATTTTCATTTTTTTTCTTTTTAATAAACACATTTAGTGCAGGCAAGCACAGAAATATTTAAATGTAATGCATTAAATACATTTCATGGCATTATCAGATCAAAAGAAAAAGTAGACAGACAATTATTTTGCATTCCTATTCTAAAGAAGAGTAGACTGGCAATAACAGCTCTTTAGAATTAATTTCCTGCAGTAAATGGCTAAAAATAGTTCATAAAATTATAGAATGGTTTGGCTTGGAAGAAATCTTAAAGGCCATCTAGTTCCAGCCACCTTGCCATGGGCAGTTATCTTAAAGCACTTTTTGAAAAATCTTGTATTTTAAGAAGTGCTTGTTTCAGAACCAAATGAAGGAACCTCAGGAAAATGGTGAACACATAACCTGCATCATTTCAGTACCAAGGAACACCAAACCCATTGAAATGGTTTTGTACTGTGGGCCTTATCAAAAACATGGTGAAAAATAGCCCTAGAATCATCTTAAAACAAAAATAATGTCGTTTGCCTGAGAAAATAGCATAGACCTATGACATTCACGACTTCATGACAATGAGATGGGCCTGTTATTTTCAAGGAAAGACACGGGTTTCTTAATAAACTCTGACAGATAAGGAAAACTTGAAGTTTGGCTTTATTACATCAGCTATGATGGAAAGTAACTGTGAGTCACCAAAAGTCAAGTGATCACTTGTTCATTTATCACGTGCAAATCTTGATGAGAAAAAAGAATTTTTCTAAACTGGAATGGGAAATTCAGGACTTTGTGTCTGTAGTAGATCAGGAATTTTTCATGAAGATCTCAACTCATGTACACTGAGTTTTATGTTTTAATTGGTGCTGCAAGGGACCTGGAATTTTAATGTGAAAGTACATTATGTGATTCAGAAATTATATTTTGCTCCGAATAAAGTTCAGATATTGAAGTTTCTTAGGAAGGAAAATATCAGTTCAGGGTAAAATAAATTTTTTCAAATCTATTTTTAACTTGATACAACATTTTAAGTATGGTAGGTTTTGGGAGGGGTTTCACTTGGTTTTAATTTTTTTTGGTTTGGTGCTTGTTTTTTTGGAAGAAATTCCTATCAACATGGATACATTCCCACCTAATATTTTTATATATCTGGATGAACTAACATCCCTGAAGGAAAACATATTATGCAAGATTTATTTCTTGAATGTTTGTGGTTTTGGAGCTTGTTTTGTTTCTTCCTTCATCTGTAAAAGATGAACTAATGTAGCCTGAGCATGTGTGTTGAATAAAGGGCAGCAAGTAGCTCCCCTATCTCAGAGGAAGAAATGGGAAAGAATTAATCTCAGCAAGTCCCTGTACCTGGTTGAGACTGACACCATTTGCTGAAGTTATTTCCAGACATACAGTCCACAGTGTCATGGGATAAGTCAGTCATTCAATTGATCTCACAAGGTAAATCACATTTATAATCCCTCCCTTTAGAAAAGTGTCCACAATGTTTTTCTTTACCTCTGGCACAAAAATATCTAACATATAAAGCACTGTATTATTAAACAGTGACATGCTGTTTTCAAAAGATATTTGCCAAACACTCTCATTGAATTACTCAATTTATCTCTTCAATGTCAATAACCAAGCAGTGGTTGGAGGTAATAGTGCTGTGGTGATTCAGGAGTAATGGACTTCCATTCATTATTGCTTTCCCTGGGACACAAGACCTGTGGCTGACAAAGACATCTGCCACTGAACCCAGCCTGTGTTATTATAGAGAGCAATGTCACATAACTCCCTTAAAAAAATTATTAGCATCTGTCTTAAAACTGTTTACCCACTGATATTCCTAAAAGCCAGTTGTACAATCTTGCTAACCTAGTGAGTGGGTAGGAAAAGTCTGCTAATTTACAAGTTTAATTTATTCAAGCCAAGCTTCTATCAATGTATTCATGGTCCCAAATTATCATGCAGTTTAAAGAGCTCCTTTGGCTCTTCTTTCTCTTTGGAGATTTATTTTTTTCCCCATTATGTGTTTAGAGGGATCAGTTCTGTAATCTCCAAAATTGTGTTATGTTAGTTCAAAAAGGACAAACTCTTCTACCTGTGTGTGACAAGAGAAGCCCTTCATGCCCCCAGTCAATCTATTGGTGTTCTCTTATGTCTCCTGTTGGATCCTCTGCTCCTTGAATGCAGGTGGCCAGAACAGTTCCCAAACCTTCCAGACAAACTCCCCATATCATGAAGTTCAGATTTCTCAGTCCATAATAGAAAAATTTTGCCTGATTGCCAGCCAGGATTGTGTCTGAAGTTTTGATGTAGTTATACATGTTGTCCACAACACCCAGTGTCTGTCTTGTTCTCTGTGATTTCCCAAGCCTGACCTCATGGCCTATAGTCTGTTATCAGTCTCCAAGAAAGTGACCTTGTGCTTTATACAATTAACTTTTATCCCAGTTCTAGCATTTTCAAGGTCATCCAGCTCTTCCTGTCTACCATTCTGATCATCCTCTACTAATGATGCTTTGCAGTTTAACTAGAGCACTCCCACTTTTGTGTCATGATTCTTAATGAAAATAAGCAACCCTGGAGGAATTCCAATACTAATGTTTCTAGGACAATAGTTCTCATTTTAAGACAATCTGTGGTATCGGCTTTGGCGAGCTACTTGCTCACATCAACTTGCTGAAAAACGTCCAATTTCTTCTGCGCAAGGAATGCTTCCTGACAGAAACATCTTCTGGGGGATAACAATAGAATATGAGGGCAAGAGGTAGAGGGATTGTTTCTTTCAATATTTAATGCTAAGTTTGAAAAACACAAGCCTCAGTCAAAGTACAACACAGAGGATTCTTGCAGCGTTTGCGGATTGGACCTGATGATCAAGCAAAGAAAAAATCTCTACATTTTGTGGCTACCTAAAGAAAATTAAAAGAATTTGTGATTGTATCTAAAATAAATGTTGGCGGCCCCTGCAATGCAAAACATCAGTTGAAATCAATGTAACTATCAGACAAAATAATATTCTACTGTGTCTTGTTAGCCTGTCAAGCTAATCCATGCAAATAGTTTTTATGCATAACTGTCTTATTCAGATACTTGGATGCAATCCATCAAACACTTCTCATCCATTAAATATAATTATATGCTTTGTTGGAATAACCAGATGTTTAGTGCTAAGCTGAACAGATGTCTGTGCTTCATAACGGAAGGTTATAAACCTATTTACACCAGCAATAAAATACAAATATTAAAATGATGGAGGAAGTGAGTAGTTCTCACTTCATTTTGGCTAATTGCCAGCAATTCCTTTTCTTTGGATCAACTTAATAAAGGTACTAAGTTTGCTACAGGGTAAATTTGACATAGGAGTTAGTAAAACTAGGCTGACCTTTTGTAATGTGTGTAATGATGACCACTTTGGGTCCCTTAAAATGACTTAATTAATCTTGCAGTGAGGTTTTTTTTCAGAGATTTGGGGCCAGTTTTTGTTTTAAGGCTAAGTAAAAGACACATTTTTAGAACGGTCCCTTTTCACTCAACGAATATCTTTGGGGTGGGGAATGCAGTCTGTATTTTCAGAACAGTCATTTAAAATTTAACAGTGGGTTTATGGGAACCATTCCCATTGTTCAATGCATCTCCTTCTCTTCTTCCTCAAAATTTGAGATCCATATTCAAAGTTTTTAAGTGATAATCTACATGTAAACAATTTTCATTCTGGGACAGAAATGAGTGATAACCTAGAATTTGTTGTCTTTCACACAAATATTTATAACTTACCTTACTTGCCTGTACTTTTTTCCATTTTCAGTGTTTTATCTGCAAGAAGAGCTCTGCTGGAAACAAAATTTCCAAGTAGAACTCTTCGGAAAACATGAGTATACTCAGCACTCAGGTGGTAACTAGAGCTGTTGGCCTAATTTCCACAAGAGTTCATCTGCTATGACATGCCTGCAGTCCAGTAAGAAACTTAAATGCTTATGCACATATGTACTTTTACAGAATCCACATCGCAGAAATTTATCAGACACACACAATGAACATTTTTATTAAAATAATTTCGATGATCTAGAGAATTATCTTCCTTTTCTGTTTATGGAATTCCTTTGATTTCTAAGAATTTCAGGAGTATGATGTAATCCTGAAATATATATATTTCTTCAACAGAAAAAAGCTAACTGGGACAAACAAATAATTAGTACATCTGGTTTCTTGAGTCAAAGCAACTCAGAATAAATGGTATCAGGAAGAATGATTCATAAATGGAGTATCTTAGAGCAGAAAAAATTGTAGGAGCCCAAAGAGGAGGAGAGGCAAGGACATTTTTTTCTGTGGGAGAGAGAGAAGAAATCCTCAAGCAGTAAAAATACATAGAGGAGACATGAGGGAGCAGATAACTCTGCTGACTTCTGGAAGAAAATTCTCAGGGAGGAAAACTGTGCTAGCATTTTGAACAAGGAATGGATAATTCCTTGTTCTGGGGCAGAAAGGGAAGTTATCCAATGGAAGGAGTTGTGAATAGCAGTGGAGGGAACAGGTGCTCATTGAAAATACATCTGTCTGCCTGATTGGGGTTTATCTTTGTTTTACAAAGTGGGATTCCTCTGGGGTTAGTAAGGACCAAAATTACTAAGAAGCAGATACAGAAGGAATTATGACGTTGGTCAAAATACTGTTATGACCAAAGAATTAGACAGGAATCTGAAGGAAAAGACCATAGTCTTGTGGAAAAGTCTCACCAGGGACTCAGAGACAGGGAAGACATAGTTCCTTACAGGGCACAAATAGTGTGGCTCAGGCCTTGGTTCAACAGGAAAGAAGTTTTTAAGACAGTGAAAAAAATTTCACTTTCCTTTATTGCTTATGGGAAATTGCTTTGAAAAGTCACATGACATTATTTCTGTTTCCTGACCTGATGAGCTTTGCAAGATTTCTGGAATCAATTTTTCCTTAATAGTCTTCCCTGAAAGTTTGAAGAAAAAAACCCCCTTTTTTCATACTCATAAAATATTATCAATTGCAGTTATACACCCTGAAAATGTGGTTACAATAGCACTGGGCAGCTAAGCTAAAATTGGGATGCAGGGCCTTTATAAACATTTCTTTTCCATAGAACACATCCCATCCTCTGACAGAGCCTGAAGAATAAATAGACCCTTTTTAAACATTATGAAGGAGACAGTTTGTCATTGCATGTTAGCTGACTCATTAAGATTTCTGTTTCAATGATCATCCAGGCTGATGGAGAGCCATTGAGCTGTTAAAATAATCTCACTCTAATATCTGCAAACACAAGTTGTGTTCGAAAAGTTTTCATGTGGTTTGCAATTATCGAGTTGTATTTTTTATTTCTTCTGAATGCAATGATGAAATGTTGTTTCCAAAATGGCAAAACAGATTGAGATTAAATTATTGAACAGCAACTATTACCTTTGTATTTGTCTTCAGCTATTGGCAATCCTGTTTGAGGAGCTCTGGTCTGAGTCTTTCTTTGGGTGCTGCATTCCCAGCCTCTTTGACATTCCCTTGGTTTCCATTACTCAGCACTGGGCAATGCTGATCTAAAAGGGAGGGCAGTCTTGTGACAAAGAAATTGGGTTTCTTTCTGGTCTGCAACACGGACAATCTGAGAGATATTAGATAAATCACATTAATTTTTTTTTTAGTATTTGTTTATTAGAAGAAATAGAGAGACATTGCTGCTCTATTTTCATTATTATTTTTCCGTTTTATTTACTGCATCATGACAGTAGGAAATAAAAGCCCACTGACATAAATGTTCGGCAATCAGGACTGCACCATTTGTAAACACTAGAACTTAATTTCCTGTTTTTCTTTGCTACTGGATATTTCAGGTTGACATTCTGCAGGTGGCCAAAGTTAGGAGGAATAGAATTCATTTTCACCTTTTAATAAAAGTTGAAGTTGTCTGATAAGAATATGGTTCCTGCAAATGAGCTCCAAAAAAATTTGTTGAAGGTTGCAAGTCCCAAGGTAAAAATCAGGAGAGATGGGAGCAATGGGAGCTCCTTGATTTGTCTTGAACTGGTGCTGTCTAGTACAAAGAGAATATTTTGATATGAAAAAAGCACATATAATATTAAAATCCCAATATCTATTTTATTAATCTGTACCAAAAACCACTCCTGATATAAATTAACTGATACATTTCACTGAAATATGTGAAATAATGCTGAGGTTTATTTCTGCATTTTTAATCATACAAGGCAATCAATTAATAATCATGCTTCCCAGGGATTCCCTGCCAGAGGAATGGTATTAACCAAGGGATTCAATTATCACTTCTGTTCAGTTTGATTTCGTATGGCACCATGATAAATGGCTCCTACTGCTTGTAATAACAATACTGTGCACACATTTATTTTCTCTTGTTTACTTAACAATTAATATGCCACCCACAGTGACAATATGTGGACTTGTTTATAAAACATTCAGTAATCAATAATTGTTTCCCACGTGACTCTAAGAAGAAATAATTCCAATCATTGCTAGGAGAGCTCTTTCCTAATGCTCTTACAATAAAGCTCTGACTAGTTTTTGACACTCATCAGCCCAAAATCCTGGAATATGAAGGCTGAGTAGTTGTGGTGGTTTCTGCTCTATATTTAGGAAACTTGCCTCAAGGTAGCCAAGCTGGCTTGCTTGGAGCAATTCACTAGTGGCAGCACAGAGTGCCATTGGGCAAATCATGTGGGAAATTAGATTTTAGGAGTAGTTTGGGCATCTCAACACTATACAAGATCTCAACACTGTACAAGACAGAAGTACCCAACCAAGTTCCCTAGGAGAGGCAGCAAAATTCCCACTCACTTTTATTAAAACAGATTTACAGTCCTCTGTGAAATGCAAGAAAGAATAGGCAGGAAATAGCAGTGTAAATATTTTCCACACACTGCTTAAAACCTACACTTCTTCTGTGATCAGATAGTTAATTCTGTGTTAGGTGGCTTGTTTAATCTTCTTGTTGTCTTTTGTAAAGGCTCAAGAGATCAGAGAGCAAAATATTAATATACTTAACTACTTAAATATTAATATAATCAGTCAAATGGGTCACGTCTCATGAGGCTGAGTCCTGCCTACCACACCACCACTAACCTGAAATCCTCAGTGCTTTCCAGGCTGGGAGGGACTGGGCTGCTCAGCCAGGTGCATGCGTGGTGGGGATCAGCAGCAAACTCAGGGCCCCCTTCATTGCATTCAAGACCTTTGTGTATTTCTAGGAAACACAGGCTCCTGGCTTCTTGTTTCTCTGATATTCCAGGTGCCATTGCCATTTTAGTGCATTTCAGGCCGAAGAAGGGGAAGCAGTAGCATATCTGGCTGAGGATAATGAAATGAATTTCACCTACTTAGGTCACGTACAAATCTCTGGGAAGCCTGGCCAGAAGACTCATCTTCTCCAGGTTTGGTGCAGATGGAAATAGAGAATGATGGAGGCTTTGGATTCCTAATCTCTGCATTGTTCAACCCAGCCTGGGCCTTTTACAGTTACTTCAGCTTTATTTGTTTGCTCCACACTGTGCATTGCCACTCTAGACTGGGACGTAATTCTGAACAAAAAAGAATGTCAGCTCCTGCTTTTATGCATTATAATAGAGAGAAATAAAAGTTCAGATCTTCAAGACTCAAAAATTGTCTTTCAATCTAGATTTCAGGTAGTCTTGTTTCTTCTAAACCCTGCACATATATTCTTTGGAAATGCTGTCAAGTACAGCAAAGTTAAGTCTTTGGGCTGTCCTCGATTCGTAGTCCAATCCATACTCTGCTAGAAGAGGGGAAAAAAAGCAATGTGATAGCATCCTCCTTAACACCTATACAGCAGGGACATAAACTCAACTTTATTGGAGGTCACTTTTGTACCAGAGGTAGGCAGAATAAATCTGATTGCACCATAAAAATACAGATCTTTTTGGCTGCATTTCAAGAAGAATCTTGTTTCCCAGTCTCCTTTTGTGAAATGGTATTTGCTACAAGAACTCCACCAAAAAGGCATTGATCAGTCCATTCAGGCAGCTGAGATTAAGGCTGGCCAATATCTTAGCTGTAGAACAGGTTATTTCATTCATACAGGTAGCTGCCAAAATAATTTGTTATTACATTGGACTAATTTGCTCTTTCTGTGTCTCTCTCCCCCCCTCCCACTTCCCCCCAAACACAGAATAAGCTGCGAGACACCTGAAGGCAGATGTTATTTCAAGTTTTTTATGCTTCATTCTGTTTATCTTTCATTTTTTCCCTAACCGAGAAGTTTAGTAAATAGACTAATATCTATTTAATTCTTATATTAAATTCAGAAAAAGCCCACTGAAAGCCTGCCATGCTGTAGAAAATGATGTGGCAGCTTGGTTGTCTGCATTGGTTCTGCTCATTGTTCTGTGCAGTGTCCAGGGCTGCCATGCCACCAGCTCCCCCTTTCCAGGAAAGGTGACACCAGCCTGGGGCCATGAAACCTAAAAGTAGGTTATGTGCCCTTCTGCTTTGAGAGTAGTGGTTAGAGTAGCACATACCCTGCAAATAACCATCACTGTTCCAGTGGCACCAACATGTGTTAGGGCACCCATGAGTACAATCATAAAAGACACAGTGGTGCAAAAAACCCACACTGCTCCAGTGGGTGCCCTCTGGAGGAGCTGTGAATGTATAGTGCTGTAGAACTGTGAATATTCTAGAGGTGTGAGCAGGGTGTGACATGAAAGTAGCTGCTTATGGATGAGCTTGTGAGTTTCCTTGTCGAGTTGTTGGGTTCTAGAAGAGAAATCAGAACTGCAGGTGTCCCTCTGCAGGTCAGTGGCGAGGGCTGCTCCAGTAGCAGTTCTGGCTGAGCTTGAGGCACAGAATAACTGGAGTTTTGTCACCATCAAAGGCAGGTGCCCTTCCCATGACTGGATCTATCTGCACAATTTGGCATGGAGAACAGATGAGGAGAATTCCCAGTCTAAACCGAGACATGATATTTCTGCAGCTCAAACGATACTGGTGTGCAATAGCTCTGCTGGTTGAAAAAGTGGTGAGGAGGGAAACTGGTTTTCATTAACTTAAGAATATTTTTAGAGAGTGCTTTTTATCAAAACAAAAAGAGATATATCATTTTGGGTCTACCAGGAGCATGTATATTTAATTGAGATGAGGTTCTGTACCCCTTTTAAGCTTATTTCTAGCCTTGTCCTCTTGTTTGTTTCCTTGTCTGGTTTTGCAATTAAAAATTTAGTTTAGGAAGTTGTGAAGGACTTTGAACCGCCCTTCTTCCCCCTTTTAATATCCAGTGTGAGACCAGATCTTTAAATATTTTATCTGAAACTCTATTTTTCTTCAGTAAAATTTGCTATCTTAAAAAATAAAATGAAATAATTGCAGAAGAGAAAAGTAGTTTGCTCTAGTTTTGTAGAAAAGAATTAAGTAAAATGAGTGCCATCTACTGGTTGTGAGATCTAACCTGTAGCTTCCTTAACCTCCCATGCACTTTGGCATTGCTGTGCTTGCCTTGTATTAGAACTCATCTTTATGCAAGAAAGATAATAAAATACTTCATCTTTCCACTGTCTCATGCTTCTGGATGAGCAAGAGACGTTCCTTCGTAGTCTTAAATTATAAGTAAAGACACTTTATAATTAAGAAGGTGCCATTAATCAAATCAGCCAGCAGTAGCTCAGTGTTTTAATTATACACAAATATTGTATTTAGTCTCTTCCTTTTGGTTATTAATCACCTCCATCCACTAGACTGCTGTCTGTTTATTATTTATTAAATCCTACTGAAGAATTGCTATATTTTTTATGAGTATAAAAAGGGTGTCTTCAGAATTAATACCAACATTGCTTTTTTAACCGTAAAGCAGAAAGTCATATTTATATTTATAACTGGATTATGTGTACTGTGCTCTTAGCTGTATACCCATTTGCCTGTAGGAATAATTTCCATTTATTATATATAGTGACTTTTGATAATTCTACTTTTTCTTCCACACTTAGAGTGCACCCAGACTAAATGGGATTTTTAATGGATTATTCACCTTTCCCTCAGGTAAAAAAGTTAACTTTCAGGCATAAGACAACAGACAATAATAGACTTTAAACTTATCAAATCAACAAGATGCAACTTTAGTCTTATAAGCTTGCAGTTCTGAATTACATAAGGTTGTCAAATCCATTCAAAATTAGCATGAATCAAGAACTCAATACCAGTTTTAAACAATGAATAATATTTTTTTTCCTTACTAAGCAAAACAGAGATTAAAAATTTCAGGTTTTCAAAAGTTATCAGGTTTCAAATCTATCTTTCACCTTAATTTCTGTAGCCTTTGACCTTTCCAAACAGGTAGTTGTTGGGAAAATAAAGTCCCATCCCTCAAATGATATGATTCCTAGAATCTGAGATGTACAGGATTTACTCCTCACCAAGAAGACTGAGATTCCAACCTGAATATGTTTAGATGGCAGCTCTGCCATGCAGCTGAACATGCTGAGGCTGGTCATGCAGGCTGCCCTTTGAAATTAAATTTGCATTTTGGGAAACCACTGAAGTCCAGGGTAATTTCTGTTTCTAACATTTTTTTCCAGTAGGATATTCTAGACCCTTCAGATGTGCCCAGCTATTAAAAAGTAATAATTGTGGGGATATTGTGGTCAAATCTGGAGCTATGACCCAGCACTGTGTGAAAATGAAAGCTTGGTGTTATGTTTTCTTTCTAATGTCAAAAGTCATGAGCTTTTCTGGATGCTCATAGGAATTCTGGACACCTCACTGATCGTGGAACAGCAATTTGACAAATATATAGAAGCATAAAAAACCTTTTTTTAGTCAGAAAGCAAAAGGCTGGGGAAACCTGCTAGGGAAGAATGAAGCCATTACCTCTTTGCCCCACAGTGAACCAGGGTATTCCTGCTTTGTACTCATTGATTATATGTTTCTCATGTTGTATAATTCTCAGCTTCACTTATTTATTCATTCATTCGTCCTGGATTTGAAGAGCCTTAAAAAAAAAATCACAAAATAAATACAAGCAGAATTACAAAAGATGGATCTAAGCAGAGAAAAAAAAATACCAGCATTTATTCTCACAGATTATTTGGAGGGCTAGGAACAATTAGTGTTTTCTTGTTCATAGCCTTTAAATATCCAGCTTTCTTCCTGGACTCAACCAACCTCCCTCCATATTTAGTACAGGGAAAGAGGAAAAAAAGAGGGGAAACTTTGGGGAATCTCTTGTCCCTGAAGGTACTGCTCTTGATAAGGCTTTCTATTCTCTTCTCAGTTGCTGGGTCACAGACACAGATGTCCAGCAGCACTTTCATAGCCAGAAAAGATGCTTGGCCGGGGCCAGTCTCTGGGTTTGTGACAAGAAAAATGACAGAGTGGGACAGGACAGAATTGGATCTCTTGGGTTCACAGGTGGCACATGCCCCTGTCCCAAGTCTTTAGTATCCTTTAAGATAACAATTGCTGCCACAACGGAGTGGAAAGCAAACAATTTGTTTGCAGCAATTCTCCTGTGACCCCATGGACTGATTGACAGCTTTATTTACAAATTGTGCCATTTGGCCTTGGCCTTTTGACAACTTCTTTCACAAAGGGTAGCTCATGCCTGAAGAAAGTCATTGAAATACTTCTTTTGATGGCAAGATAATGATTCAGTCATTTTTTTGTGTGTGTGCTTGAAGGGTGCTGTTGGACAGATCAATGCAAGAGGAGAGCTTAAATGCCATAGACATTGTGGGGCAGCACTATCATAAAGCTCAAGTTTTGACGGTTGTAATGAACTGGACTTCTGAAATATATCATGAAAATATCTTTTAATTAAGTACCATGCCCTTTTCCTCCTCATTTGATCTCATCACTATCAACACTAGCATATACTGTCTTAGGGATGGTTCCATAGACATGTTGATTTAATTTCAGCTAGTTTTAGTCTTCCTAAAAATAGGCAATTAATTTAAGATGGCCATCAGGGGGAATGGATATGCCCCCCCCCCCAAAGATGCCTCCCAAACACCTCAGGACAGGATAAATTATTGCTTGTGTCCATCTCATTCAGAAAGAGTCAGTGCCACTTGCCCTATTTCCAACAGCCATCAAGAGTTCTTGGCAATCACAATCTTCACTATGAAATCTTTTTATATTTATCCTGCCAGCGGCAGACTGGACCTGCCCAGGTCTATGCAGATGGTTTCATTTCTTTGCTCTCTCCTTGTTGATGGCACTACAAAGTTACCTGGATTAATTTGCAAAACTATTGCTGAGACCTCAGATTTAATTTCTGCTTTTCAGAACAACTTCTCCAGAGTTCATCAGTCTCTTATACTTGCAAGATTAATCTGAAGTGTAAATACAGAAATATGAAGATCCCTTAAGGGTTCAGTTTTAGTAAGTTTCAAGGGGTTATTTTTTTGCTAGCTTTTTTTTTTTGTTTTTTTAAATTTAAAAACCACTTCTACAGCTTGTGTAATAGTAATCCCATTATTTAAAATCGTTTCAGTCTCTAGATCTTTTCTTAGCTCTTTATTTATGCTGATAGCTACTAGTGTTAGGATGAAGAAAATATGTATGAAAAACTAACATGAATACCTTGACTAAGAACATACCTGTTCTGAGTTTTTGAGGAAAAAAAAGGTAGAAAACACCTCCAGTACACTGTGAAGTGCTTCATATTTACTGTGGCAAAGAAACCTTTAAAAATATGTGGTCACAGCTTTTCCAAAAGCCTCATCTTCAATTCCAAGTGAGTTGGTGCACTTTTGGATGATTGACCTGGAGTGTCTATAGGACAGGAAAACCCTGCAGAATTTAAGGTAGACCCAGAGATGCCTCCCTCACAGACCGGCTCAGACCAGAGCAGACTCACTGGGGGGGTGAGATGTGGAAGCCTGTGTGGAGTAGTTGACACGACACGCTGGAGTTTGATGAGGAGTGGCCTAGCAGAGCAGCTGCCTCAAGAACTACAGAAAAAGGAACTGGTGGGCAGCGGTGCCCTGATGAAGTGGCCACCCTGCTGTTGGGGCTGGGCTCATGTTTTTCTTCACTTCCAAACCACAGCTTCTGGTCACACGAGTTGGTTGAGCAGGAGCTGGAAAGTGTGCTACTCTCATTTGTCATCCATCTACCAAAGGGAACAGAAATAACACCGTGCTCTCTTAGAGCTGCTCACACATGTGCACAGGCCAGGGCAGTTAGTCAGTCCTGAAATTAACTTTGAATCCCCAAATAAAACTAGCTGTGCCGGTTTGGCCAAATTTGGAGGAGAATATCCTCTGAGGGAAGGCAGGTTACCACCACCCCTCTCCCCACCAGGTTCGGGGAAAAGAAAAATTTTCCTCGGAGGAAATTGAAAGGGATAAAAACTATTTATTTAACAAACACACAGAAAAGGATAATAATGCTAAATAATAAAATCCCTCACTGTGGAGAGAAACATGGAAAGATTCCAGAGTCCTTCCGCAGACTGTGATGGACCCTCCTCCTCCTCAGAGCTGGGCCGGTGGGCCCCCTCCGGGGCCTCAGAGGGAAGCCTTCTCCCGGTGTGCTCCGATGTTCTAAAACAGTCCCAAAGAGAAGGAGAAAGGGAAAAAAAAACCCCAAAAGTCCCAGGAAAGCTCTCTCCGGAGAAAAGGAGCTGAGAGCTGGCTGGAAAGCAAAGTTGCTTCCTCCACACTCCCTGCCACCGAGCTCGGAGAGATCTGTCTATGTCCTTGAGCAATTGTTTCGAAAAGTTCACTCAGTTTTTTTTCCTTCCCCCTCTCAGGCTCAGTTTAAAAGCACAGAACGGCACTAGAATTGATTTCTAGAGCAGACGAGAGGGGATACACATTTACACATTTTCATAATGTGACCCCAGGACACTAGCAAATAAATAAACCCCCAAAATCTCCGTAGCAGCATGCCTCATAATAGGTAATAGCTTGCAGCAGACAGGAACACGATCAAATTTCTTTTGGGTTCTAGAAATCTCAACTCATTAATCTATTTAATGAAATTTATTCTCCCTTTCTGTCTGTCTATCATCCAAAGAGAAATCTAGACTTTCTGAGTGTTGTACATCTAACAGATTGTGTAAATGACTTCCAGTCTCAGGATTATATGTGAGACAGGGTCTTTGTGCCTTTCCAACAAACAGTTAAAGCCAGCTTTGAATTGGAGAAAGTTTTGTGTCTGCTGCTTATGGGGGAGGGAAGGGTAAGCTGTCACTTCTAGGTGTCTGTGTGAATACCAAATAGGAAATTGGCCTGCTGTGCATGTTCAGAAGCATGTACATATATTTTATCAGTTTCATGAATGGCTTTTCACACCTTCTGTAAAGTGATTTATAATGATGACTCATTAAATACTAGTTTCATATTCAAGGGCAATTCTTCTTCCAAAGCAGGGTATAATATGGCTGCTCTTCATACGAGAATTACACTTGATACTGAAAGCTATATTTAACAGTGACACTAATCCAAATCTGGAAAGGTTTGCACTCCTGATTTTTATACTTTTCACCTGAGGGATAGATTATGTTATATTTATTGAGAAAAAGAGGATGTTCATGAATAACTGTGGTGAATAGATACATCTCCCCTTAACTCTGTGTGAGACGTCCAGTTTAAAGGTTCTCTGTTTTGTCATAGAGGAAAGAGAAGTAAATCTAAAAGGTGATCCAACTGGCTTTTGTGGTATCCAATCTGACTTTCTCTAGGGTGGTTTAAACACTGTTGTGGTTTAAAACATATTAAATGATCAACTGAGACAAGGCATTTGGCTTTTTAGCAACAAAAAATGAAAGGCTAATTAAGCTCTAACTATGCCTTTGGGGGTGGATAAAATAGTAGAACAAGTAATAAGTGGGAGAAAAAAATTAAACTAAACATATATTTTACCTGTCCTTTTAAGATCTCTATTTAGTGGTATCCTCAGTCTGTTTTCTACTATTCTATAATTATATTTTTCATTGAGTCAAAATCTATTATCCTGCTGTGCAACATCTCTCATCCCAAAATCAGCACCTGCCAAGTGTAAATTATTCTCACTTTCATTGCCTTTAATTTTCATGTCTGAAGATTTCTGAATGTACTGTGGAGTTTCTTAAAGCTAGAGCTGAGGCTTGACTGCCAGACTTATATCGTTTAATTATCCCTTTTTCTTAAAAGCGTTTGGGAAATATTCCCTAGTCAGAAACCTGACTTCTTTATGGGATCACAATCATTGATAGAAAGCAGCTGTCAGCATTATGATCTAAGGGTTTAACTCTGAAGTATGAAATTGTCTGCTGGGGAAAGAGTAGAGCAGTGAATAGTAGATTAAATTAACAAGGAAGGGAAAACATCAGAACTCATGATCTCAGTAAATCTAGATTGTTGGGCTTGGGGTTTTTTTTTACTTCTGCTTCCATTTTAAAATTCAGCCCTTCTGATGCCCTACTTGTTAACTTAAGGTGAGCTTTGTCTACTTGGTGCTAGGCACGTGTCTCCTTCTATGACTGTGCTGCTTTCATAGTCTCCAGCATGAAGAGTAATGACCCAAAGAATAAACTCCAAAAGAAACAGGATTGAGTGTAAAACATTATGATTTTCTTGATTAAGAGCAAAGATATGGAGGAGATAGTCACATATTTTTGGTAGCAAAGTCAACTTGACTTAGCTCGGGCATGTGATCATTGTTTGCTGTTGTTGTTATTTTTGGCTTTTTGCTTCTTGGTTTTCTTTGTTTCTCAATCTTTAATTCTGTTCAGTTCTGTACATTTTGGGAAGTGGTAGGATGTTTGTCCTGTTAATGAGTTTAGAAAACTCATACCTCCTCAAGATATGATCGCCTACACTGGGATTTTCTTGGAATGGTATTTTGGGTGAAGGTATTCTCTGGTAAATGGAAAACATCAGCATGCCAAATGATATCCTGGTAGTGACAGGCCATGATTGTCTAGAAGAAATGTGATCTCTTTAGCAGCTGTGGCTTTAAATTCAAATGCTCAGTGTAAGCTCTCTCTTTTGCTGTGCTCTTGAATTGCATAAAATTCTCTTAATTAAAACAAAAAAGAAAAAGAGAATCAGGAAAACCTACCAGCTCTTCTTTTCAAACTTCATGCTCATCAGTATGTCCTACCACCCTTCTCCAAAACTCAACACTTAGTTACACTTACAGAAATAAGTGGAGAACTGCCCATACCTTCACTCTGAATTTAAAAAGAAAACTGCTAAGCAAGTCAGACCAGTGTACTGTGGTGAGCTGAGCTGCTGCTAAATAAAATTCCTGTTGGGTTTAGATTTCGTTTCCAGAGGATGTTTTTGACAGAAGTGTGTCAGCACCCCACTTCCAGACCCAAGGCAAGTGATGATAAATAAAAGGATTATTACTGGTCATCTAGTATTTTGTGCAAGCCATTTTTTTCTTCTGAATAGTAGTTCAATGTGCCTTAAAGAAAAGTCTGAATAAAAATTCATTTATTTTTTACATATATTTTTATAACTATAGGTGTGTATATGCATTCACAACTGTAGAAACTTTTTGACTTGGGAGCACGTCTACATCAGTGAAGCTGTGTCAGATCTCAGCGAACTCATTTTAGGACTGGAAGAAGTGCAGCTGAATCAGTGCAGTGCTGTGCTTGTCCTACTTGCTCCTGCTGAGAACTGCCTCCAGTGTGCATCACTTAGTCCAAAAATAAGTTATTATCCCTGTGGTGTAGGAGTGTGGTGTGTGGCTGTGCCAGGGTCACTCAGGGCCAGGCTCTGTTCTTCTCACAGGAACTGTAGTGAGCCAAGGAGATGTATCAGGTAATTTTTGACTGAAGAGTCTTGCCTTCTCAGTGGATGCCAGGGAGAAATGTCTCCTGAACAGTCCTGCCACGGTGCTCATGCCTCAGAAAGTACCTGCTCTCAGTGGATTTGAGTGGTCCATGCTGGATCTTACACTGACACTTCCTGTAAAAGTTATGCCACTGGTGGAGTATATTTTATGGTCATCTATTAAAAACTAATCAAGTTGCTATAAAGTGTATGGAGTACCTAACTGGCTTTTTTTTTTCTCTTAAAATTGTTATATTTTGAGGTATTCCCTCCCCTCACCCTTTCCCCCTCCCCCCTCCAATTACTCCACATGATGGACATTTTTGGAAGAAACGTAGCAGAGCACTCACCTGATGTTTCTAATAACAGTTAATTTTGTGGAAAATAAAGAAAAATAGAATCACATACTGACTTATTAAGGAAGAGATTGCTGGAGATAGTCTCGTAAAATCTCCAACAACCCCTGCTCAAGCTGGGCCATAATATTAATATGCTACTTTAGGCCTATGTGAATGATGACTCACTAACAGAATCTGTATTTTTAAAACAGTTCTTGAAACAAGGATTTTCTCTTAGATCTGTAGCTTACTAAGGTGATGGGAGATTTTTTTCTGAAAAAAAAGGTCTTTATGTAGTAAAACTTTCTTGACATAATTTTGTAACTTATCCTTTTATAACTTATCTTGCATACTTCTTCATTACCATCTCTCTTAGAAACTCAAACACCAGTATTATACATACTTTTTTCCCCCAACAATATTCTGAGTGGCATTTCTAAAACAATATCAAAGGGGGGAACTGTTATTTATAGAAGTTCGTTAAGGTAGAGTCAGGACTACAAGATATCATTTATCTCAATTCCCTGAGTTAGGTTATTGATGTTCTTCCTCACCAATTCCAATAACATTGATAGAAGCCAATCAATCCATCAGAGACTATAACAGAAGTAACGTACCTCATACCTGTTTTTTTCAGCACTAAATCGGAATACTGTTGGTGAAATCAATGCAACAGAATCGATTGTAACAGCAGAGTATCTGGTACATCAATTTTAGGATGCTTTGCAACCTGTCACACTCATGACACTCCCTTTGAACTCAAAGAAAATTCCAACTTCATAGGGATACGAATCAGTCCTCGCATTTCAGATTTGTATAACTTGGAAGTGGTTGAAACTTTTGGAGAATGAGGATTAAGAGCTTGGAGAGTTGACTAATGGGGTCCTCTCAGCCTATGAGCTGAAAAATGGTGATGGATCACCACATGTCTTTTATTTATTGGTACTTTCTATTATTACAGTGATGGGTAGCAAGACCCAGGAAGGACAGGAGGAAAGAAATTATTCCTTCTTAGATCTGGGCATTAAGACTTACTTCTTAAGATGCCTTCAAAAGCAGTCTGACATTACAACAGACCACAACAAGCTCCCAGGTACTGCATGAGATTCATGCCAAAAGTAAAGCTCCTAGAAAAAAAAAGTGTGAATAATATTGTTGAAGAAAAGGGAGAAAAGAATTTAAACAAAACAGAGAATAAAAGGACTAAATAAAGGGAAAAGGAGAAGCAAGGTAGGAGGAAAATCCAGCAACACTGAGAATTAGATAACAATCTTAATTACGTCTCTGAAATTGCTTCTGCATTGAACTCACAGTATATTTATTTATATCACAGAATATTGCATGCAATTATATGCAACAAAATGATCCAGTAATCTTAGAGGGATAGAGGTGGTTAATATACAACCTTTCATTGCAAAATTGCTTTAAAATGTCTCCAACATTATATGAGGTACTGGCAGCTAGGGAGCATTCTTTGACAAGCTGAATGTCTTGACCAAGGAGAGAGTTTAAATTCATCCTTCTTCCCAGTGATAATCATTCTTGGAGAAGCTGGCTGAAACCAATCCAATCCCACCTTTAGTATGTTCTGGTACTTAAGTGATGCAAGCATCAAAATGTCTTAGTCACACAGAGCATGACAGACTGGTGAGAAAGAAGCACATCAGGTTGTAAAGACATGACTTACCCTTGAGCTTGTCTTGCACAGCTGAATTACCTGGAGCAGGCACTGGGGTGAGGAGCTCTGTTTCGTGTTAGTGCCTGTTTGGCTGTGGCTTGGCTGCCCAGGACTCCAGACAAAATGACCAAAGAGCAAAATGCAGTGTGCTCTGTCATGACCACAGCACATTGTCAGAGGCCTTCTGCTCTCTTTGCTTTCAAGCTGAACAACCCAATTTCATCATCGTTTACAAGCAGGACAGTACCATGCAGCACCTTCCAGTCGTCTACTCCTTGATTTTGATATTTGACTCAGGTTTTCATGTTTCTATACATTTCTTAAACACAGTGTGAAACTGTTAGAGCTGTACATTAAAAACAAGAAATTTCACTTACTCAGCACATTCTCATAACACATTTTTCTTGTATTTTTACTTTAGTAAGTACAATGATCTGATCCAACTTCAGTGTATTCTGTGGTCTGTTATTATATTGTTTTGCTCTGCACTTCTTTAAAAGTTTAACATATAATGAAATGATTGCTATAGTTTTACCTGGCCACTTTCAGCAGGAGAATATCCAAATTTGACTCTGTAGTTTTGCCACACATGAAATCCTTTCTGCTAAAGCAGGTGACAAGTTCAAGCTTCTTTAGGACCACTACCACAAAAAAAAAAATTTGCTGAAGAAAAATAAGTGTTAGTTATCCTGATGCCATTCCTGAATTCTCAGCTTGGAAGTGGAAATATCACAAGATAATACGTGAGATATGGAGCTGTACAGTTTACTTCTCTTTTTGTAATAATACAAAGTATTTGGAGTGACAAAAATATTAGTACCTATCTTCAATTAGACATATGCTACTATCTGGCACAGGTACTGATGATTATGATCAATTTCTGTTATGGCATCATCCTACTCTGGATGGAAATAAGACACGTAAGATGCATAAAAATTTTTAAAGCAAATATTTAATTGTCATAGTCCATGAAGCTTCCTCAATCAGAAATTTCTATATGACCTTTTTTTTTCCTTAATTTTTTTCCCTTTGATTCAACTCGTCAGAGCTGTAAAAAATTTAGGGAATTCATCTTTATTAACCAATGAGGTTGTGTGAAAAATGTTTATTGTTTCTCATTTCAAACAGTCCTCTTTAGTCATAAGTGAGTATAAAGGAAGCATGACAAGCAATTTGCTGCATGGTAGATGATATTAATGACCTGCCACGCTCATGTCTCCTTGTGTGATATGTGGCCATTATTTTTTTTGAGTGACAGATTACAACAGAGAATGTTTGGTGTCAGTTGTGTCCTGTTATCTACTTGTTGTTAATAAGAAATGAGGAAAATAACTTTATTTGCTGTCAAACCCACACATCACCAGCACTATCAGTGTTCCTCTCACAGGGCCAGTAGTGAATGCTTAGGGAAAGGTCATAACAGACTGGGAAACCACAGTGTCCTCCTGTTAAGCTGGAGCATCTCTTTTTGCTGATAGTGGTAGATGCTCAACCTGTTAATTACAAACATTCCATTTATCATACGTGCCTCTCTCATCACTCTGTGACCTCCTTCTGAAGCAGGCATGGCAGGCACCTGTAATCACTCAAGGGTCCTGACAGATGAAGCCTTTCAAATCCTTGGCACAGAGATTGATCCATGGCCAGATCCCTGAGAGCCCTGAAGGCATTGGAGGCTGAAGGGCTGAGTGACAGTGGCTGGAGCTGCTGCAACAGCCCCCAGAGCTGCAGGCTGGTGTTTGGGCTCTGAAGCCAAGCCCGTGAAAGCTTGGGAGAGCTGTTCCTGCTGCCAAAGCACAGAGCAGTGGGGTTTGCTGGGCTGGCTGTGTGTCTGGGCTGCATCTCTCTGCCCGCTTTGAAGAGTGTCCAGGCTCAATGGAGCTGCCTGTCTTCCTCATCCAACTCTCTTACAAAATGGGGAGACCCCAGATTTATCACTCAAGGCTATTGTAATTTTCCATATATAGGACTTGAATTCAACTTCCAGCTGGGCACAGTGATTTTTCACATTGCCTACACTGGCCTGCAGGCACTGGATGTGCATAAACCCAGGATTTTCTATTCTCCTGGATGAATTTTTTTGACCAAGTTTATTTTGTGAAAACAGAGCTACCTGCTAACATGAAGAAAGAGGTTTTGAAATCCAGTGGAATTCAGAATGGTTCCCTAGAATACCTGTCTATGGATAGACTTGTTTGTGTCTTGAACTATCTCCTCTTTGGTAGCTTTAACAAGAGCTTTTTAAGTGGTGGTGGGTAAAGAGAAATACAATGCAATGTGGGATGTTGTGAGAACGGAAACACTTAATTTTTTCAACAATGGTAAGGGATTGCTTAATAAAGTCTCCATTTGCAGCTCACCTGTGCTGCCTACAGGAGTAAGAAACACATGGTAGTCAGGTTCTGTAGCTGCTTTTTGACAGCTGTGGGGTGGTTTTGGTTTTATTTTTCTTTCTTGGCCCACAGCTTAATAATTCTAATCAGTTCCATGGAGATGTTCAATGTGATATGTTTCACATTTTAGGTGTGATGCAACTGTTAATGAAAGCAGCAGAGACAATTTGAGATTCTGTTAGAGGTGATGTGATTCCAATTCAGTTAACAGGCCAATACCAATAACTCAATAAATGTATAATGCATTATCACCAATCAAATAAAAACCTGTCATGTTACTAGGTTAATAGAGCTCAATAAACCTTTCCCAGACACAGGGAAAGGGAAACTGCAGAAGAGGCAATCCATCTGGTAGTGAGTGCTAACACAAAAGCTCTGGCACTTTCCACTTGCAGGCTGTCACCTCACACTGTTACCTCACCACCCCACCACACCAGGAGGAGAGAAGTGGCCTGCTGTGACATGATGCCACTGTGCTGATCCACAGTCACCTCCTCACAAGTAAATTGACATTACTCTTTGCAGTGGCAGCACCCTGAGCTCTCTGGAGTCATACGTTGGAATTGAAAGAGTACAGTCCCATATCACAGGTAAAAGAAGATATTAAACTGGGCAGCCCTGGAATAATGCAACCCAGGTATTGTTTCATTTTATATCAGCATTCATACTGTGTACTTTTGTTTGTACCACTCTAAATGATTAACTAAATATTGGTAATTGATAAAAATACCACAAAAATGTTACATAAACAAGATTCAGAAAGGGCTGTGTCCATGTGTGGACTGTAACATGCAAAGTTTTGAGCTCTGCTATAGGATGTCAGATATTTTGCTTTTAAAATGTATTTGCTGAAAAGTTGTTTATTCCCTTTGGAGAGCAGATTTATTAAAAAAAAAAAAGAAAGCTGATGTTGTATACAGATATGCAGCAAATAAAAGCACATCATTAATCATTATGAATGCACCTACAGGGCTCAGCCCATGAGACATCTGCATAAAATTGCCCAGTTTCTTTCAGCTAAGAAATGGGCACAAAGCAGGGGACACATCTATGAAGTATATTAAGTTAGACTGTTATATATGGAAGGGTCTTACAGTTCAGCTAACGTTACACTTGAGGCTGTTCAGCAAAATATGCCAGCACAATTAATGTCAACACCAGATAACCAGTCACTGTAAATATCCTTGGAGGGATTTCTTATATCTTTTAGGAGAAACCCCATTTAAGAAGTAAAGTTTCCAAATGTATCCCTGCAAATCAGAGGTCAATTCAATAACCTACCAACCAGCAGGCAAATTTCATCTCCTGTTAAAGGCAAGTGTTATCTCCTTTGACAGGAGCAGGCTAGTGGGAAATGAAGAAATGGATGTCCTTTTTGCCTGGAACACACTCGACAGTAAGCACTCAGACCATCCTTCATGCTTGTGTTGTGTTTGGCCATTGCTAGCCTGGGGCACACTATAAACAGCAAAACAAGTCCTTTTTACACCACGGAATCTCACCTGTCCCCTTCTGGCTTCAAGCTTCTAAACCACCTGACTCCATTGCCTTGCTAACACTTCTGCCTGTGCAGGACTGAATCTGTGCTGCTCTACGTGCATTTGTCCTCATTATTAATGAATCAAACGCTGTACAGTAGAATATAGAGGATTAGATGAAGACAGAGACATCTAGAGTGTGTGTTATGATAGGGTGTGAAAACACACCAGAAATCATGTTTACTGTTTTGAAAGGATGGAGAAGGAGAGCAGCAGAAGCCTCTCTGAAGCAGAAGATTTACCTTAGCCTGTTGAAGCCCTCCTCATTGGCACTGCTGCCCTGCATAAAACTGAACAGAATGAATTTCTGACCAGGTTGCATTGAATTTTCCAGCAGCCTGATTCCCTACACATCCCAGAGCGAGTTGCATTTCTCAGCAGCACTTTTTTCTGCAGCTCTGTGCTACTACCAGAACTTGATGTTGTTCTTTGTATTGTTACAACCTTTACATTTTCATTTACTTTGCAATCCCACTTAAACAAGTGTTATTAAGAGTTATTCTAGATACATCCACTTCCCCCAGCCCCACACTGGATGCTCAAGAAAGATACCCACTGTGGAAAGGCAAAAACTGGAACCCAATATAAATCCATGAAACTTACCAAATTTTTTTTTCTTTTCCCTATTTATTTTCAAAATCCAAGATTCTCTTTCAAGTAGCTGTGACCGAACCAACTTTTGCTTGCTGTGTAGTAACTGCAAGATGATGGGGATTACAACCCACCTCCCAAAACAAGTGACTAGAAACACAGAGTGTCTCTGCACTTTCTTTTTCTTTTGTTTTTTGCTCCTATAAGCCCATTTGAGTGCAAAACAGAGGCAATTCTGGCTTTAATCAACAACTGAAACCTGATTGAATTCTAAGAAACTCAGATATATATGGACTGTAAAAATTGGTTCTTGAAAAAGGCAGTTGAGAATTCAGCAAATTTTGGACTACCAGTAATTTCTAAAATTTTGCAGAAAAGTTTTTGTGGGTTTTTGTGGTTTTTTATTTTCTTTTTTTTCCAAATAAAGTAGTGTTTAAGTGAAAAAGAGTCATAGTTAAGAAAAAGTGAAGTTTCTTTTAGATATTTTACTCTACAATATAATCTGTGTTAGAAACTTGCACAATGGCCTTAGATGGGACAAAGAAGCAGAAATATGTCTAAACAGTGCAGGAAGATATGCTGAAGGAGTGAATCTTTTAATTGTTTTATGAAGCATTTTTATTTTTAATGGTTTTAAAAATAATTTTGGAACTGTCTTTGTGCATAATTAATTAAATGTTTCGTTAATGCTTAAGTCTCTAATGCATTGTGTCTCCTGACCTCTGACAGACACTCAGGGGATTTAGTCTCTGAAAGAGTATCTTTAAATCTGTTACATACTTTTCAAGAGCCAGTAATTTTCTAAACAGTAAATTTTATTTTACACCAGCAGTGAGAGATTAGGAAATTATTTAAAATAATGAAGAAAAAAAAAAGGAACTATAAAAAACATGCAGGTGGCTCTTTTAAAAATTCTAATCTTTTGGGATAGCATAGCTGTAATCAAAAGCAGCTTTGACAGATTCAGCAACATCCCCCTTTTCACTGAGGCATCTCTTCAGCTCCCACCCAACAGGAGCACAGGAGTGTGTGTGAGGAGCACACGTTGTTGTTACCTAACCAGGTTCCTTTTGTGATAAACTTTCAAATTCGTTCTTATTCTACCATGGAACAGAAACAAACATTTTTTTGTTGTTTTGTGAAATTGTGTGAAACAATCCAAGTCTGAGTCAAAGAGATGCTTCAGCCTGAATCTCAGACCCACCTGCCCTCCTGGGCAAAGCTGCCACCACTGGACATGGCCTGGCACAGCCAATACTGCAGAGAGGCACAGAGGTTCCTGGGATCAGCTTTAAGATGAATAATTTTTAAATCTCGAGTCTGTGGGTAGTGTAGTATAGTGCTGTTGTGTGTATGGAAAAATTGACCAACTGACAAATTAATCAAAGCTGGTTAATGGCAAAAGACTCTTCTTGGCTATTTTAGAATTGGATGGTCAGACTGTGTGAAGTCACACTGGGCTGGAAATAGTATTTGAAGTTATTACTTCTTTAGACAGTTTCACAAATTTCAGAAACTATGAAAAAAAAGTGGAAAATTCTCTTTAAATTTTAAGAAAATGCTAAAATTACCTCACAAAACTGATTAACAGTGGCATGAAAAGAGCAAGCCTGCTTCTGGGATTTTGCACTCTTTGACTCATCGTGTGTCTTCTACACCCATTCTTATAATTTAGATAAAACTTGATTTGCTCTAATTTACAAAGTGCTGTTGAACTGTAAATAAGTCAAGGGTTTATTACTCATGGAAAACCTGATGAAAAGAAATGACAATGCGACGAATAAAAGATCTCTTTTTATACCATTCAAGTGAATATAAAGACTAAACACCTTTTTACCAGCTGATTCTGCAGTGTTATTATGTTAGAACAAGATCAAGCGTGTGAAACAACATTTGTTTATTTAGCTTTTATGCAGCAGTTATTTTACTTTATTATATTTTTGCCTTATGAGCCACATCAGGTTTATCCTCATAACTGAATATGTGTTCAAGGTGGTGTCTTTACAGCCCATGTACTACTCATGATCAGTGAATGATGGAGCGTTTTATCCGTCCCTTCACGAGGTGATGATAAGGATAATTCCCAAATTTCTGGGCAGTTAAGAAGCAAGCAAGTGATGGAAAACAGCTATTTGCTGCATCACAGCTTGCCATCCTCCTCCCAAAAGGATTTCTGTAAATTTTAACTGACAGACTTGAATATTTCTAATTAACATATTTTTGTATTTAAAACCAAATTATCTTCTTTTCTCTGATTTTCTTTTCCCAGACTCTGCCATACATATAATTTGTTGCTACAGTCCTCCCAGCTGTAAATGAAAACAACTCACTTGACTTTGGCAGGGCTTCACTGATTTATATTCACAATGGACCTGCTACAAGATCTTAGTTTTTCATTTATATTTCTCATTTCTAAATTCAAAAAAAGCACCCAAGGATTGAACCAAGTCTCCAGTCGATTCTGTCATGGACACTGGGCCATGTAGGATTAAATCCATGACAGGAAACTGCCTGTCATGTTTTCCATCATGTCTGTGATAGAATTGTTCATATTCTTTTATAGTTCATCAAGACAAATACCATGACGATCGATCTAATAAGTATCACAACTCTGATACTTTTGTGACTCTTATATTCACTCTAATTCCAATTATATGCTTCTTCAGCACTAGGTCACAGTGGAATGGAAATAGATTTTCATTTGACTGCATTAGAGACACTCTTAAATCTCATGTTAGTTTGGATCATATCTCCTGATCAATTATAATTCTTTTGTTTTATTTTACATAGTTACCCCCAGAGAAAAAAAATAATTAAAGCAATTTCAATAATTAAAAGAGTAATTTATTAATATAAAACCTACATAATAGAAGGCTTTAGCACCACAGAGAACGGCAAGAGCTCTAGGAAAATACTTCAGAGTTTTTATGATTTTTATCTTAGTCTTCATATTAAAGAAATGGCATCAGAGGCAGAACCAGACTAAGGTGAAAGAAGTAAAAAAACATGGTTTTTAAGCCATTGAATGGACTTTGTTTTCTTGTTGCTTTCATCCCTGAAACAGATGGGGAAGAATAAAGAATAAAGCTGTTCTGAAAGAGCATATGAATCAGCTAGATATGGGTGCATATTTATTTTAAACATACAGATGCTTTCATAGATCTCAGCCAAAACTGCAGATAATTAGGGCTGGCAAGAAAAGAAGTTAAAAAAACCCCTTAAATATAGTTCTGAATTTTAAAAATCTTTCTCCACCCCCACGCCCCCTCCATCCCAGCAGGCTTTTTTTCTTCATATTTTAACTGAAATTTTATGGAAATTACAGAAATAAATATTTATTGTTTTCAAAACAGATATATCTATTTGCAATTTGTTCAAATACTGTTTCTGAAGTAGACTAATATTTCAGGAAAATATAAATTTACTATACAAATATATTTATTGATACAAAATTAGGAACATCACTGGAAAAAAGAAATGCAAAATGAACTATTTTATTATGTTCCTCACATTCACTTTCTGATATTTTTCTAAGTAGAATTTTAGAATTCAATATTCTGAGAGGATTTTGCATTTTAAAAATAAGGAAATTTTTTTACAACCATGTCTTTAGTGTTAAACAGGTATTTTAATTATTACCTTACCTAAAACTTGGGGTGAAAGTTTATATTTTAGAGGGAGAATACAATTGGACTTGGGTTCAGGAGCTAAAAACTGATATTCAGAGCAGAACTCTGATGTGTCATGCTTGGAGCAGGCACTTTCCCCTCTAACCTGATCATCCAGGAGCCTTGGGATGATATTTGTCTCAGTGCAAGACTTTAAATGAGCCAGAAAACCACTGGAAGGACTCATGTACACAAAGCAATGCTGTTAATCACAGAACAAGTTAACTGGCTTATTTAAATTTTTGCAGTATTCTCAAAGCAATTTGGTGGGTTGTTTTTCCTCCTTTTCTTTTCTCTGCAGATGATTCTCCCAATATCATCTCAACCTCAGCATAAAGTGTGTTTTTTATAGGTTACAGTGCCTAGGGTTTTATTCATGAGCTTGAATTTAAGTACATGAGCAATTGCAATAAACTTTGCAGAATGACATTAACCATATGTTTCACTGGATTATTGAATCTGGGCTCTCGCTTCATCACCACTGAGGAGAGTCAATGTCTACACAGAATCAGAGCTGACCAGATCCACATCACCAGAGCTCTCCTTCAAGGCAGAATTAGACCAGAATTAGATTAGATGCTCCCAAGGTCCTGGCCAGCCAACACTTTGTGGTTCTGTGGAGCAGTGGGTGAGAATATCCACACAGAAGGCTTGATGGAACTTGTGATTCGAGCAGCTGAACCTGGAAACCACGTTAATTCAGATGGCACATGAGTGTCATAGCCCCTCTGGGCTGAGGTGCCACCAATAGTAGGTTAATGTGTGTTATTTAAATAAACTTAACACGTGTACATGGCTACATTAGTGATTGATACTCACTTTGGATAAAGTTGGGAGATGCTAAGGTGTGGTTATGTGGCAGAATGAAATGATGACTGTTGGGTTTACATTAGCTCTCATGTCTGGAACTTTGATGACTAATTCCAGCACAGGACCATGGGTTTGTAACAAAAACCCTCCTTGCTTAAACCAGCAGGGCCAGCAAGTGGGTGAACGTCTGGTCAGCTTGAATGAGGATGGTAAAAGAGATCCTGAGTTGGTACAAACCAGAGATGAGAAACGTTGTTGTTTTCTGCAGCTTCAAAACACTGTCAGAGTGTGAATCTGCTACAAAGACATAAGAATCATAAATGGAGATAGAAAGGTGCAACTCAGAATGTTTCAGCTGCCCAAAGACTGCAGAGTTGTTTGTGTGATTTTATGGATGTTGAGGCACCAGCTGAAACGCTGTGCTCCGTTTTAAGGACAGTGTTTTGGCAAAAGTATGGACCATTTGAAGAGTACCCAGAGTTCATCAAGAATGATGTAAGGCCCTAGAAGCACGACCTGTAAGACAACTCTGAGAACACAGATTTTGAATGCCATATGAAGACTTTTTAATTACTTGATTGAGAGTGAGAGAGAAAGAGATGGATAAGGAACATGATAGTGATCTTCTAATATATAAAACGTTGTTGCAAAAGACAAGTGAATGATCTTTCCTTCATGTCCACTGTGGATAGTACAGAAAGTAATGGCCTTTTTAATAGTGGCAAGGGAAATTTAACTTAGACATTAAAAAAAACAACTTTGTAACTGTAAGGATAATTAGATACTGGAAGAGACTGCCTGGGGAGGCTGAGGAAACTCCATCATCATTAAAGCCTTTAAAGAGCAAGCTGGACAAATGCTCATTTGGAATAACAAAGATCTAGTTTATCTGTGGAGGGCAAAAGAGGAACAATATGATTGACTGAAGGCCTTTGCAGGTCTATTTTCTACTATTTGGTGATAATTGCTAGGCAGTATGGAGGGTAATTTGCACTTGTGAAACTCAAATCAGATAGACTTGACAGAAGAAAATATCACATATTGTTTTTTGTTGGAAAACCATGGAAATAAATCATGTGGTATGGAAGATCTGTCACATTTGAATAACAAATTTTCCCAATGTAATTTTAAAAATTCTTCTACCGTGATGACAGACATCTTGGAAGATTATATTTTAAAAATAACTGGACAATTGCAGGATTAGGAAAAAGCATGCCAATTCCTTTGCTACTTCTAAATGTAATTTTAAACATATCGGCAACAGTAAGAGGAATTAGGCAGATTAGAGATCTCTTTATGCTGAGGATTGTAGAAACAAAAAAAAAATAAAGTCTGTTTCTTCCTACAATACTTCATTTGCATTATTTCAGATTTCCAGAGCTGTAACTGAGATCAGACTTCATTTCCTGATCCTTTACCCACACCATATCCAACTTCAATTAAATCTTTTTCAAGAGGTTCCTGAGTACATCAGCCCAGGAGCAGGAAATAGTCTTCTAACTTGGTGGTTTACATGGGAGGGGAGATAACTAAAGACATACAATCATTTCTTTGGTCTCGCTGGGGTAACCATCTCACAACTCTTGAAGTACAAACCTGCTGTAATCGTTAGGGCATGGTTAATGAAAACAGCTCATTATTGTCTTGGAGATACTGTCCTCTGGCAATGCCCTTTAGATTGAAATGTATGCAAATGAAGACTCTTTGGTTTAGAAGTTTTGCTACACAGACCTTGTAAATATGAAAATTTAATTACTAAGTGTAATATTTATCATGAGGAGCTGTAGCTCTCCTCTTTATCCTACCAAGAAAATGAGAAAATATTCCTTTTGAAGTAGATGATTGTTTAGCAGATGCTTCTGTCCAGTGTTTCCACAGACCTGAACAGATACACACCAAGCCAAATACACATAGATTTACTCCCTTATCCTGGAGACCATTATACCTGCATGCTTCACATTTTTATAAGGGCCCAGCATTTTTCAGCTTCTGTAAAAGAATTTGCACATCAATCCAGAAGGAAATAAATTGCTGGGAGAAAAAGTATGGGGTAACAAAACTGCTGTCTGACAGCTTGAGAACAATGAAGTGCTTTCATAAGTAAATGGTGCATTTCTCATGGTGTCTTCTCAGGAGGGGATCATCTGATCTGGCCTGTACAGAGAAGAAATGTTTCAGACACGAATGTTATCCTGCCCATATGGAGGAGATTTTGAGCTGTTGGAATAATCAATCATTTATTGCTTCTGCAGTTCTGATAAATAAATGCAGAAATCCAGAAACTGAGTTGGTTGGATCAAAGGGGTTTTTTTGTGTGTAGGAAAATCGAGGAACAGAAAAGTTGAGAAAACCCAAATAATAAACTATTTTTAGACATTTATTTTGTAAAATGACAATATGAAGCTAAATATTGAAAAATCTCCTAGTTTGATTGCTTGAATAATTTAGCCCACAATTTTTTGACATTTCAGAACTTCCTCTGCTTTTGGTTTTACCTTGAAAAATTAGAATTAATTAACAAGAAGTATTGGTATCACCAGTTTTTCAGCTACCTCATCAGTGTGGTTTCTTTCACTACTGAGTACAGAATACAAATAGATAGGAAGCATTTATATTGTCACAAGAAGATTTGTTGACAAATGTAATATATGTTGTTGGATCAGTTGATGTAACTGAGAGCAAAACCTAAACAGACAAGA
The DNA here is from genome assembly GCA_013397915.1 of Daphoenositta chrysoptera. Classification (NCBI taxonomy): domain Eukaryota; kingdom Metazoa; phylum Chordata; class Aves; order Passeriformes; genus Daphoenositta; species Daphoenositta chrysoptera. The sequence goes on from VZRO01000218.1 coordinate 549,805, forward strand.
TTTCAAGCATAAAAGTGCTTCTTCGGATCTGAAACAGAATTGGTCAATAGCAAATGAAGTACTGTCACTGAGATTTTATGTTCTAGCAATATATATTCCTCTTCCTTCAAAATTTTCATTGCTTGTATCCTTGGATTTTCACAACTACGGTGTGACTGCTACTACACACATAATATTTTCAGTTGAAAGTTATTTGCTGGTGCCCAGGAGGTGGGTGAGACTCGTGTGCTGCGAGTGTCAGAATTAACCAGCTCATCACCCTGCTGAGTCACCTGGGCTGTCTTTTCTGGGCAGGCAAAGGTCAGGAAAGGCAGGTAACCATCACTGCCAGGAGCGGGATGTTTGTCAGTCAAACAACATTTTCTGATTCTTACATTTCTCTGATTTTTCTTTTTTCCTTTAGGAATTTCAGCTTTTCCAGTCAGTATTTTTCCTCTTGAATCCTTGAGCTCCTGATTATCACAATTCTCAACGGTGCTGTCTTTGTTTGCTTTTTTTATCTTACATGACCACACCTCTTGGACTCCCTCACACCTTAGCAACAATTTTCTCAGGAAACTTAGCCAAGGTCACAGAGCTGTTCTGAATCAAACTAGGCTTTGGGTGACAGACAGCTGCTCCCCAGGGCTGAACATTTCAAGGTGAGAGTGCATCCACATGAGCAAAGGAATATATTCCACGGCTGTGTGCATTGCTCTGAACTCAGAGGACAAGAATGTTTTTGTTTGTCTCTTAAGATCCTGTTTGCTTTGAAGTTGAAGCACCAGGAAAAAAACAAGGACTTTTCATAAAAGCTTCCAAACATCATCTCTTTCCCTTATTTCTCAAATCGCTGAAAAAAAATTAAAAGGGGAAAACATAAAGATAACCGTGTAATGACTCGCATTCATTTAGTGACCTTAATCTCTCAAGACACTTTAAGAAATGTCATAACCACACATATCCATGTTGTGCGTTGTCCTTCAATTTATATTACAAATGTCAGACATGATCCCAGTATTAATCAATATAATTAGCATAATGTTTAATTATTCTTGCATACTCAGCCTCACTATTCTTTTAAATCTGGAAAATAATGGCGTGGCATTTAATATGTGGCAGTATTTTTTTTCTTTTTTTTTCCTGCTAACTAAGGCTAACCTTTCTGGAGAAATCCCATCATAGTACCTGGGTTATAGAAGAGGTCTAGGCATCTTTCCCCTGCAATTTTTGAGCTTTATTACCAGCAGTAGAAGGAGGATGACCCTTGCCCAGATTATTTTGGGTTCATATACTACTGTTTATTCTGCTTAAATCAGCCAGTCAATATTCTGGCACTTGAGGTAGACAGAGACATGTGAAGCAATCCTACTTGTTTACAACCCTGGCAGTGCTGCTTTCAGGAGCAAACATCAGTGTGACCTCAGGGTTGTGAACTGGTGCCTCTGTGAGTGATTCACAGTTTGCAAAAGATAATGCTGGCCAGACTCCACAGCTGGATCCTTCAGGAACTGCCTTCAGCTCTCTGAAGCTTCTCTTAGAATCCATCTCATTATTTCTATTTTCTTGACATCTGGCATGAGAGGATGCATCTCATCTCCCCACAGTGCTCCACACAGACGGGGAATCACAGCAGTGCTAAGCTGTTTTCAAGTGAAAGCATTAAACAGTCCAATTGCCACCTTAGCCCTGTAACAGACCTTTCACACAATCACCATCCTCCTGAAAATCCTCTGTTTCATTCATACCCAACAACCAAACCTCTTTCAGGAGTTCCTGGTTGTTATCTCTGGGTGTGGGTGGATGCACCATAATCTCCTGCTACGAAACACCCGAATTTTCTGATGCATGTGGATGGAAGGCTCCATTTCTTTGATTCTGGCTCAGTGCTGGTATAAAGGCATTACATATGAAATATATAAGTATAAAGCTCGTCACTGATATGAAGATTCAGGGTGCTTCATAAGGCCTGTTTCACTGCTGTGTCAGGAGAGTAATAGCAGCTCCAGCCACTGAGCTTGTTTGTACCCATGCTGATGCCAGCAGCTCTGATCACGCTGGTGTGCCACAAGATAGAGCTCACAGGCTCATTACATACAGATAAAACATTCTTATCAGACCTCTGCTGAACCCAACATCTGTTTCTATGGATAAATACTTTGTAACTCACACGTGAGCAAGTTGTTGCTACATGACTAAGGGTACTGGGAAATAATTGAAATCATTCAAATGTGAATGATGTACTCTGGACAACCAAATTACTTCTCTTTTAGATCTGCTGGGAGTTGAAAGTTTTATGTCTTTGTTTTAATTTTGGCCCTTCCATGTTAAAAATATGGGCTGGTATATGTGTATGATTGAAGAACAAGAATCCTAATGCAACGATGGTTCACAAACCAGCAAAATGGGAGTACATTTGGCAAAGACCAAGGCATCTCCTAGATGTGAATGTCTTTAAAATGAAACTTTACACAGGAATGAAAACATTTAACTGAAATTGATATGATGAGAACTGTGTAAAGGGTCTTACTTTGGAAACAATCAGGAAATAAAATAGTTCATTCTCCAAGAATGTTCTGAGGAAGTGAATGACGACCAATAAAAGACCAAATACTTGAATATCAGCTTGCCTGCTTTCCTTTGAAGAAGTGTTGCTCTTTGTGATCCGTTCAGTTCACAGAATGGTACTTGGTAATTTGTTCAGAGAACATTTTTGAAGGAGTGTATCTAACATTTCCAATTACACCTTGAAGGCTTGGAACAAAGACGGATGAGAAATGTCTTAAAAATGGGGAAATGAATAAATAATTCAGGCTGCTCTTCCTCCTCCCCCCGTCTGCCCTCCCTGCATCGCTCCCCCCATTTAACTTGTGAACAATCTGATCTGCTGAAGTTGTTAGGAGGCTTTATTTAGTAACTATGATCATCAGATAACAGGTTCTGAAAATAATAAACCTACTCAGGAATGAGAATCCAGTGTTTGGTCCCTAATATCTGAATGAGCTCTCAGATGCACGTATATCTCAGCTGAACAGAATAGTTTTGAGCAAGTGATAAGAGTGAGCAGGAAAGACATTCACTGCTATCATAATCAAGCACTTCATGAAGTAATTAATTAGATAAAGCCGTAATGCACTATAGGCAAATACTGGTGTAGAATAAGTATTCACATGCTGTTCATTCAGATACAATGCTGGGTATTATATACTACTATGCTGTCATTCAAGACCCTTGTAATCTATGTAATTGATTTCTGGATTTCATTAGCCAAGGCAATATGCTGTGAAAGGGCAAATGTATTTATGGGTTATCTAATCTAGGACAGAAGAAGAAGAGGGAAGACATGAGAGAAATCTTAAAATATGTAAGAAACAGCTGCCAGAGAGAAGGAATAATTTGCTCCCTTCAGTTCCCACTTAGAAAAAGACATACTGAGTTTAAATTTCAACAAGGGTGATTGGTTTAGATATCTGGGAAATAACTTTGTCAGAGAAAGGAGACTGAATTGAGGTGATGCCTTGAGAGGCTAGCTAGAAACACAGTAGACAGGAATAAGGGAATAAAGGTAGGTATTTATTTGAAAGGCCTTCAAAGGTGCACCCTGGGAGCCAAAGGCTACATCCAAAATGCACCCCAAGATGGACCACAAGTCACAGGTTCTTCACACTTTTATANTGTATTTATGGGTTATCTAATCTAGGACAGAAGAAGAAGAAGAGGGAAGACATGAGAGAAATCTTAAAATATGTAAGAAACAGCTGCCAGAGAGAAGGAATAATTTGCTCCCTTCAGTTCCCACTTAGAAAAAGACATACTGAGTTTAAATTTCAACAAGGGTGATTGGTTTAGATATCTGGGAAATAACTTTGTCAGAGAAAGGAGACTGAATTGAGGTGATGCCTTGAGAGGCTAGCTAGAAACACAGTAGACAGGAATAAGGGAATAAAGGTAGGTATTTATTTGAAAGGCCTTCAAAGGTGCACCCTGGGAGCCAAAGGCTACATCCAAAATGCACCCCAAGATGGACCACAAGTCACAGGTTCTTCACACTTTTATAAGTTTGGTTCATCTGCATATCAGAGTTAATTCTCCAATTAAAGCTTCAGTTAATGATGCAATTTCCCTGAGCTCATCCCCTCTTCCAAGATGTTGGTTTACACATTTTCGGGCCCACAACAGCCTGGGTGTCCTCGGAGAGGAGGCCTGGAGAGGCTTTGTTATGTCCAGAGAACAGAAGTTAGCAGGCTATAAGAAACTTCAGAGTTACACACTAGGCAATACAGGATTTGAAAAATATAAAATTTAAAACCTGAGGCATCAGAGGGTCTTGTTGAGTCCATGCAATTCTGGAGTCTTCATCTGTGTAATGAGTCCTTGTCAGGAATGATTTGAGGGCAGCCCATCCTGCCATGGCACAACACGAAGGACTACACAACTCCTGAAGGACTCTGCTGATGTAATTTCCTCCTCCAAATTTTCTCTGGTGGAACATATTACAATTCTCTTTTAGTCTCCATCTCCTCATTCCAGCAGGATAATATTGTTACAGAAAATGCTGAATGAAAGCAGAATGTGTATTCTCCCCTCAGCTCAGCTCTGGGTGAATCACATTTTCTAGCATTGCACGGATCAGTTTGAGGGGATCCTCAGTTCCCATGTGCGATTTGCAGTTATAGCAAACACATGGGGGCTGTGGTGGAGTGAGAGTCTCTGCCTTGGCTGTCCAGGAGAAATGAACCTTCCACTTACCTTTCAGTGGCATGTTGCTCAAATGATAAGCTTTACAAAGCTTTAAAAGAATCTTGTTTTTAACGAGTGCACTAAAAGCTCATTTTTGAAGCGCGCATTAAACAAAGCTCTCAGCAAGAACGTGTTTCTGAATGGGCACTGTGAAACCTGCAATCTGAAGAAGCCTCAATAACAAATCAAATCCTTTCTGGCATGGTTTTCTGCACTGGCATGTGTTTATTGTCTCTGGGAGGTCTTCTCGCTAGCACTCAATGTCTGGAATGTAAAAGGGGAAAAAATTTCCTTTTCTGAAGTGAAGGAAGTTTTCCTGGAAAGTCCTTAAGAGTTGCTTCTTTTTTGTTTCCCTCTTAGAAGTCTGCTGTCTTGAAAATAGTCTTAAAGAATTACGACAGCACTTTGTGAAGTTTGAGTATCCTGCATTTCCCTTTCATCACTATTTCCAGGGCTTCCCACTTGGATCATTTCTTCTGTATCGTTTGTCACTCGAGGATTCCCACAGCACACGTGGTAAAATTGCAGCAGAGACAGTGGGGGTGAATCATAGGAAATATAAACCCCCACGGAAGGCTGGGAGGATGAGAGATCAGAGCAAGGAGATATTGCTGCACTCTGTGTGCTCTGGGGTGAAGGACATGTCATGGGGACGTGTATCTGGAAGTGCTGGGTCATGATCTGTGCAACATTCCTGAACAATTTAACACCTGGCTAGAACATCTTCTTGGTGCACGAGACCAAGTTAGCTCATCCTCAAGGAATTTTCTGTGCAGTTATAACAGCAGATTGAGTTGGTGTTTGCCTACGGGTGCTGTCTAACCTCCAGAGTTGCCCTCAACATCATGGCAGAAAATGGACAAACCCCTCAAGTTTTGAAATAACATTTTGTGAGTGAAATGATGGAAGCTAAGCACTGGGTTTTTTTTTTTTTT
>VZRO01000218.1:555474-593906 GCA_013397915.1 Daphoenositta chrysoptera
TTTTTTTTTTTTTTTTTAACAGAGAAAGGATGTTGACAAAAATGACTCCCAAATTGTTTTCTCATGAGGTACAATTTTGCCAAACTTATTGGCTGTCATGAGATCCTGACAAGAACTACAAAGGAACCATTGCTATAATGCCACGCCAGCATTGCCTGTGCTCAGGGCTATTTCATACAGGTCTCACAGACTGTGTAATAATTTTGTAATCAGAAAACATTTGCACTTGGCCACGCATTTCCTGCAGGCAGCCCCTCAGTCTCTGACAATTGAATCAGACATGCAGATTTCAGGCAACTATAAGAAAGTCACTAGTTATCCAGAACTATTTCCAAAAATAAGAAAAATAAATACGTGTACAATAGTTCTCACCTGGGACTCTCTGTCACTTTAGGTTTTGCATGCTCCCAAAATGTGAATATTAGATAGCTTGCCCCTGTTTAGAACTTCTGCCTTCTATATAAATGTTGTTGTATAAATCTCAGGTCAGAAATCCCCTCTTTTATTGTCTCTTCAATTAAAAATGCTATAAAATCACCAGGCTGGATAGTCTCTCATGCAAAGGCTGTGCTGGCTACTGACTTTGGTGAGCAGTGTGGTTTTCCAGGGGCTAATAAGGCTGAACCTCCCTGTGTATCACTTATGTACATCTAAACTCTTGGCAACAGTCTTTTGTTCTGTCACATTTCATTTACTCCAGCATTGGTCCAGATGACACTAATGATGTTGAAAGTCAGGAGGATGCTGTTAATAAATGTGGTCCAGAGGCTTGGTATGTATGTGACCTTTATCTTTCAAATGACCTGAGTAAATTCAGTCCAGTCAATACACCTAGACAGATTGCTGTGTTTCCAGGGCTATGAAATTAGGTTGGAAAATTCCAGGACTAGAGAAATTGATGGGATTGCATGTCTGAAACTGGCCACTGCTGCAATTTGTCTGTAGGGACACACTGATGTGATACTTGGATCCCTCACACCTAAACATGAATGGATGAGGATGTAGCTGCCTGCTGAAGGTTATTAAAAATCTTAAATGTGTATTATTCCCTGTAACCTGGGCTTTAGCTTAATGTGGTTACTCAGAGTTGCATTAAAACAGAATATAGACAGAGGCCTACAAAGATCCCTGTCTTACTGAAGTTGCAGGTGGATGCCAGGCATGATGTCTGAAGGCATCTACAGCTGAGATTAGGTGAGTTTTAGCTGAATCCCACTTGAAACAGCATCCAACACCTCAAGTCACCACAGAGAGACATAAATTGCCTCAAAAAAGCTTAGGAAGAGGAAAGAGCTTTTACTCCACTGGTACGTGTATAAGAGAAAGCCATAAACCCCATCCACTTCATGGTCATATTAGCCCCAAAGGCAGGTGCATTTCATGGGTATTGTTCAAACCTGCTGTCTGAAGATGACTTCTGTTATCCTAAAGTTTAATCTAGACTCCAGAAAATAAAGTAGGGGTAGATTTGATTCTGTTAAAACACATCTATCTTTTCAGTGACTCCCTTCCAGAAACAATATTGATTAGCTTTCTTGAACAGCTATAAGAAAATGAGAACAGAGAAATGATGGTTGTCAGACCTAATACAGAGCCTAATACAGAGCCCCCAAAAGGGTCAATTTTGGATGCTTAGGGAAAAACTAGTACAAGCCTGACTGTATAGATTCCTTCCTGGTTATGCAGTCTCTGTGTTTTATCCTGCTCCCCATCTCCTGGTGAACAGTTATTTAGAGATTTTCTGGGATAACTACTGCATTTAAAGCTTGATAGCTACACATAGATCTGATTTAATTGTTGGTAACTTGTTTAAGACAATAACTAAATAACAAGATAAAATAAATCCACTAATACATGTTTGAAATTTTAATACAATCAGGTCTTTTGATAAAATAGCTTGAAGATGTCATTTTTAATGTTCACGTTAAAATGATGCCACATTTACTTTCTGGAAACACTTGGGCAGCAGAGCATAGCTGGAGAAAAATGCTCATGAATAGCAAATATTAAGCTCAAATGCTTGAATATTCCCTGAAGACAGGTTCCATGTTGTCTATTCCATTTTGTCACTTTCAGCTCCTTCTCTAGCTGTACACAGTATAAATCAGCCAAAAGCGAAGGAGTCAGCAGTAAGAAAATTGAAATAGGCCTACACCAAAATTCACACTGCAGCACATCATTCAGGAAATGATAAAAGTACAAGAACAGTGTCTGGAGTGAAAATATACAGGAAACAAGAAACTCATTTAGAAATACAGTCTATAAACAGCAAAACAAAGGCTTGTTTTTACTTTGATAATCATTTGGCTGTGATCAAAATGGTAGCTTCCATTTTAACACTTCCGTGGGAAGACGACAAAATTAAATATTAGTACTACTTGAAGAGGAAGAGTTGGCTTGTCAAAATCACCGTGGTGTCAAAACTCCATATCCTTTCCAAAGGGCATTGAGGTCCCACCATTTCAGCAGGTCCATCCTCCCCTGAGCAGTGAGTCTGCACCTGCTGCTGGGCTGTTCAAATTCACCTCTACACACCCTCTCTCTGTTTTGTGCAGATACATCCTCCGTGTTCTGCTTTGCAAAGGTGTTTTTTCAGATTTCCTGAGACAAAAGACTCATGCAAATAACTGACCACAAAACACATCAGGCAGTTGGATGGATGTGTCTCATTAGGGATCTCACAGGGCAGAAATTGATGGAAATGATTGATCCATAGACAGGGATCAATGCAGAAAGAGTTAAGAAGTCTTATGTAACTTTTCAAGCTTCAATCTCATCTTAAACGTGATATCTGCTCTCTCAAGACAGTCTCTGAAAGGCCTCACATGTAACATCAGTCTCATGAGAGTTCTCCTCTCCATTCCAGTAAACTTCACCCCAGTTGTCAAAAAATGTTGTATATAACATAAAAATTATCAAATAACGTTTGATTAGTTAACCACCAGGATGGTAATGTTAAAAATACATGTGAATTTTAATAGTATCTGGATAAAAATTGTCTGTCTGTAACATCTCTTTTTATAATTTTAAATTTTTACATTTTGATGTTATACACTCACTGCAGAAAATATATGTCCTTTTAGAAGCTAAACCCAGTTCTTCCTTCTAAATATTCTTTGATTCACACAAACAGCCAGTTATCAGTTATGTTACTGTCTTTCTTCAGATACAGATAAATAAGTGAAGAGCAAAATCAAGGACCTGTAATAATTGGCATTTTCCCATCCCTCTTCTAGTAATAAGCTGGTCCTGTCAGAGAAAATCAGTTAAAGGGAAAGAAGCAGAAAAGCAGTGAATGAGATTCCTCAATATGAGGTTAAACAAGTTTTAAAGTGCAACTGATGCCAGGGAGATGTTAAACACACAGTATTTCCCTGATAAGTTTAAACAATAAAGTGTGCTTTCTCTCAGTAAGGTAACAAGAAATTATAAAATAACAGCATTGATCATTTAAAATGTGGCTCAGGATATAAGGATACAACAAAATGTATTAAAGAACGAATTTTAAATGTGTCCATTTATTAAGGTCATGATGGTAAAAATAATTAAAAGCAATTACAGAGGAAAAGTATTTAAGGGTGTCAGGGGAAATATTATTTTATTTATTTAAACAAGCTGACCATATAAACAAAGTTTTTCAGTTCCAGAAATGCTATAAATTTAATCATCTTAAGTTCACCCAAATGACTGCATTCCACCACTGGAATGAAATATTAACAATAGTATCAACATTCTAGTTAGTCTCCATTCAACCCCAAATTTTAATAGAAATAACCTGTAGGATTTGACTGAGTGTGATATTGCTAGAGAAGCCTTGAATTTAAACTTTCTGGATAAAGCAAATTGCACGGTTTGTGAAGGCAGTTTTGAATAAAATGGAAATTTTGCTTCTATTCCATTTAGCTGTCAAAAGGCCACTTCTAATACTTCCATAAAGCTATTGCCTACAGAGCAAAGATAAAGACCTGTAAAAACCCCCCAACATAATTACAAAGCAAATAACCAAAAGACAGCAACTAGAAAAATTATCCTGATTTTCTAATTTCCTTTGGTTTTGGTTTAATTTATGTGCTATTTCTTGATGATGTTATTTCCTTAAAAATGTTTAAAAAAAGCTGATGAAGATTTATTCCAATTGATTATTAGATTGCAGCAAGGTTATTAAATACATTCATTTTAGTTAAGATTTCAAACTGGGAAACAGCAGAGCAAAAGCAGACTGACATGTAAATGAATGATAAAATAAGCAACTTTTAAAAATCTACTGTTGAAGTTGCAGAGAAACTTACATCAAAATAGATTAAAAATTATAATCAGAAGCTCTGGCTGGACAAAGCTGAAATAAACTTTGGAATTTTTATAAGATGAGGGAAGAATTAATGTCTCCTTCCTAGCAAAATGCTGCTTCTTGGATTCACACTTGCAGAACATAATGATCACATACACTGAGAATAATTTCACATTAAAGACACCGCTGGCGTTAACTTAGCGACCAAAAGAACTGGGGAAACTTTTTTTTTCCTTCTTCTTTTTCTCTGCAGCCCTACATGGGACGCAATCCATTATCTGTCTGCACTTCATCTGATCAAAGTACAGAAAGAATGAGCATCCAACACACACTTCTGAAGATTTTAAGCCTGGCATACACTGCACTCCTCGAGTGACCTCACATGCAGTACACAAAAGGGTGCTCACACAGGGGTTTGAATGAGCAGGGCTATTTTTCCTCATTATTTTGCTGCCTTTTTGCCCATGCTGATCCCACACTGTACACTACAGACATCACGACACAGGCACACACAGACATGGAAAGGTCTGAGAGGGGTGTCAATATTCACTCGAAATATGAAAAGTTACAGAGTGTCAGAGATTGACCTAGCTCGTTGCCCCTTTGCAATGCTCCCTGAGGAGATTTCCTGTTTCTTCCTTCTTGCTGGACAGTGGGTGTCGGAGGAGATGGCAGTGCTGTCGTCTTTCTGTCCCTTCTCAGGATCATGGAACACTTGAATAAAAATTCGGTACACTCACAGAAATCATCCTTCAGAACCTGGCTTGAACCCCTCTTCAAAGCAGTTGCTTTACACCCTGGCTGAACAACAATCATGAATGGCATACACACTGATTTTGAATACAATATATGCATATTTTTAGACTTTTGGAATATTCCTGTTGTGCCCTGGGTTTCAAGAAGAAAACTCTTCAGGATAAGAAAGAAAAAGAGAAAACTTCAGTGAAGGGAAAAAAAAGAAAGGATTTCCTTACATAAGGGAAGGGTCCTGTTTTTGCCAGATCCCAAATAGAAAATCTGCTTTCTGGAAGGGAGGAATTTCATGTCCAGGAGCGGGAGTTCAGTATTAGAGGTGTGAGGAAAAAAAGTCAGAGATATCCTAGTTCCTAGTTCTCTAAGCTGCAGAAAGATGAGAGCCACAAGACAGGGGGAGATCCCTGCACCTGCCAGGGGAAATTGCTGGGGTGGGAAATGGAGTAAAGGATGTCTCAGTGCCTTTGGGTTCAGTCCCTAACGTCTGCCTTGGCCTAGCAGGGAGGAATGTTGATTATTCAGCCACTGTTGGTGATGAAATCAGGCGTCAGAGCTGTATTTGGACTGTGGAGGAGGAACACGAAGTGAATAGCTGCCCAGTGGCCACGCCTGCTGCGTGCCATAGGCTTCAAGGAGAAACCCAAACATTTTGGAGGCATCACTTTTGAACAATGACTTCCCTTCACAGGCAGGGACACTGTGTCACAGCTGTCTGCCTGTGTCCATGCTGCCTGTGCACGTTCTCAGGGCGATTCTCAGGATGTGGATTCACTCTCTCAGCCAGTTCTTCTACCTGTATTTTGCCAGGGATATATTTTAGCCTTACTTTTTTGCAGTGCTGGCAGAAAGTACCTCCTGAAGGAATTGCCTGTTGGTATGGCCTGGGTAGGTATGGCCTGGGTACAATGTTCACAGGTTCCTGGAAATGGCAGTTTACAGTAGGTTTGCTATTATTATGGGGTGGCAGCATGTCCTCTTCCATAGCGAATATGACATCTCATAGCAACAAGAGAAGTAAATATGATGGGATTTCATCTGCCAGCCTGGTATGGATATGAGTTGGGTACAAATTGTGTAAAAAATACACTAAACTGAAACAGAATATTTCACTGAGAGAGAGAGACTGATCTACTTGCATGGATTATTGCCTCTTTCATCACGTAAAGACAAGAACATCCACATGAATTAATTCATTAATTCCGTTTCACTACAACGATCACGCTTGCAACTCAGAGATGAGGAACTGTTATCATCAGAAAATAAACAGAAGAAAATAGTGGGACACATTATAAGCAACGTTAAACAATAAGGAAAAGTAGTCTAGTGCTTTTTCAGCAAAATTCTTCATTGTGTGCATCACTGTAAGCATGTGAAAAGTCCTGTTGACATCAGTGAAGTCAATCCTGCTCTTCATCTCACTGTTTTGTTGAATGGGATCCACAGGATAGCAGGCAACAATCTTGGTTTGTGATATTTTGGAGGGAAGATAACAGTGGCTCTAAACCTTACAATAATTAGCATTAACAACAGATTTCTCTTTCCATAGCAAAGATTGGTCCTAATCCAGCAAGGGATTAAAAATATCATTATTTTGCTGTCACCTTTCTGCTAGGTCCTTTTCCTTCTAGCTGACAGCTGAGATAACAAACAAGGAGACTATCCACCTGATATACAGTCTTCCTCTCCTTCAGAATGATCTGTGACAGTTTCCACTTGTGATAGGCAGGTTGGGTTAAAGCAGCCTTTGCTTCTCAAGTTCAGCCTCAGAATAGGCATGCTTCTATTTCCTTGACCTGCATTATTTTAGAAAACACTTGTGAGACTTAGGAGAAAATAAAAACTCAGCTCGCTTCCCAGACTATAAAGGACACACAAGTGGAATTCATACAGGACAGAAACTACTGAGAAGCAGCAGGCAGAGAAGCAAACAAACAAACAAAACCTCAAGTCAAAGAAGCAGCAGCCTCAGCAGGTCACTAAGAGGGGAGGTTTTGCTTGCTTGTTTGCTTGAAGTAGTCAAGTCCTAGAGCAGTTCTCCCTGTCCCAATTAAACTGCAGACAGCTGGCTACATCCCTGAGAAGTGAGAGGAGGCAGTTGCTGTAAAAACAGCAAAGAAGCACAATTTGGAGCACAAAAATGGCAACGTGCTCATTCAGGCACCATCTGCATGGTGGGCAGCAGACACAGGGAAACTTCCACAAGGGATTTATTCTTTTTTTGACAAGGGCACTTCCATACTGATGTTTCTGAATACTTAATGACTACGAGAGAGAATGTTCCTGGAGGGGATTGTTAAAGAGGTTGCAGCATTACGGGTTCCTACTTCCACTTGAACAAAATCTCCACTTTGTTAGGGCTGCCGGAGGTCGGCACATCCCTCCTGTGCTGGGCAGGGCTGCAGGGACCCCAGGGGTTCAGTGCCACTCTCCAGGGCCCGGGGAGCACAGGCACAGCCAAGGCTGCCTCCTGCTGCAGCCTGCTCTCTGCTGAGCCCTGGCTCCTGTGCTCCGAGCCCCGCCACGAGGTCGCTTTTCATGGGGAGAAATATCTGGTATAAATGACCCAGAGTGTCACAACGTTCCTCACAGTTTTATCTGTCGCAGATTTAAGCACAAAGAGTGAGGCTTGATTTCATTCTTCTGCATGGAGGTTTGGTTCATGGCTCAAATTTTATTCTGATCAAGTGTCCCTGTAGTGGAAGACTATTACCCCTAAAACCTGTTGAGTCAGTGAAGAGAAACCAAAGGACATTTTCCACTGTAAAATTTGTATTTCTTTGTAAAGACAGCCGTCTTTTCCTAAAGACCTGCACTGATTATGTTTTCATTCAGTACCTACTCTACAGAGTAGATGATTTTTTTTATTTGCTGACAGAGCAGATGACCGAAGTTTTTGCACTACTGGCTGTATACCAGGTAGGCTACAAAAAAGATTCTCACTGAGGTAAATCTAGTCCTCTAAACTGTAAAAGTTAATCTGTAGAGCTCGGAGTCAAATACAGAGTATGACCACCTAAAGGACTGCATGGGGTCATCCCAGCACGTTGAAAGTGAAGTTGAAAATAAAAATTACCAACTTAGAATCTTAAGTTTAAAAAGTACAAGCTAACAGGACTGCACCTCTTAATTATCCACAGAGCACTTTCAAGAATGAGTTTGTAAAATTCATGAGGTTTGAGTTTCAAAGCTTTGAGGTAGATGCCTAAACCTATGTTGCCCAGCAGACGGCCTGAATAACTTGGCTATCAAGCATGCTGTGGGCAAGCTCTCCTCATCTTGCCTCTTGCATATGTTTTAGTTTAAATAATTAAACATTAATTGGACAAGAAAGAGGTTAGGGGAGACAAGCATGCGAGAGGAAAGCCAGGTTATTGCTCCAGTGGTTATTTAATTAGTTAAACGAAGTTGGACAGTTTCAAAGGACGCAGCTGAGGAGCTCTAATAAGCTTGTTGTCTCAGATATTCTCCTGGAGAGACAGAAAACTTGTGTTGAAGTTTCTTGTCCATATTAAGCAGCCTGAGGACAGAGAGTGGATCCTTTGCAAATGGATATCCTAAACCACAGTTACTTTTGGAGACATGGGAGAAGCAGATTTCACTGGATTTGCAAAATCAAATCTGCTTGGAGAGCTGGTTGGGAAATGAAAAGTAAAGTATGTCCCAGGAAATTGCCAAATGGATCCTCTTGATAAGCCAGGATCCTCATGTGGCTGTAGATGGAGACTGTCAGCAGTGCTTCCCTCCAATGCTTGTTTGTAAATCACACTGAAATTCAACAGAGGTGTTGTTTGGAATGGGCTGATAAAATGCCTTGGGAAGCCTGTACAGGAGTATTCTGATGAGGACTGTATTAGAAAAGGAAGGAAAGGACATCTTGTTTCTCTTTATAGGAGATAATATTGGGTTTTTTTTATGGATTTAAAAGCTCCTAATGGCTTTTTCCTCTAAGGGATTCATCACCTGTTCAATCATTTACACTCTGGTTAACAGTGCTTCAGTATCATCTAAATGCTATAAAAAACTGCTCTAGTTTAGTAAAGTATCTCACACTTTGATTTATCTTTGCAAGTCTCTTCTCACGTATTTTTCCACCCTACCAAGGAGGCAGGCAGCGAGGTTCCCAGAGTTGTTTCAAAGCACTAAATCTCCAGCACTGGATATTCTGAGGGAATAGGTAAAAAATCTGTCACATTTAGATTGTGGGATTTGTGTGTTCATGAAAGGGAATGACATACAGAAGTGAGAAATGAGATTTTCTGCTGATGCAAAGATGAGGGATGAGACCATAAGAAGAGATAGGAGTGTTGTTACTGTAGGGGTAGTAACCTCAAAAAAGCCTAGTTATATTTTACCCACTGCAAGAGAGAAAATAGTTTAAATTAGGTGACCCATTGCTACAGAAATGTCTTAGACTCCCATCATCCAGAACATTGTATTTCTTTAGCAATCAGCAGTTTTATTATAAGATTTTTTTCTGACTTCTCTGCTCTTAAATATCTATCAGACTCTGGAGGATGCTGGAAACTGAATGACCAAAGTGATGAGAGAATAAGGCAGTGAAGGAGGGCTGAAAAATAGTAATGGCCTTGTGAGCTTTTCCCTTCTAGATCATTGATTTTGTTGTAACTTAGAAGAGACAAAAAATTGTTACTGAACATTTAGTTGCATTGGCAAGATACCTTGAGCATTTTCGGTTTATTTCTATCTATTAGAAATGAGATGCCCCTTTGTCAAAACCAACATTTCAGCTTGCACCATCTGCAGAAAGCCTGATGCATCAGAACTGGATTCCCACCCTTGAAGGTAAGGCTTTTATGAGACTGGGAAAACAGGATTAAAAAAGTCTTGGGGCATCTACTCTGTTAAAATGGGCAGTCCAATTCTGTGCTTTATCTGGGAACTGTCATAAGAAAAGTAAAAAACAAATGCATCTTTAAAAGATTATATAAATCAAATTATTATTTGCTTAAAATGATCATGAAGATCTAAGGAGCGGTTTGAATTATTTACCTTTACTCTTCATACATTTCTGTTTCTTAATGTGCTTGCTTAAGGATAACATTTTTTTTTTAATGAGACCACTGGGGACAAAAGGTGGTTGACACAGGGGAATACCTACTGTGACAGAGAAAATTCCTCATATATAGTGCAGGGGGTGAGTTCTTGAAGTAAAGACCAAAGTGATGAATATGAACACTTCATGTGGCTGAAATAGGATAAATTCAGTGATACTTCCACCAGTCATGTCAGAGCATTAGACAAGAAGGAAAGTGCTTTTTGACTGAACTAACTCTGGACAAGGAGTTTTCATTCCGAGGGCTTTGCATCTCCCCCTCCACCGTCACACATTAATGCATATTTATAAATATATACCTACAGATATATATAATATACATATTTATATGCATGGCCTGTCAGACTGCTGTTGGATATGTCTGATCCATGGCATCCTGCTGTTTGACAGCCCAAACTTGTGCCCCTGCCCCAGCTGCCTCTGGCCACTGGGAGCTGCTGGCAGCTCCTGGGGCTCTGCTGGGAGAGCCCGAGTGATGCACAGGACTGAGCACTGAGAAAACACTGCCACAAATTGCTGAGCTCCTCACCTTTCCTGAGAGGTCACAAAACATTTTAATGGCCACCTCACCAGCGCTGTTGCTTCCATCTGCTGATTCATTCATGCCTCTCTGCCCTTGGAAATCCATCTACTTTTAAAATTAATTTTTCCTTACTTCACTGTTCACCCAGATGACTTATCTTCTATGTTTGTAATTCTTCATGAAATGGCTATTTGTTTTCTTTTTCCCCGTGTTTCCCATTTTTCAGGCTCATGTATGTATTTTGTTGTCAGTCTTTCTAAAAACAATGTATATCCTTGTTGATTCATCGTCATCATCAGGATCATTCTTATTGCTATTATTACTGTTGTAGGTCAGACAATTTTGACCAATTTTGATAAGAAATAACAACAAGGCTCATGCTTTTCCAGTCCCCTTTGTTTTGCTTGAAGGAAAAATCTATATCTGATATTTATTATTTCTCTATATAGCAGACACATCTGTAGAGTATTATATTTTTTTTCTCACTTTTTTTCCTGAGATGAAAACCTAGCAAAGTCAGCATCTGTGAACTGTGTTTCAGTCTTTGAAGGGCCTTCAGGACCAGGCACCCTAAGGAAATAGAAGAAATCCTGCAGTTTAGGTCTGTTTTGAAATGCCTTCATCTCCACGTGATGCTCCCTTCCTGAGTCCAGAGAAAGGAAGCTGTTTATTACTGCACCTTGCCAAGAGGAATACAAATAGATTTTAAAAGGACTTTAAGGCCCACATTTGCCTGTCATAATTTTATGAAGATGACTGCAACAATTGTGTCAGAGGTGAAATCCAGCTGGACTCCTTTTGCAGTCCTGAGGAGGAGAGGGGGATCCTGGTGAGTATTGGGCTTGAGCATCTCATCAGCTCCCACCTCTCTGGCCCAGGCACACAGAGATAAAATCAGAGGTTCCACCCAGTTTGGGATGGGGTGTCAGAGAAACTGTGGTACAGCACAGAGTTAAGGAGCTCTGCCCTGCTGTGGAGGAGTTGTGTTTAATTATGGTCTTTGATTTTAAGCAGATTCTAGAGATATTTTCGGTAGCCCAGGAAGAGTACTAATTATAGATTTACAGAGTTTCTCCCTTGTAAAGCCTGGGCAATCACATACAGAAAGGACTTGACTGAACATCCTTCTCTGAACCCAGGAAAACACAAGTCTACTATCCCACACACCTATAAATGCTCTGGTGGGTTAGTCTGCTGCCAGCCTTGCAGGTAGAGGAAAGCCAAAATTTTCTACCTGTACAAAGCAACAAAAAAATCCCTAAAAACACTTATTCCAAACTTCATCTTAATTTTAGTTTAATTTTTGGGTTTGCATTATTAGACAAAGAAAAGATATTTTCCAGCCAGCACTATGATTACTTTGCAAGTTTTGTCTTCTAGCACTTTTAATTCAGTTACTCACTCTTCAACTGTGTTATGAAAACTCAGAATTTTATAAGAAGAAAATAGGGAAGGATGACACTGCTACTGAAAAGATGGGAGGACACCAGGGATCTAGCTTCAGGCACAATGAAAACTAGATACTGGGGAAAACTGTGAAATGTACCCAATTAACTGGTCTGTAAAAAAGCCTCTTCTCTTGCCTTTTACAGGTGAAGCAATTCCATCTGTGGCAAGGAATCTATTTCCCCTTATTGCAGGTGGGGCTTTTAAATTTTCCTCCCATGATTCATTTTTCTTCATTCAGGCTTCTGGGTAATGTTACTGAAGAAGACTTTGTGAATCCTATTAATTAAAAATAACGGAAAAAAAACCAAAAAAAAACCCCCAACAGCTTCTTCTTTCCTCTAAGTGCTGTTTACAGAAAAAGCTATATTATCACAGCTGGTTTAGCTAGCTGCTTGTTAACTGTCCAAGAAAGATATACAGAGATATTCAGATATTCAAGAGAAATAACAATGGGAAGGAGTTTTGTTCCATGCAATGTAATGGTATAGGGATTTAGAAAAGTTTGGGCTGATCAAGTGAAAAAGGGTGGAAAAGTAAAGAAGCTGAATACTGGGGGAGAAGGTGGTAAATAGATTTTTGGATGTGGTAGTTGATGTAAAAATGACTTGCTATATGGGAATACATCATACTTTCAAAATCTTTAAATCCTTCTATGAAACCTTATCAAGAAGCTGTGAAGCTTAAAGGAAAGGAGAAGGAATAGATCCAAGAAGCACACAAAAACCATTTTTTAGAATCATAAGAGTAGAAAATAAATTGTAACTTTTCAGAAAGAACAGTTCTGGAATGTCACCCTGAGAGCAAAAAGACTTTAAAATGAAATCTACATTCATAGACTTCTAGCTATTATCCTGTAAATGTAAAGATGAGTCTCAACTGAGTTCCTATTGCAAAGTCCCCAAAGCTTTTGTGCCTTGTTAATTACCTTGGCATCTTTGTATGCCTTTGGAATGCAGCACTTAATGAGCAGATCATATGAGCAGCTGCCTTTTATTTAAGGCATGTGGTTGCAGATCAGATCTTAATTATGTTTCTATATGAAAGAACAAACTACAAACAAGGTTATGCTTAAACAGCTTCTGTGGGGGAAGAAAATGGGGGGTGGGAGTGGCATTCTGCAGCCTTTCTGAATGAAATTTCAGGTGATGTTGATAACTCTTTTTGTTCCTCTTTCGAGATCATGTTCATGTTTTCCTAAGGCCCAAATCCTGGAGTCAGGTGAGACTATTCACTTCATTTCTAAGTGTACAGTGTGGATCATGCTAGGCTTGAACTGGCAGATGTGGTTTCTGTTTGCTGGGAAAGATTGGCCTTCTTTTTCTTGCATTTCCTAAGCGGAAGTTTGATCTTAATTGGTTTGTAGGAGTTTGATAAAATTTACCAGAGTGCTTTGGATATGAGCAGAACGTGTTGGATGGTTATAATCAGGTTCTTTATCGGCAATAATTTATACCAGATGCTGAAATATGAGTTTTTCAGCTTCTTTCACTAATCAATGACTGAGGCAAAAGTGTAATCCTTTTAATGGTTATTTTTTTTTTTAATAATTAATGTGTATTTTTTCAGTAACTTTGACATTTAGGAATAAAAACATTGGGAGGAGAGGACCAACAAAGGAGAGAAAAATGGATGAGTGAAAATCAGTCAGCAGATGATTATTCCCCACCTCCAGGGAATCTGTGATCTATATTAAAGTCTTTGACTCTCAAATACAGAGTAACAATTAAATTTAAGTAAATAAACCCAAGCTAACTGAGAATGATTGAAATACTCTCTTTCATAAAACCTAATGTTCCTCAGGCATTTTGTAGCTGTCATTCAAACCAAGTGACAGACAATGTGGCTGTTACAGAGTATTTAACTCTCAGGCTGTATCACTGCAGATAGACTTTTTTTTTTTTTTTTTAGTTTGGGTATTTTTTTTTCACCTCTCCTATTATCATTTAGTGCTGCCCGTTGAGATGCTATGTTTTTAGTACAAAAAAATACTATGGTAGCTACAGGAACCCTATAGAGGAAATATACTGAAACTGGAATGTGAAGGTTTTGCAGGTCCTGCAGCAACTTCTGTTGCTAGTTTAGAAAAATGGTTCTTTGCCCCACTCAAAACCACACTATTCCTTATTATCTGCCTTTCTGGGAGGCAGATCATAGCTGTTCTCTAGACTGGGAAATCTTTGCCAAATTTCATCAGCTGAGGATCTGGCTGATATTCTATCAGTATCTTTGTTGAGAGAAGGCATCCTCATGCTCTGTGAGGTGGGAGGTATTGCTGGAACCAGCTCTCAGTGGTGCAATGTCAAATTCTCAAAATGTCAGATTTATTCGTGCATGTGATGGTGTAATTTGGCTTCCTGCTGTGCAAATGAGAGGATTAATTTCCATAATATAGAAATTAACAGTGCTGTTGATATTTCTCTATCTCTCAGTACAAATTAGCAGCTGGGGATGACAGCAGCCAGCTTAGCTCCCTTTTTGTCCTCCTTCCAAAGAGCCATTGGTGAAGACACTTGCTCCAATTAAATAATACTGGATGCCAAATTGGTGTTATCTCCTCCTGCTCCATTTCAATCTTTGGTTGTCTGGTACCGAGGCTTCCACTGTTTTCAGCAAGTCACGATTCCAACTGCCCTTCCCTGAGCAAAAGGGCTGCTCCCCCTGAGGCTGGGAATCCTGTGTGTGATACACAGGACAGTGAACCCAGGGCCCCTCTGCAGACTCTGCTGTGGGGATGATATTTGGGGTCAGTCACATTTTAAGCCACCTGGAAAAAGTCCTGCAAGCCCTTGCCTCTGTTGGAGCCCTTGCAATTCTCTTGGTGGATTTACAGGTGATCCAACAATATGATGTACTTAGCTGAACACACAGCAAACACTTTGAGCTCCCGTGGGCTCTGGGGTAAAATCTTCTTTTTGTAGTGCAACAGGTCCTAGAATCATATCTGGAAGCTCTTGAGTCATTCCACTGCTGGGTCTTTTAGAAAAGCCTGAAGTGTTGTCTGTAAGCTGTTAGATATGGAACACTAACTAAGAATATGTAGTTCAGTTTGGAAATTCAAGCACTTCAAGAGACCTGTGGAAAGAAAGGAGACTTATGCTCTCCCACTTCTGTTCTTTCAGTCAGATCAGCTCTGGAATTTTACTCCACTGAGAAAGTAACAGTTTCTGCTGACATTAATTGTAGTGACTTGCATCAAGCAGATTAAAGAATCTGGATTATTCTTTTTAAACTAGCAAAATACATAAATGGATTGCAGACTCTTGTATGTGTCAGTAATTCTTCAAGGATACAGGTAATCAATAACATCTCTTTAGAACTTAAGGGTATATTGGGGTGTATTCTCAACACACTGGGATGAGCTTGGGCTTCTCCACTGAACTAGAGGCATTTTTCCCAGGAGTTTCACAAAGTGCAAAAACCATCTGGTTTTGACTTTTTAGATCTTAATTGTTCCATAAAATATCATAAGCTCTGCATTATGCCTGTCTATAAATAATCAAACCCAAAAGAGGTGTGAGAATTAAAGTACTAATATAAGTTAGCATCCCATTCCCTGATAGGGAAACCACCTGGGATTCAATCCTGTTTGATGAAATAATAACTGAATGCACAAGATTAAAGAAAATGATCTAGTGATTTGATTTTTTCCTTGGCTGAGCATATCTATGATGATATATATATATAAAAAAAAGAATAGTGTGATTTTAAGCTTAGCTAGGAAATAGAACGCACAGTTACAGGTAAGCTCTTGTGTTGATCTGTCAGACTGTTTTTTCCTTTCCAAGTAGGAGTTAAATGAGGTGTTATAAACTTGTTAGACAGAGGAAGACAGTGGTTCTTGGGGATGACACAGATCCCAGCCACTTCTAAATTCACAGCTCAGTGAAAGCAGGAACACAGACCCTCAAGCTTTTGCAGATTCTCTCTTACTCCAAGTTGTGACTCCCAGTTTCTAGACTTTCAGTACTTTTGTGAGAACAAAGGTGCCTCCTGGTAGGAGCTTAAGCTGTCCTTTAGCATTATTTTCAAGGGCCTCTTGCAAGCTCCTGTAAAGCTGATGGTGCTGGGCACTGTGAAAATCTGCAGGGCTGTGATGACATTGGGGTGGGAGATGGGAATTCCTCTGAAATCACAGCGTTTAGCAGGGCTGCCAGTGACTGACTGCTACCAGTGTGAGGCTCAGTACAGCTGGGAGTGGTGGTGAGTGACACCACACACTTGGAACCCAGAGCTCTCTGTTTGCTCCTGCTGGACTCTCTAAATGTCTGAGAAAAGAAGGGCAAGACAAGGATGAGTGTAAAGATGATGCTGCTACGTGTTTGATGTGTGTAGGTTTTTCAGTCTCTAACAAAACAACATCCCCATCCAGGAATACTAATTTCTTCAGTGCATACTTTGCCACTGAGTGCTTTCTATGGGCTGTTGTAACTCGTAGGGCTGAAGGACACCATGAGTTTGGTTTTTCTAGATGACTTTTAAAAACAAGCAAACATTAAGAATAATTTGTTAACTGCAGAAAATGTCAAATTTTCACGCTTGATATAATGACATTGCATGCAATTTCCATCTTTTTATGAAATCGTTATGGATTGTTGCAAGGAATAAAAACAAATGTGCTTGCATCTGCCTTAATATATGTGTATGATATTTCCACAGTAATGCGTTAGGAGTTACAGCCTTGGAAAGTGCCACCATGCTCAGGACTGCTATTACTGAATTCCTTCCTGAATGGTGATTCTTAATGGACAGAACTTGTGGAATGATTCAGAAGTACTTTCATGAATGAAAGGGATACAATTTTTAGAGTGGGGTCATATTATCCATCAGACAATATCTTGGCAAACAAACACAAATTTCATGGTGAAAATATCTTCACTTTGAGAAGTTAAGTGCATCAAACATTTGTGCTGAAGTTCTGATATCTGTTAATAATGTTTTTCTAAATATCTATTTGTTTTCAATGCATGGATCATGTGCATAAGGACTGTCTTAAGCCAACAAATGGTTGTTCAGTCTAAATTGTCATACCAGCCTTATGTGCCATTTGTGGAGAGAAGGAAGCAGAGTCAGTCCATCCTAAGATATGTTTCTGTCATGAATTGGTCTCTAGAGGCTCCTCTCTCTTTTCATTGATTGTGAACTCTCAAACTGCTGCACTTTCTCTGGACAGCTGAACTTAACTGAGACAAATCTGCTGGTGAAGGAGCAGAAGCACTAACAAGTGGCGTTGCTAGGGGTGGCAAAAATGAGCATTGCTATTCATTGTTATCCAAAACCAAAGTGGATTGGTTACAAAGAGCCAATTGCAGGAAAAAATCCATCAGCCTAGGGTGGGAAGCACTTCTGAAGGAGGAGTTGTTGAACCAGGATGCCGTGTACCCCAAATTGAGTTCATACCCGATGTACACCCATGGCAGTGCCCACTGAGAGCCCTGCAGAGTGGTTACTGTGTGCATTGTCACCCTCAGTGACTGTCTGGTCGTGACTTTGTGCAATATCAGGGAAATGCTGCATGCAGCTTGGAAACAGCATAACCACATTAGCAAGTGAGCCAGGCCGCTTCTGCCATATAAATATTAATGATTCCGTGTCTCTGCAAAGGTCTGTACTGCAAAGAGCTCTTCTGTCTACACTTTTGGGTGATTTGGCATGAAGCACACTACAACTTTTCCTTTCTAATTCAAGTATGGTATTAAGGAAAATAAATAATTTTTCTGAAAGAACTGTTTCAACTATCTTTCTGTTCCTCTGGCTTTTTCACAGCAGTGCAGACAAGGTTCCAAGAAGCATGCATCTGCACATTTTCCTTCTCTTCAGGGGCAGTAGTGACTTGTGGCAGCATTAATGACACTGAAGGAAAAACTAGGGTGCTCAACAAATCCAGACATTTGTCCTTACCATAAAAGAAAAGTACAGTTCAGGTAAATGTACTAATGGCTTTACCACCAGAGGAACGTGACAGGCAAATATAAAATGATGGGATGACATGGACTTGCTTAGTTGCACCAATAAGAATTACCTGGCCCTTGCCCACCTCCTCCACCCTCCCTAACAAGTACCTGAGATTAGAAATATTTCTGGGTGTCCTACAGCAAGCTGAATGAAATTTGGATTGGTTGTTGAGGAGTTTTTTGGGTGCTTTTTGTTTTGGTGGTGTTTCTTTTACTTAAATGAGGGTTTTTCTACATAACTTCCTCCCCTTTTGATTCTGCTCAGCGACCTGCAGATTCAACCAATTACCTTGAGCTGAAAAAGAGAACAGAAACCTGAGTTTGATGAAGTAGAACATCTTTCTCCTCCTTAAATATGTTTCTTCCTCCACATCCAGCCAGCTTTATGCTTCCCTGGCCAGTTAGTGTGCAAGGGTATTTGTGCTAAGCTGCTGCTTGTACCCATACAAAGTTCAGATACTCCAGAATATCCTTCTGCTTCTCTGTCATAAATAAGCAGTGACTTATTTTTAAGTGACTCTTATTTTTAAGACTGTTTTGCCAAGTGTTGCTCTGCCTTCCAGAGGGCAGGGTGGGCTTTCAGACTGCCTCAGTTATATGAGTTGTTTCTGAACCTGACACCACAGGAAGAAACAGCCCTTTGAGGCAGCACACCTTATTTCAGGGTGATGTCTTTTACTCCATGAAGGGAAATCCAGAGCAAAACACAGGGTCACAGAGCTGAGCAGGACCTCCTTCTGTAACTTTATTAATTTAATGGCAAACACACTTATCAGAAGTCCTGCCCCTTTCCTTCCCAATGAACAGTTCTGTAATGTTTGCACCAAATGAAACCTCTTTTAGCAGTAGATGTGAATAGATCTCTTCCTTTTGCAAGGGGGGGCCCTGGTAGGGACACTGACTACATCACACAAAGCCAGCAGAGACAAGGTGAGAGACTCCACAGGCAAAACCAGGTGTTGTTTAGCTCATCTCAGTATAGGTATTTATCCAGTGTTTTTTTACTACCGTGATTTACAGTTCCATACTCTCTGAAATATGATCTAATTGGTAAAAGGTGTTTGTGATGCTTTTTTTCTAATGTCAGATGATTTTTCGACTCAAAAGGCTTTCTACTGATGTCTTCTGCAAAGCTATGAGCTTTGATAATGTTTTAAGATTTTTTTTCTTTCCCATATAAACTGGGAAAAATAATTGTTTGAAGAAAATATTTTGAAAACCTTGTTTTGATTCAAGTGCTTTTTACTTTTATTGTACTTATTTTATGAGATGCTCATAGGTAAGACTTTTTGTATGCTTTAGCAAGGCTTGTTATAATTGCTGATAAGAATATGACATAATTGCTTACCAGCAGGCTGAGGAACCTCACTAGCAGAATCTGTGGGAAATGGAGTCCCAAATACCTATATATGTCAGTCTGCACATGCAAACAATTTTTTTCTGGAAACCTAGAAAGTTACAATACACCGCAGAGAATTAGGTCTGTCTTTTTCAAATTGTCTGCCTTGAAAAGATGTGTAATGGCTTTGGAAAACTTTAAGATTAAAATATGGTGTGAGAAGCAAGAAATCTAGCTTAGTACCTTTCCTCTTAGTCTGAAAGGCATGAGAAATGTGTTTTTACAGATATAGGATAACAATACTCTCCTTTTCAATCCTGAATAGTCTCTGATGCCAGTATCAAAAATCAATTTCCGCTGGAGGACCAACTTGGGCAGTCCTGGGAATCAATGCTTTAAATAGGATGTGCAGTGTGGTCTATTTGCTTCTCAGCTTTGCATTTTGAATGTCATCTGCACTGTTATTCTTCATTCCTAGAAAACAAAGTATCGGTTTTGAAAGAAGGGAGGGTGATGTTTTTTGTATGAATATAATAATGTAAAGTTACAAATTATTTTAATGAGTGTTCAACAGTCTCCTGTGCTATGTACATAGTTTCTACTATCATACAAAATATATTCTGTGGGCAGGATGGGCATGAAATTCCTTTTTTATACGTGTTTTAGTTTGAAATGCAATCTACAGGTCAAGCCAAATAAAGGCTAACAGTCTGTAGGATGTGCTGCTTATGTTACAGGTTAGGCCTTTAGTTTGTGTAACACAACTGTTCCTTTTTTTCTCATAAGAGGCAGCTTTAAACCTGACAATACCACGTTGAGAATCACCAGGTGGAGTTATTGCACACATTTGAGAGATTATTTTTCTGACTACATAAGCATTGTTAAAGACATGGTTACATCAGTTTTCATTTTGTGAATTAATTTCTGACTGTAGGGTGCATCATAAATCATGGAGGATGTTATTTTCTGTTCTTATGCTCCCCGTTTAGAATCTTTTCTCTTAGTCCCCAGGAAGTAAACTGCTATATCTGGTCCTACTGTCGTAAGAGAACTGTCTGCATGTTGTTTATCCTCTCTGTTTTAGGATTGTGTGTACAAGGTAAGTAAACACTTTGCACAATACATAAACCTGATCTGTGCACTGGATAAGTTTGTAAAGGTGAAGAAATATTGCAAGTAAAGGATGAAGCATTACTGTTGGGTAAGTCTGAGTCATTCCTGTGTGGAAGTGGAGTCAGGATGAATAGGGAGCAGGGGAAGTTGCTGTTTAGATGCTGCAGGAGAGCAGAATCAGGAAGGGATAAGGGGACAGAAGAAAAGGCATGATGGTTGTATGCAGTGCAGGTGGGAAATGCCGAGTGTCTTGGGGTGTAGGGCAGACAGGCAGGTAGAAAACACATTTACAGGGAGAGTCCTGGCCTGGGTAGGGCTCATCCTGACCGTGGTGGCAGCAGTGCAGGGTGGGGGACAATGACAGGTCTGTCACCATCGGGCTCCCTGCTGGAGGTTGCAGAGCTGGCTGTATCCCAATCTGATGAAGGCATATTGATTAATTTGGAATCTGCATGCACAGTTATAGCTATTTGGTCTTAATGTCAGTGAGACGATGTGAATACTTACTTTAAATGTTAAAATATTCTTTAGATTGTAATCACGTGTTTCCTTTGCTCTTTGGAGTCAATCCACTGAGATCTCTGACTCATTGACAGAGTGATCTTTCAAAGTCAAGTTGGCATTTGAACAGTACTTAATATCAGCCCCCAAAAATCTAGACTAAATATCCATTAAAAGAAGGCACTCAACATTGCACTCTCAACTGGGGTAACAGCTACAAATACTTAAGTAATCATTTAAGAATTAGGGAGCAATTAAGAGGAATTAACTGATTGCTTTCTGAGGTATTGTGGGGTAATCAGGATGTCAGTCCACCTTGCAAATAAGAGCAGAATAAATTAATGAAGTCAAATCAAGAAGATCAAAATACAAGTTACTTCCACTGAAGAGCTTAGCACTGGATATGCTACCTCTAAAACTCAGGTGTGCTGTGCTTTACACCAGACAGAATGCCCAATATCTCACTGAAATAAAATAAGAGATGCTCATTTTCCCTATAGCATACTGAGATAGAGACATCCTGGATGTTGCCATTTTTAAAACACAAGCTCACTGAACCTTAAACTGTAGGACCTGTGAGGAAATAATTCCATATGGCACTTGCCCTATGGGGTTGATGGACACAAAAAAGGAGGATATGCCCTAAGAAACACTTGAGAACTTCACTCCCATCCTGCTCTTTTAACACTGATGTTTGTGCATCTTTCCCCTCTTCTCTTTGTGCTTTTCTCAGATGATGTTTTATTGTCCTTCTGTTATTAAAATGATATTGCAAGAGATTACCTATTGTGAAGCTGGAGAAAGAAATATTGCCACTGGCTTCTATCACCTTTCTAGGAGTTAAGGTTATTGAAATAAAGATGAGGGCAGGGGGAGAAGAGGGTAATGGGGTAGAGAAAGCAGCTGACTGGAAAAGATGACAGCCCTCTGTCTAGGAAGATTCTCTGGGAATCCAAGGTAGATGCTAATCAAATAAGTGATTATTGTCCCTTTTGTAGCATGAGTGTCTGTGTATAATTAGGTGTGCAAGCTGGCAAATCTCTTAGAAGGGATGCCATGGGATCTGAATCATCACTAATGATCTTTCACATTATTGGCATGAATGCAAGGAATGTTAACATCCCTGCCTGTTTACCTTCGAAGAGATGTACATTTTCTAGCTGCATCTTGCAGATGTGGAGAGGAGAAGAAAATTCTGTTGATTCCACTGAAGGATTCACTGTGCTGATAGAATTCACTAGGAGATTCTTCAATTTCTTGCTTGGATGTAGAAGTGCAATAGAATGACTAAGGTCTCCCTGCATTTTATTAGAGGTTTTTGCTACAATTATTTTTCACTTCTAAAGAGAGAAAAAAACCCCACCAGTTATAGTGAATCTACCTTCCTATATTCTGCTTTTTTCTCTGAAATTCCCTGGGAGTGAGAGGTGCTTTGCTAAATAGTGAAGAGGGACATGTGATGTATGAAGAGCACTCGAGAAATACAAATACAAGTCTTTCCAAAGATCTCGTATTTTAGAATTTTGGTGTGTTTATTGATACTAGTTACCTGTATTACACCCAACAAGGACATTTCTCTGCCCTTTGTGTTGCCATGGTTTGCTGTTTATAGCCATGGTGTGCCTGTTCCATGCAGCGTCCAAAGGGGTGGATGTAATTAGGAACTGTCACACGTGATCAGACCCAGGGCCTCTAACACCCATCCTCTGGAACCAACAGTGATGGGCACAATAACTGATGGAAGATGTAGGAATTATCATCCTGACTATTTGTTATGTGTTCTTAAAAAAATCCCATCTGTCCCTTGGTAAATAAGGACCAGGTTTAGCTTAGGTATTTCAGATCTCTTGCTCCTGAGATGTGTTTCTTTTTACCACTGATGATTGGAAGTCTTAGAAACCTTTATGCAGTTACTCTAAGAAACTTTCCAATCACTTTTGCCAACTGATGTCCTGTGGCAGTGAGGTTTATAGTCCTGTGGAAATTTTTTTACTGCATTTCAGATGCCACCATCCTACCTCCTTAGATTTGGAATTCTATTTTTCCTTTCTCATTATACAAAGTTTGAGGTGACTGATTATTCTTTCATGTTTTCTTTTTTTTTTATTACACTTTGTCTTACATGTCTCTTTTCTAGAACAAACTTCCTCAAGACTGAAAATCTCTGTTCCTGTAAGAGTGCTTTCCAGGCTGTTGTTTTCTTTCCTTTTCAAATCCTTTCTAATGCTGCAGTGTCACTTGGGAATAGAGCAAATAGAGCAGTGCAGATGTAAGAGATGAGGGGATACTATTATTTTATTCAATCATTCCTCATTTAATACATCCAACATACCACCTAATAGACCAAAGAAGACTTGCCTAAAAGACAAGGTCAAAGTAATGAAGCACCATAAAAGAAACACCATTCATGAAAATTCAGTTTGTGAAAAGATCACAAGTAGATTATCTGGAGCAGTAAAAGTTTGGGTAAGGTGACACAAGCAGCTCCTGGTACTTCTAGTCTGTGTGCTCCCAGGAGGCAGTGATCAGCAGGTCTGTTCTTGTAGACTTTTCTATGTTTGAAGGACAAAATTTTAGCAAAATTTAGATTTCTAATTTGGGATTATGATTACGATGAATATGACACATGCCTAACAATATCCTCTAACTTTGACCTGTAAACAGACTGGGGCTCTGCAATGGCTTTCAAAGCTTGTAGGGTTCTGTTCATGTGTGATACCAGCTTGTGTGTGCCATGTTTGAATGAGCAATTTGTGGAAGTTTCGTACAATGAGGACAATTAATGATTTGTGAGGTCAGAATGATCTCAGAAAAATTTCATCAGGAGGCACCAACCTCACTATGCATTAGTGTCCTACCTGACCCATCTCACCTGAACTCAGGCATCAAATATTAGCCCAGCTGAAAGTTTCTTTTGCTTTACTGGGAACAAGATGAAGCAAACTCCTTCCCTCCACAACCTCTCATACCCCTGTGTTTTCAGCTAGGCTTAAATTTCACATTTAGTGTTATGAGAAATACAGTGTTTTTATGAGGCACTGTTCTCTACCTGGGACCCAATGGCTTGTTCTAGGGGTCTCTGTATGTAGCAAACAAAGCTGAGCCTGCTGCCAGTGAAGTTAAATTAGCAATGTAATAGTCTGCACAGAAGCTGTAAATTAAAAAAATGTTGAAAACTACTTTGGTCTAGTAAACAACTATTGGTGAGTTCCACACCTGGATTTTGTGATCACACAGAAATTAATTCTAGTTTTCCTGAACAGTTTGAAGAGGCTTTCTTTTGTTGTCTTGTTATAATTGTACATGGAAACAACCTTGAGAAACTGAAGGGGAATATCAAAATATAATGAAGTGCCTTTATTTCTATGCCGTACTCTCATGTCTTAAAGAGATAGGAAGTTTCTGCTGCAAGAAAAGAAAAGAATATCAGTAGATCATTAAACTCAAGGCCAAAAAGAGTAATCAGTGAATTTGAGTTGCCATTTCATATGCATTAGGATGTTAACAGAGAGCAAAGAATGTCAGCCTTGAGCCTTGAGTTGTATGGAAGGGAATGTTCCCATTTTTCTGTGGGTTGACAGGATAGTACAAAAGGCACTAAGAGTGAAAACTCTCTTTTAGGCTTTCTCTCATTAGGAGGAAAAAATTTTTTTCGTCTGAGGAAGAAAGATTTGTACCTTAACTAAATGTGAATGACCACAAATGGCTCTAGTCTTAGAGTAAAAATTACGTAAAGAAAGGGAGCTGTTTGTGTTATCCAGAAGTAGGTATATCAGTAACATTTAGAGAGCAATAAGATGGTTTTAGGAATCAGAATGCAATAAGATGAAACAGAACAATTCTGCTCTATTCTGCTAAGAAGGAAAATTATTCATCTGGTTACTCTAACATGAAGAAAGGTTGGCATTCCCTATATACACTGGTGTGGGAAGCAGAGCAGCTACAGGAGTACTCTGTAGAGTGCAGAGTTTCTCTACAGCTCGTTCTATCATCTGTGTCTTCTCATCTCCACTTGTCCTGTAAAAGCCTCCTTTTACAATGCAAGCTGAACCATCTTGGGTCAGCCAATGGCATCCAAAAATCCCCACTCTGAAGAGGGACTGCAGCTCACCACAGTAATCTGCCCTCACAGTGGCAGGAATGTATTTCCCAGAATGACAGTGACATTCAGTGGTCTCTGCCACAGTTTGTGCTATTTAAGAGGCACTTGTCAATACAAACAGTGCAGAGTTTATTCTGAGATGCCTGTGGCTGGTGTCATGCAAACAATTATGTAGGTTTACATGCTCGAGTGGTCCATTAGTTCAATGAATCCTCTGTTTGCATAAGAATCTGCAGGGTCTGTCCTGTGAACAGTGAATTCTGATTGTGGATGTCCTGTGCATCAGCTTAGACAGCCTGATAGACTCTAGACACTGAGACAGTGTCCCTGTGAACAGGGAAAATGATACCCCATTCATTTGAGCCCCATTCTTACAACGTGGATCTATCTGATTTGGGTCCCTTGGCTCCATAAACTCAGTCCTGAATGACTGAAATTGGTCATAGTGGAGGGGAAATACACTAGCAGGAATTATAATGGCAATGAAAATGTGCTCAAGAGAAAGCTTAAATGTCTGCCTTCTAAATTAATGTTTTGTCACTAAATAAACAACAAATGCCAAACCAGCTGGACCCATTTAACAACACCCCTCCCCAGCTAGAATCAGTGAAGGCATATGGCTGATAGACAGCCAAGCTATTTGTATCCGGTTCTGTTCATATTCAGCTTCTGGCATGACCCGTTCATGTAGTGCTTGCCTCAAGCTATTTATCCCTGGGCCAAACTGCCCTGGACCCATCTGATCGACCTGATTGATCTGGACTTTGTAGTGGACTCAAGGTTCCTGGGGTTGGAGATGTCTGCGTGGCACACCACGGCACGATGTAGATGGGTATCTGCACTCTGGTCCAGCACTTTTACCCTCGGATATCCAGTTCCCCTGGTGAGGCTGGGGCTCTGGGGACAGCTGTTGGTGGCTGCAGTGAATATGGCCTCAGCAGGCAAACTGCACTGCAAAGACATCAGAAGTTATGTGGCCTCCAAAAGCCACTGTCCGAAACCCTGGTGGGGAGTGAGTAAATGCTCCCTGCAGATTTATTCCATTAGTTACTAGGTGAAGACAAAGCTGTCAACAATGATATCTCCTTCCCAATTAAGATCACTATTACAGTTCATAAATCTCAGCATGCCTTCCCTGTGGGGAAAGAAAACTTGCAGTTTCTGAAAATGCTCATAAACACAGTGTGTAGGAAATAGTTATGTTTTTTTAACCAAACACATTCCATCATATTGCCTTAATATTGAATCATGACTAAGGCTTTTAAAGAGACCAGGCACTTGTGTTACACTTTAAGACCAGGTGAAGGTCTGCTGAAACATTTTCTCTCACAGAAGATTGCTGATCATTTTGATTAATATTGTCTTCTAGCCCTTTCCCACCAAATCACAGAGAACAGGACTACAGGGACATCTATTCCCTTGTTCCAATGCAGAATCAACTCCACTTTTGCCTGTGTTCATAAAGGCACAAAGACACAAAGGCATAAAGATAGGGCTGCCTACACCTCTTCCTTTAAATTGATTCCAGTGCTTTGCTACTATAATTCAGGAAGTTTCTCTTTCTGACCGTGTTGATTCCTCAGTATGAGCTGACTGCTTCTTATCTTGGACTCTTTCACTTAGAATTCATCATAGAAGATTGGGGTTTTTTAGTGTTGTTTGCTTGATTTTTTTTTTTCCTTTGTTTTTCTTGTAAGAAAATTACGTGAGTACTGTGGGACTGCTAGTCCTTTACACCTTGGTACATCACAGGATGGTGCAGTTTTAAGGTGAGAGGAAGCACCCCTGGACTGGGTGTGGGATGGATGGGATCCAGATTTGCTTTGCTGTGTCCCTGGAAAGGGAAGAGGACTCCCATGTTAATTAACAGCTGGTGATTGCTTCCCAGACATCCAGTAGTAGAAAATAAGCAGCATTTTTGTCTCTAGGAGTGGTCTTCTAATGACATCTGCTTCCCTTACAAGCTGTTTAAGCACAAATAAAAGAGTAGGACCTGTAGTGAACACTTGAAATCCTCTGTAGGCACCACAAGAGTGGATAAAGCACATTGGCATTACTGACAGGCACTTGATATATTAACTGAGTCAAAGAAGAATAAAGATATTCTTATTTGAAACACAAGTCTGTCTACAAATGACCCCACAATACTCTTTAAAAGAAAGAATCCTTTATGAAGCTGTCATCATTCAGGGAATCAATGCTCAAAGATCAGAGCTGCCAACCTCTAGAAATGCCCTCTAAAGAATTAAATTGGAGACTGTGAGGGTAGGATTTTATTTTCTGATCTATGTGTGTGGTAAATTGTTTTGCTTAGGTACACAAGCTTTAAAAATCTAATTAAATGCTACAGTCATCAAAGATTTGGGACAGAGATGGGTGTTGACCCTTCTTAAAAAGAAATTTTAAGACAGGGATTGTTTACTAGTAGGAAGTTTTGAAGACAATAAATCAACATCTTTGTGTTAACCTCAAAGTCTGGCATTTTTCATGGAAGCAGGTCTGAAATCTGATGTAAGATGTGAGATTGCTTTTCAGAAAGTTGTTATACCTTTTGTGTATAAGTACGGGTTTTCGGACATATTCTATTGTTCTTTATTTTTAAAATATTTTACTCTTTTGAAATTTGATTTTGAGCCCTACCTATGCAAATAGCCTGCCATTTGAGAGGGCTGTGAGGAACAAGCAAATCTGGCTGAAGGCAGGAATGATAAGCTAAATCTGTTGTGATGAATAATTATGCTCTGATTAATGAATGTGTATCTATTCAGGATGTGTTTTGGTAATCATCAATATTTAAGTTTGAATGTATTCAGCCAGTGCTGTCGCATTTGAGGAGGACCTGTATTAGAGAGATATTGCTTGTTTTGGTCACATTTTCCTACTCTTCTCTTTGGTTACTGTTCTTTCTTCCTTTCAGTGATAGATAGGCTCATGTAGTTTTTTGCTAGCTCCAAACCATGCTGTTTGTAGCTTGACTCCCTCCCTTCCAGTGTGGTGAGATTGTGTTTTCCAGCAGGAGCCTGCCTGATAGCTCCAGGCTTTCCTCTGGACTGTTTCTGCTGTTATTTCTTTCCTTCAAGTACTATGGCAGCATTTCCACCTCCCAGACTGTTGGGACCCTGCTGTGCTGGGCACTTCACGTGCAAGCGGAGCAGGGAGAGAGGAACCCTGCCTTGGGAAGTTTAAATGAAATACTGAAGGAAAGCCTGACAAAGATCATAATGGCATAGATTTCCAGCAATTGTACTGGGTACAACACTGGGACAACGTTGTGAAGAACAGTAGTGATAGTTACTGAGAGTGTCAATAGATTTGGAACTATCCTGACTGTTCACGATTTTGTTCTGATTTCTTCATAAAGCTGGTGAAGTTCCAGGTTTCACTGCCTGTTTCCTCGCAGCCCTAATCCAGTCCTGTATCAATTCCAGCCGCTTCAGGGGTAGCTGATAGCTACTAATTGCTGCAGTTTGGGTCACTTGAGGATCTTAAAGGAGTTGTGTGCTCCTGGAGATGATTTAAAACCAACAAAGTAAAGCATTAACCAAATTGAAGTCAACAAAAATAAAAACAGTGATGGAGAGAGAGGCTGCTCAGCAGGGCATCTTGATTTGTATGTGTGTTATTAGTGCGTGCCTAATTACTTATGCCCTTAACTTTGTCCTTAACTTGAGAAAATCACAATAGTTACTAGAAGATTGCTAGCAACAAAGTTCACATTTCAGCCTGAGTCCCTGCAAAACGTTGTTTTTGAAAGGGGAGTGAAGAAAAAACTCCCAACATATTTTAGGCAAAAAGGGTGAGAAGTCTCTCTCTCCAGCTGTAAAGAATATATATATATATAGATACATACATACATATATATATATATGTATGTATATAGCTATAATTTGCAGGTCTTAAATAGTTCTGAGCAGAACATACAAGAAATTTTAGCAGAAAGCTAGGCAATCTGCTATGGCTTATACAGCAAATCCCTTACTGGTGCTGCACTGAGGATACTGACACACATTTGCATGTGTGAAAATTGATTTTTTTAAGTGATGTCCATAGCAGGTTGCTAATGAGAGTAAAAACAACTTTTCTGGGACAAAGTAAGAGAATATAGGAGAGAGGATGGAGCAGAAGAAAGGCAACTTAGGCCTCCCAGTGAAGGATTATTTAGCAATCTCCAGCCACTTGGCTTCACTCTCAGCGGTCAAAAGATCATTCCTGTTCAAATTTTAATGAAAGAAGTGTAGTTTGATGCTTTTCCTCATTCTGAGACTGCAAATGAATGTGACTATTGCTATTGAAAATACCTTGAGGTGCTGAAATGGGTTCTATCAAGTGTTGTTTTATGTCTGGTAATACCAGAAGAGGATCTGAATTTCAATGCATTTTTAGAGGACTTGTTGATCAATTTGCTTTAACACTGCCTCCAGAATTTGATGATAGATCAGTACAAATATGGGCAAGAGGATGCTATGGCAGATGCAAGTAGAGATGATTAGATTTGTAATTTTGAATCTTGTCTTTAGTAGCATTCACAAGCAAGGACATAAGCTTCTGAAAAGATATTTTACATAATATTAAGATTTTCTTCTGTGGCCATAAGAAAATTATTCAGGAGGAAAGAAATTTTTTGACATCTTTAACCCATTGAGTGAAAGGTTAAACGGAATAGATTTAATATGTGCCTTGAGGAATAAAACTTCTGTGTTTAGAAAGATGGAAAGAGTTGGTTACTTTTTTGGTTTTTGTCCCAAGGAGCAAATTCTGCCGAGTTTCCAACACGAAAGGAAATTCAGTTGAGTTCAGCTGCTTCTCTCCTGAGAAGCAAAAAGGGAGCCTTAAGAACAGAGAAAACAAGTCAAGCACTTTGGATGTAGCCTTGAAAACAAAGTTGAAAACAAAGAATGAAAGAATGACATTATTTGCACTCAAGAAAGGTCACGATCTGTAAAGCACTGAAGAATCCTGTATTTTAATACAGAAATGTGTACTTTAAAGTGATGTTTGTCTTGAAGCATTTTATAACCGGGGCAGCATGAAACACAGGTGTCTTTCAAAAGAAAACTTGTGTCTGACAAAACAACCCAGGGTGTTTAAGTTCCCCAACATTCAAGCCAGTTTCTCAGAGCATGTGGCATGAAACCTCCTCATGCCTGCTGAGCATCAGTAATGCACACTCTGAAAGTCCCTGGGAAGTCCCTCACATTTCTAAAATTAGGGCCTGAGCAAGGAGAGAAGTTGTACAGGGTCCAAGAAGAATGGGGAGAACCTCGTTAAAACAATTTGAGTTTGAAACCTGTCTGCCGTGGAGGAGGAGGGGGGATGATGCTGAACTTGAAATGTATTTATGAAACCTGTTCAGAAAAAAAGTCCTCCAAAGCAACAGATTAATTTTGAGCTATCAGAATTGTAGTGAAAACTGGGACATATTTCCCATAAATACCACACACTACAAATATTCTGATCAGCTCTCTCAGCAGTTAAAAAAATAAGGTCCCATTCTATCTTTTTATTAGGCATTGAAGGTGACGCCATATGTTAGGATCTATGCAATATCTCCAAGATTTGCAATGAAGGCATTTGATCAGAGATTTGGAGATGGACTCTTGGGTTCTATGCCTTCCTCAATTGCCTGAAGCAGTGTCCAACTTCTGATGCAGTGCATGCCTGCTAAATGGCTAACCAGACTGTTAATTGCTCTTACTTATTGCCGATGGCTCTGTGCTATGTTGAGAAGATAAATATGTGGAACCTGTCTATTGCCTCACTCTTTCATCAGCCCAATGAAACCATAAAATGCAACCATTCTAAGGTATAATTGTGTTTTCCACCGTGGAGGGACAAGGGGTCTGCAGCAAGACAGGAATAAATGGTGAAGGAAAGAGCAGGGCCCAGTTTCAGCCCAAAGGGTCCTGTTGGCTGGAGAACCAGGCATTTCCTGGAAGAAAGGAAAAGAATGTTTCCCTATTCCTACACTCTGCAGGGCTGTGCTCTGATCTGGGCTCTGTGCTTGAAAAAAGATGTAGGAATACAATGTACTATATAAACAAATTAATCTACGTGAATTTTGAATGCACCCAATCTCGAGGCTTTCTGCCTCCATCAGTCAGCTTTCCCAACCTGCTTCCTCCAGGAATTGGTGCACTCTGCAGAATGTTGCTGTTTGGCATGAGAATGAAAAATCTTGGATCAGTTTTGCATATGACTGACTTCTAAAAAACACCATGAAATGTAGTTCATAGAAAAAAAATAATGAAAAGTCAAACCCAAGAACAGAGTCCTAGAGACTCTGATGTGTCATTGATGCAAATGAATAGGAGATCCAAGGCTTAAGGAAATTAAAATGTCATGCTTCGGTTCAGTTGTAGTGCTTAAAGGTATGTTTATTTCCCACTATTTATTCATGCAATCTTTAATATGCTAGCAAATGTCAAGGTAAGTGTTATTCTTGTTCATTAAAACAGTTTTTTGGATCAATGCTTTCATGATGTGCGAGGAGAAAACAATCTTCTCCCTTATTTTCTATTTTGACAGACAAATTATCTTGCCTGTACCTTCAAAGAGATCTGGTGATAACAGAAACATCTCTTTTACCATGTATTCTAAGTATTCATTAGAAGATCTGAGCAGTCAGTGATTGCTCATGAGACAAACCCTTATTAGAGCAATAATTACAGTGGGAAATACAAGATACACAAGTGCTTCTTAGTTTACTTCATCTGTCTTTTGGAAATGCTACACTCAGACCCTGATAGCTCTATGGCAGACCTTCTTCATTATTTTCATTTTCTTTAATAGTTGAGTGAAGACCAGGTCCTTCGTAAGATAAATCGCTGCTTTGATATCTTCTTTTCAAGTTACAAAGTCCACACCAGAGTAATTTTTTTTTCAGTTAGGTCTGAATTTGGCCAGCAAAAATTGTATTTTGGCAGAAAATACTTAACAAACTACCCCATGCTTCCCAAGAAAATGAGCAATTTTACTTGCTTTCAAAAAGCTTTTGATGTCAATTAAAGTGCATGAAGATTTGCTTCATTTAGTAATCCTCATTAATAACCATGATATCAAGTTTAAAACACTTCTGCAAGAAGTTTTCTTGAAGTAAACTATTTGTATGCAATTAATTGAGACTTTTGCATCATTCTTCTAGTATTCACCTGAGCCACCTATGAAATATTTATTTATATCTCACTATATATCAACATTACTTAGAAGAATTATCAGGACTGTTCTGACAAAGCTTTTCCTTGCATAGTACCTACCAATTATGAATGAAATATCCTCTTACAACAGTTTTGATTTGCCAAAGTCAAAGCAGTTAGTGTAATAAAAAGTGAGTGAAGGAATGAGGTCTCTGACTCATTCCATGATTATTGGTTTCTTGGGGGGAAAAAAGGAAGAATTTGTGATTGATTGATTCATAAATCAAAGCTGGATAGATGTAAACTTCCTAAATGCTAAACTACTCCTTTTTGTTTGTTTGTTTGGTTGGTTTTTTTTCCCCAAAAACCAAGCCAGAAAATGAGAGAAAAAGTAAATAAGAAAAGGGGGCTACTGTATAATTAAATTATGCTTAATATTTGAGGCCTGCTACTAAATTTCACAGAATTTACTGGGGGAGCTCTGTGGGCTGCAGGAGAGCAGCCTGCCTCACCATTGTCTGCACCACAGGCTTCAGGGGAATGTCTCACATTTTGTCACTTTTCTCTGGCTGCAGTTGCCACTGTGCGGGGTGCATGAAAGTTTATAAATAATACCATAGCAACATCTATTTTTAAGATGTCTCCTGGCAAGAGAACCGTTTGGAGGAAAAGAAGTCGAAGGACAGCAATTGGAGTTCAGCTGTACTCTGGAAGCTAGAAACTTTGTTAAATAAATCACAAAGATTTCAAATGGTCAGGCATCATGATCGTATCAAACTACTCATTTCTTTAAGTCAGACTCATCTTTTGCATTTTAATTAACTATTTACCAGAACAACATCTATGTTCCACTCTAATAAGTCAGATATTATCCCCTCTAATTTACAACTTACTTCATCTATGATATTATATTTTTTCCCTTTTTCCAGCTCTAATTCACTTCTCTCTTGTCTGGATCAAATAAGGTGTCTCTTTTATTTCAGAGCTGAAGTTTTGAAAAATATTCCATGGATATGGATACTGAGCTCTATTGAGATATATTTGCTATTCTGAGCAGGTGGTTGTGAAATTTTAGCTCTGATCTATGAGTATTATTTCATTATAATATGGACAAAGCTTTTTTTAGATATATTGGATTTGTTGTATATAATTCATTGTAAACCTCAGTTCAGATCTCAAAAGCTAATGAGTTGTCAGATTAAATATTGTAAGTTATTATTGAAGGATTAGATAACAAAGCACAGAACATCACTGTGCCATTGTCTAAGGCTGTGTTATGTCTTGAATACTGAACACACTTCTGGCCATCTCATCCCAAAGGACTTAACAGCACGAGTAAAAGTACAGAGAAGGGCAAAAAGGCAGATCAAAAAAAAATGGAATGGCTTACACAGACCAAATGCTGAGTAGAAAATAGAAAAGAATTTTAAAGTATACAATAGGAATCCATGAACTATAATAGGAAAAATGTACACAGAATGTGTATTCGCTATCTTACAACACAATAACTAGGAACCACTGCAATCAAAAGGTAACCAGATTAAGCAAACAAAGATTAACTTTTCACCACAGAGACTGATTCAATTGTGGATTCATTGGTGAAGCATATCTGGAGGACAAAGGAAAAAAATGGATTTGAAAGGAGAGAAAAGAAACTCATGGAACAAAACTCTTCAGAATGCATTTTCACTTGACTGTTGTGACACAGGTAAAGCTTGCCTCCCAAAAGTTGCTCTGTCTCTGGTAGGGAAGTAATTCCTGGAGTATCTGGAGTTTTTTCCTGTTCCTCAGTGCTGGAACAAACCAAAGGCAAGCATGGAACTCAATTAAGGTCAACAGCAAAGTTATTGAGGCTGCAGTGATAACAGAGACCAAAAGTAAAAATGTTTTTTCAAAGATCTCTTTATTAAGTTTTTAATGCACATCTAGCCTTCTTTAAAAAAACAAAATAAAAAACACAAACAAGCAAAACATAAAACCACCAAAAAATTGTCAAAAAAACCACACCGAGATACAACCAAGTTTTTGAAGCATCAGCTCACTTAATCTTAAAAATGAAATCTGACAGTGACTTTTTTTAACATGACTTTGGCTGCTTACTCAGATCACCAAGCTTTTCCAGCATTTTCAGTACTGCAATCCATATTGATTTCTCTCTGGCTTTTATAAGGTCACTAAAAGTGAGTATCACAATATCATAGCCTCCATGCATAATTCAGCATTTGTTGACACAGAAGGCAGCTAAATAAAGGCAATTTGATTGCTTTTAGAAGGAATTCACAGAGACCTTATTTATAGAGTTGGTGGATAAAACTCCCATTCTATTTGTCTTAGATTAAGAAAAAAGGAAGGGAAGATTATTTTAAAACAGTTTATCTGCTTAAAATATTGCACTTGCACCATAGTCTTTTCTGCTGTTTCCCAAATCCTTTCTTGAAAATGATTATAAATCTGTTAAAGTATTTTTTTGACTTGAGGAAAGATCCTTTATATGCCTCAGTCTAGCACAAAAAGAACAAAATGATCCATACTTTTTAATGGAGATTTGTCTGATGAGGGGGATTCCTTCCTTGAATAGTTATTATAAATGACAAAATCCTGGAAAAAAAAAAAATCCTTTCCAAACAAAGAAAGGAACAACCTGAGAACCTGTTCATTGACTAGAGCAATTCCTCCATGCCCTAAATCAAATAACAAAATTATTCTGCTCTAAATCCTTGAGTATTTGGTCCTTTTTCATCTGGATCTCTACTGCTAATTAAACTGTTGCAGCTGGACACCGAGGACCTCTACTTCCAGAAAATATTAGTCTCAAAATTGAATCTCCATACAAATGGGCTGTTACGGACCCCAAAAACCCCGAGCTGCCAGTCTGCTCTGAGGAGTTGCACGCAGCACGTGCAAATTCCAGCAACCCAAACACACAAAAGCATCCTCACCCTTTAGTGCCATGGGCAGTCAGGGTCCACAGCCACGATCATGCCTGCAGTTATTTATTACTGGAACAGATGATGCTTTCACACAGAGGTGGGCATGGGAACAGCAACGTGCTGCAGTTAAAAATGTTTCATTAGAGACTCATTAAGTCTTCTGAATTAACACCACAAATAACTCTAAAAGGTCTATGATTTGGGTGATTATCAAATTTGCCCTAGTCAAAATCATCTACAGGCTGGCCCTGTTCTAATACTGGAAAGAATCCCCATAAAAAGGCAGTAATATTGCAAAATATAAAGATATGCTGGGAAAGCACTGATTTCCGATGCTCCCTCCCACTGAAATCTTGAGTCTTGTTTTACTTTATGATGCTAAGCTTTCAGTACAGTAGAACTGTTTTTCCCCCTTCAAATCTGTGTTTTCAGTTCTTGTTTTGAACTCTGACTAAAAGAAACTTGAAAAATTGACACTATCCTGAAACATAGTTACAAGGAAACATATGTTTTTATTTTCCTGAAACCTGTGAAATAAGACAATTTTTGGTGCCCTTGGAAGGGAGGCTGAGAATTCCATTCTTCAATATATTTTTTCCCTTATTATTTCTTTTTGACCAATATAAACTAGCTATTACTTGGGCCCCTTGGGAATTCTGATTAAGGCAAACTCTTATGCAAAAATCAATCTTTCAATGGCAGGCTTTGTTAATCTTCCAAATCCAATTTCCATTTCTCACATTCCAGGGTTATTGATTATACGTCAAAATTCTCAAGTCATCTGTAGGGCTAACTGAATTACTCTGTGTCTAATAATTTAATTGTTTTCAAAAACAGATGTGCCACTTCCATTGAATGCTAAAATTTTGTTGGAAATATCTAAGGAAATGGCAGCACACACTCACATATTTGTTCAGAAGCATTTAATTACCTAAATTTTCACATGGAACTGCAGTGAGATGGTGAGCATGAAGGGGTGACAGGGTAAGCGGACTGAATTGTGTAAGTGAGCCAAGTAAGGTCCTGTTTCTGCAGCTTTGCCACAGGAAAATTCTCATTCCTGTCAGATTTTGAGGTGAGCAACAGATATTTTCTTATGGAGAAACTTTATCATAGCTCTAAGGGAAGTTAGTTAAGTTGTATTTAAATGGATACAAATTGGAGAAATACAGAGAAAATGAGAGGGGGAAATGGCTTGTGTGATACAAGCAAAAATATTGTAATAGAATCCCTTTCTATTTATCAGGAAGGGATGAAGGGACTCATGAGCTGTCTGTTGGATGTCAAAACTGCCTATAAATTAATCAAGGACCTGCAATTCTTTTTACATAACAGTAAGTATTATTTGAAATAATTAATTTAAATAATTTAAACTGAGACTTACTGGGATGATTGAATTCACTGGCATAGTTCACATATGTGAGTAGAGCTTATTTGGGGAATGAGAAGAATGAGGGAGAGTTTGCACCTATGTGCATCAAGCAAGGATGTAAAGACACTTTATGGTCATCTTCCCAGTGCAAGGTGGCCCTGGTGAAAAACTGGGTGCTAAGGAAGCACAGAAATCCTCTCAGCACTGTTATGGAGGGCATTTCATTTGAACCACCAAAACAAGATCAGGTTAAAGGTATTTTTATGAGCAGCTGAAATGTAAAACACAGTCCAGGACTTGCTGCTAGCAAGGGTTTTGGACACCTAGAGCTCTGCAGGGAATGGAGCACATCAGCACTGAGATAATTTTGTTACAGAAGGCAGACAAACTCTTAGAGGAAGGCTCTGTAGGTTTCATTCTAATCAAGTGGTAATAACCCATTGAGGATATCAGGGGAGAAGATAATTTGGCTGAGAGTAACCACAGAGAATGCACAGGGTTCACCACAGAGGGAATTGGAAAGAGGAATGGCAAGGCCCAGTTCTGTTATCCTCAGTTACTCAGTAGGTAAGGCTTCCCCAGCAGATGCTACCTGAAAAAAATACATGTTGTAATTTATTTTGACCATAGGAAGCCTTCTGATATTTTCTCACATTGCTTTCTCAAAAGCAAGATAAGGAAGGGTTTTCTGATGGAAGTACCGCAAGGTGGGTGCAGAGGTGATTGATAAAAACTTACTTTCTCTTTGGACAGCTATCAAGGACTCTGCTGTGCTTTAAAAAGTATAGGAATTGCAGGAAAGGAGGCTGAAATTTCAGTCCGGAAAAGTATGTGGCAGTAAAGATTGTGAAGCACTTGAAGAGCTTACATAGAGAAGAGATGAAGTGTTGTTTACTG
Source organism: Daphoenositta chrysoptera (assembly GCA_013397915.1). Classification (NCBI taxonomy): domain Eukaryota; kingdom Metazoa; phylum Chordata; class Aves; order Passeriformes; genus Daphoenositta; species Daphoenositta chrysoptera. Next base: position 592,900 of record VZRO01000218.1, read on the forward strand.
TTAAAAGACCTTAAGAATTGTGTGGAGAAACAGATCAGAAATTATTTGGGTAAGGGTAATGTCACTGTGGTTTGCCAGAAAAAATAGAATGAGCACTTGAGACGTTTTCTGAGCCTATAGTCGCATGATCTGCTGATTTTTCAGGGACATGCAATAATCTGTTATTGGGTGCTTTTCCCATGGTTCCCAATCATAAATTTTGGGGTTTTGTGCTTGAGAGCGTTTTCACACCTGCACAACACAAATTGTCCTAAATGGTAATGTTCCCTCCTTGTTTTTAGGTATCTTTTGAATGTGTGCAAAACAGGAGCATGAGACAAAAAAATACAAAATACTAAACTGTAAACAGAATATGCAATCGATTCTCCAAGTCAGAGAGGGTTCAGAATTCATAACCCTGTTCAATAATTCACAAATCAATTAAAATAACATTATTATTCTCTCTTTCCACTTAGCAGTAACGATGTGTAAAGGTCACTTGCCATCTAGTTAGGGAGAAGGCAGCAATTAACATCAGAGTGAAAACAGAATATTCATTTTCTGTTACACAATGTAAGCGTGACATGATTTTCTACTTGGATGGAGCCCTCAGCAGTTGCAGGCCTGAATTTTCACCTCACAGAGAAATTAAGGAAATATTCTTAAAATGTTGCACTTACACTAGAAATGTTATACTTTCTTGTACAAACACTTAGAGCCAAAGAGATGATTGGAAGCCTGATTCCTGTTACCTTAAATGTCAGCAAAAAGACTTTTAGGAATAGTTCTGAAATATGAAAGGAGATACTTTTTCTACCTGGTACAGTTGAGGCCCTGTAAGTGGGAATTCATGTCAGAACTATGCTAGGAATTGAAGAATTAATGCTTTGCTTCTGGAATGGGGCTTCTTAATTTTATTTATTTTGTTAATAATTAATATAGTTTTAATTTTATTTTTAAAAAATTTATTTATCCTACTTTTAATTATTTTATTTTATTATTTTATTTTTCATTTATTATTTACTATT
>VZRO01000218.1:597004-638581 GCA_013397915.1 Daphoenositta chrysoptera
ACTTCAGCTTAGGCTGGGTTCAGTGGCAGTCCTACCTGCTAAACAGTTTTGAAAATCAGCCCAGTGGCTTTTGTCTCCTTTTTCAATCTATAAAAATAAATGTTAAATATTTTGCTATGAGTGGTAACATAGTGCTAAGAATAAAAGCTTTATTGGTCACTGTAAGTGCATTATAAAGGCTTTGCAGAGTCAGTAAATTCAATTATATGTCCAAAACTAAACAGAAATTAAGATCTTTCAACTAAATTTTAAGAGCATTACTGGAATACAGAACTATTTGGTTACTTTGCTACACCTAATAATAAAAAGCAGGAGACAACAGCAGGCACAGTCAACAAAATGATCACAAAGGAAAAGTGCAAAAATACTTATTTATATCTCTCTATATATTTAATATTACATAAAAATAATGAAACTTGACATAAAAGTGCTCTAAATAAATTTATTTGCAAAATAATATATTGGGTTGATTATGCATTCCTTGGTATCATTAACAACATTTTAGATTAAATACTCGTTGATGTGTCTAAGTCTTAAGGGGAAACTTTCTGTTGAAAAAATTTAATATACAGAAAATACATTACCTGGAAGGCAATAATCAAAACAATAAATTCACCATTTCTAACCTTCTTCTTTACATGTAAATCCTTGCTGTTTTCATGATATTTACTACAGAAAGAATTAAAAGAATACTTACCCACTCTTATCAATGTAATTAAAAGATTGCATTACTTACAGAATAAAAACCATAGTATATACTTATAGGGTTCATAAACTCACGGGAAGTCTAATAACTTATTAGCAATCTGCTAGGTTTTTTACACAACTGATTAGAAGATTTTATCAGAGATTGACCTGGTGAAATATCCTTTGAACTTTTTTATAAATGCAAAAACTTTGCCAGGAGAAAATACACCTAAAATAGGAACAGGAAATATTAGGTGAGAGGGAATTCAGAGCCATGAGACAAGAACAGAAACCAAAATGCCTGACTGCTCCCTCCAAAGTGCTGTCCATTAAATTGCATTAGTGTAATTGCTTAATTTTCAGCTCTTGAACCTTCTGTTATTTCAGTTCTTTATTCAATAAAATAGATGCAGCCTTTTTTAAAGTACTTGTAGTAAAAATGCAATTTTGGGGGGCTTTTTATAAAATGAGAGGTTGTTGTTTAAAAGAAAAAAGAAAAATAAAAAAAGGTGCAGGTCATTAAGTAACAGGAGACACCAGAACCATCAAAAGGGCATTTTTTTCTGATCTGATTGAATATGCTCATCTTTTGCAAGCAGGTGAGTTTTTCTGAGTAATTAGGAAGATGTGATCTTGAATCAAAGTAGCTTTTCTGAGGTGTAGGCAAAGGGTGGTACATTTGTCATATAGGAAGCCACTAATGCCACTTGCAAATCTCAAGATAAATTTCAGCACACAGAAGTTTGTTTGAGGACGTTGGGAATAATCTAATTTCCTCTTTCAAATTTAATTTAGTTTTAAGGAGAGGCTTTTTTACGCTGGTGCTGTGATCCTGCCACAGTTACAAGCTGAGACTATTGCACATCACATTAGATTAAGGTCAGTCAGCAGTGCTATAAGGACTCCTTTCCTTCCTCTGAATCTTATTCTCTCTTTTAAAATGAAGCATCGCCGCAATTTCGTGATTAAAACCCTGTGTCTTGGAGCATGATGAGAGACCTTGGCTGGCTTCCAGCTGTGATTAAGGCTGTGATTTTTGGCCTAAAGGGTCATGTGGAATCACAACTTCACTGACCCTTTAATCAGAACTGATTAAGGAGTGATGGCTTGCTCGCTGTTTGGTGCTCCATTACCCACCATGTGGTGCCTAGAATAGGGAGATATTGCTCTGTCAGCAGCCCTAGGAAAATTCAACCTTTGAAGGACTTTGTGGACAAGATCCTTCAAACTGACAGAAAATTTTGGGTACTTTATCTTTCAGTTAAGCAATTTGAGAGGAGTCTGAGTTTTAGAAAGTCCTTAGAATCATGTTGATGGAAAAGTGAATATTTCCCAGACATCCTTTCGGTGTAAGGAACTGAGATACTGTAAAATTCTTCGGTATCTGGTGTGGCTCACACAACCCTTTCCAAAGTCCTGCACAGGCTGAAGAGGAGAGAAGGGAGCAGTGGCAACAGTTTAGAATTCACTGTTCTACAAGCAGCTTTAAGGGGCAATACAAAGAATAGAAACATGGATAAATAAGTGATGACAAAGAAATATCCAGTTCATTGGTTGGTGTCTCACGTATCTTCATGTGTCTGCTGCCTCTTGGATGAGGCTACTAAAATGTTCTCTGGGGAGCCCTCTCATTTACTTGGCGAGTAGATTTATGGAGAACCCTGATAATTCATCCAGGAAGTTGATTATTATGTAGTGTGAATCTCACAGGAGGAGTTTCTACTTATCTAAAGGGGAAATCATTACACTGGAATAGGAAAATACCTCTCCATCTTTTTTCAGCTTCGTAGTAGAAGCTGTCTTTAGTTATTCAAGACTTCTGAGAGTCTTCCTTTGATACCTAGCCAGAACAGGAACATGGAATCTTGAACTTCTGCCCCTGAAAAGCATTTTTCTCCTCTTCAACATTGGCTTGAATGCTGAGAGAGATAGGAAGGAACACCTTTGTCCATGTTCAGAGTGTGTGTATGAGTGCATGCGTGTATGTAAATATATATCCATATATATATATATAAATATGTGTATATCTCAGTGATTCAAGCCTGGCTTTGCTCTCTGAATATGACAGCCCAGAAAACCAGGTGGGAAAGTCGCAGGGTTTGGTCTGTTCCTGTGGTCGAGTTGGTGACAATTGTTAGTCAAATGAACCGAGTAGAAAGATTCCCATCTGCTTTATTAGGGGTAGGCCGATGGTAATCTGATGGTGTGTCAGAAGAAACAAAGAATGATGCCCTTTTAATGGACCCTATACTCTTCTACTGGACAGTCATTAGAGGACAATTTTCATAATATACATAGTCCAGGGCTATCTCATTTTGCTTTAAATGTCATACAGGTTTGGGTGTGCATTACCATGCTTAAAAAAGTATATTACAGCCAGGGAAGCTAATAGGCTTAATGTACTGGGCAATGTTAGTGAGTCTATGACTTCAGATCCTGCAGTTCAATCAGAACAGACAATGAGGCAGAAATAAGTAAATATTCTATGAAAACTCTGGGACTGATAAGACCACCAACGAATGGCTTGGCTGGCTATTCTGCATAGCAGTGTTTTGGCAAACCCAGGAAGGGCTGGTTATAACCACAACAACATCCCCTCCCAAACTGAAACATATGCTCAAAGAAACAATTTTTAACCATATAAAACTTACCAAGGAGATGAGTCAGCATGGATGCATCATGAAGAAATCATAAACACACAATAACATGTGAACACAATGTGATGAACATAATTGTATTCTATGACACGCCTTGTGGATCGAGTGGCAAATGTCATCTTTTTACTGCAATAAGGTTTACATGATATTCTGATATTCAAAACAGATACATTGACTAAATAAAATTACTCTTAGGTGGGTGGGTTTTATACAGTTGGGATATCCTATGTAAAGAGTAGATATGAGCTGTCAAATTTCAGAAGCTCTGTGGGATCTGTAGGGGTGAGCTCTGGGTATAGGATTGTTCGGAATTATGTTTTCAGGCTATGTCTAACTGAAAGAACATTCAAATATGTTGGGAGAAAAACATTCTGAAATCTTAAATGTATTTTGAAGTTTTTAAACTGATGAAGTGTTAGATGTTATATGACCAAATGGATTGTATAATTTCTAGAATGTTTGTTTACTATTATTTCCTTAGAAAGGAGGAAAAAATAGGAAACACACACAGCTAATGGAGCTCAATATTGAAATCAGTGGGAGCTTTATTGCTGAATGTCAAGCCCACCAGGGACTTCACGTGGGCTGTATACAAAGATAGGGTCAAAGCTGAAAGTCAAGCCAACAGCTTTGAATTAAGATTTTATATCTTCCTTGGGTATTCATGTACCTTTATTCACCAGGATTTTTATTCCTTGGACAAATTTCCATAGCTTGCTAACGTCTTTGTCAAGAAATTTCTCATTAGAGTAGTCTTAGCTTACTTTTTGTTTATTCTACCTCCTTATTTGGGTGAGCTGAACACTAAAGGCTGATTTCCCACAAAGGCACGTGAAGGCCGTGGGATCTTCCCAGGACAATATGAGACAGTAGGAAGGTAGGACAGTTTCTGTGTTGTTTTTAAATGGGTAATATCTGGAGGAATATTTATAGGGCTTGATGCTGACATCAGAAAGTTTCCAACAGATTCAGCTTTTCTCTGATGCTTTTCTATACTTTTCTGTACTTTTTTTGTAACATAATAAAGTACACTATACTGAAGGGGACTTAATCAGCAAGCCCACCTACCTATGAGAGATGTAAAACTTAAGTAAAAAAAGCATATAAGGGAAATGTCATTGTGTTTAAAAGCTGGGAATTAACTTGAAATAACTCCAATCACATACAGAATGCAGACCATCTGCAACAGTTCTTTTTTTTCTTAAATGCTCTTGGAAGTAAAGACAAGTATACAGTGTCTTAAAAGTTCTTCAAACTAACTCCCAGCTAATGGTGTTGTGTCTTTATTTATAGCTGCTTTTACCTCAATGTAATTCCATAGACTTCATATGATATAAAGGTGATAGGACACTGTATTTTTCACCTTTCTCAGGGTGGAGGTTTTCACAGCTATTCTCTTCCTTCTGCATGCACAAGACTGCTGTGATTCATCCTACTTTAATGCTGAGAGAGGATATTTTAGTTGCAAACAAATATTACTTGAGCTTATTGTTCTGAAGACTAACTTGAATGAATGGATCCCATAAATTCTAGAAATTGTGAAATAGAAATACCCTGATACATCTTCATCAAAATCACTTTGTTCACTGGAAGAATAGAGGTCTTAATGTATGCTGCTGTATGCTGTTAATATTCTCAGACAATTTTCAGGGCCCCATGTCTTGCACTTGTTACCTAATCCTTGTCATGGCTTCAATACATTGGGATGAAAGGTGCAAATTATTCATAAGGGGAAATGTAAGAGGAGTGACAGTACAAGGTCCACAAAAGTTGAGCTTTGTGTGTTTGGTTTTTAATCTCATATCTTTATTTCTTTTTTTCTTTTTATTTTGTTTGATAAGCAAACCTCGAAGAGTCATGGATGCAACTTTTTGTTGTTTTTTATTTTGCTTCTTTGTGGAGTTTTATGGGTACTTTGTTTAATAACAGACTCACAATGTAAAGATTTGTGAACACTGCCACAGGAGCCATTTTCTATTTTTTATGGCATTATGTCCAACATTTTCAGGCACATTTCATGTTGACAAAAGGATATTCAAGTGATCATCAGATAATTGTCTTCAGTGGTGGGTGCAGAGCTTCCTGACTCTTAAGCTCATTCAGGAAATTATTCTGTGCTGTGACAGGGACTGTGTTCTAACTAAGATATTTTGAATGGATTCTCATACTTCTATAAATTAACTTCAGTGACAGTAAAGGATGCTGCTTAAGTATGACTCAATTACTTTCTAAAAAAAAAAAAAAAAAAGGAGGACTTTTATTAGGGCAGAGAATATTCATTTATTTCTTCCAGCAGACATTCAGCCTGCATAGTTCATCAACTGTGTTGAGGTAAAGATGAAATTAATAAGAGATTGACAAAAATGTTCAAGAACTTCAAGAGCTGTTTAATTTTAAAACCACACAAAGGATGCAAAAGAACTTTCCAAACTCATAAGGAGCAGATTTACCACAGGCCAAGAGAATCCAGTACATTTTCAAAGGTTAATGGAGTATCAAAAAGTCTGAAGCTACATCTGAGTAGCTGAATTATTTCTTTCCATTGCTGTTTTTCCAAAATTTTTGGTTAAAGGAGTTAGTACTTAAAGTAAAAAAAAAAAAAAAAAAAAAAAAAAAAAGGAGGACTTTTATTAAAATAATTTGTCTTCTAAAGAGGTTACACAATGATTGGACACTTACACTTGCAAAAATAAGGTTGTTTTCTCTTGTGAGATTTCTGAGCTTAACTATGATTTGTAAGCACTCACTAAAATGACCTAGAAGCAATGGGGAATGGAAAGTTGTGTCTATATTTTAAAATGGCTCCAGGAAATGACCAACAAGTATAATGACTATTTCTGCATTAAGTGGTGGATGCTGTAGCAAATAAGAAAATTATCAGAAATGTGGTTTAAAGTATTAAAAGTGATAAAGAAGGTATTCAGAAACTCCTCCATTGTGGAGAGGAATGTGGAAGAGATGAAGAAGAGAGCAGTCACTAGACCTGAAGAACAGGTAGATGCTCAAAAGGAAGCCAGTCAGTCATTTAGAGAAGCTTAGTTAAAACCAGCCAGTAATATTGGAAATATTCAGAGAAGCCTCTCGCTCTCTGAGAACATAATGATGAGTACATTTCAAGTCACTTTGGAAAGCGACCTGTCATTATCTCAATTTTCAGCAAGAAAAATTGAAACATGAAAAAGGAGAGGTGCCTGGCAAAGGTCACACAGGAGGAATATGGCTACAATGCAAAATGTGGCTCCTAAGCTGCCTCTCAGTGCTTGCCCTGGCACTGATGGGAGTCAGAGCTTGGGCTGCAAATGGTGCTGGGTCAATCAGGGCTCCCATTCCCCTCCACAAAAGGTGTCCAGAGGTGTGTGACTGAGGCTCTGGTAATTGCACGGCGAACCCTGAGAGGTTTTAGACAAAGCAGGAGACAGGAAAAAGCCTTCATTATTTCAATTAGGAGACTAGGCCATGCATAATGAATTCAGGCAGGAAAGCTGTTCTAGTCACTGATAGTTTAAGTTCAGAGAAGGGTGAATTGGAACTTTTTCTGAGGGCTAATTCTGAGAAGGGACGAAATTGTAATACAGCATAAGTAAAGGAACTGTGTGCAGATGGTGAAGGAGTGTTATTAACTACTTGAATTTTCTTAGTTTCTTGCTAATGTCCTATTTAGAAGAGGAACGTAAGTTTCATTTTTTTTTTTTAAATGGGGTGAGTAATGACTTAACAATTATTCTGAGAAAGTTAAGTTGTGGTGCCCTAGAACTTACTGGTACTGAAGAGTATGATAAGTGTCCATATTCCATGAGCTTTAACTGAGGGAAATCTATTCTGACACTAGATGGTCCTTTGATCTAGCAAATAATGATGAAATAACCGAAAGTAGGAGAATAAAAAAAAAAAAAATCAAGTAAGATCAAATAAAATGGACCACTTCTCTTTTCCTTGTGACAGTCCCAGTAAAGTACCATCAGAGCAGAGGTAACTCTCGGGGGAGTATCAAAGAATGCAAGTTATCACAAGCTCTTCTAAAAACTGTGGCCTCATTTGATTGTGAATTGGTGGATTTGATATAAGGTTTCTGACAAAGCAGGGTAAGTTTCTGCTGTGGCTTGAGTGTATTTTATTGGGCTCATGCAGGAGTTCATGACTTTTCTCATGTATATCTCGAAGCAAATGTACTTTTCAGGGATGGAAATAGATTTAGAAGGTTACACTGATGGAAATAAGCATACTGAGGACCTATTTTCTATGCTATTCTTTCCCACCACAATTTTTGTGTAGATCCAGGAACTGCTGTGTGCAACATTTTTCTTCTCACACCCTTTACGGAGCTACTGTTCTGTTTGGATTACAAGCAGCTCAGAAGCCTCATCTGAGTATGTTCTTACTGACAGATATTGAATATCTTGAACTCTTTTGGCATCCCTTGGGTATAGCCAGCCAGAAGCCTTCTCAGGGGGTACCTGACACATCCAGAGACTCTGAGAAGGAGCTGGACCCTGTCTGAGCAGCAGGAGAATGTGTAGAGTGGCCAGCTCAGTCTGTCCCATCGAAGCAATCTGTCCTCTTGTTCTAAAACACTGTGTAAATGTGGTTCTTTATTTTAAAGAAAGATTAAACTGGTGGCAGTCCATCTGGGCACAGCTGTTTTCTCTAGCACACATCAGTCATCACTGCACTGTATTAGCAGTTCCACTAAAAAGTGTGGAAATATGTTAGGAAAAAGAGCTTTTCCTCATAATTCCAGCCTTACCTTTCCATATTTTTTCCCTGTTTGGTAGTTTTCAAACCATGCAAAAATTATATAATAAACCTGTTCAACAACAGGTTCTGAGTACTGTTAGACCCACACTTTAAATATCAATGTTTAAGTTGTCTTCTCATTCTGAAACCTCTCTTATTTAGTTAAGGCTTCTGGCTTTTCTTTAACACTCTAACATCCAGACTCTCAAAAATCAAGTATCATCTCACATCTGAAGCTGAAAAGACAACATGCATTAAAAATATTTAAACTCTCTTAAAATATGAAAGCATTAGAGGTTTCCAAGCATCTGTCTATGTTGCTGTATGAGTGAATTGTGCGAAGGAAAGACCATAAGTTTACAGATTTGTCACAGCATTCCGTGAGGTGTTTTAAGGAAAGCAAAATTTTAAAAGAGCCATAATGAAAAAAAATGGATTCACTAATGCTGGTTAATTTAACAAATAAACAGAGCATAATTTATTACTTTCAGACTAGCTAAAGAGTAGGTTTCCAGGAGTTTTTTTTTATTTCTCATGTGCTCTTTCCTTCTGAGCGAGACATCTAATTAAATCTGTGTTTAACAAGTAGATATTTTGTTCCTCAGTTAGGCACCTTGTAATTTTGCCATTAATGGAACGAACAATGTGCCAAATATTGCCTTTTCTACCCTCTGTGCTGTTTTGGCTGGGGGGGGGTCCTGTTCCTGTTTTGGCTGGAGGGGGGGTCCTGCTTGAAAACTATCAATTCCTCAGCCTCTTGCACTCCCATTCCCAGAGCTGAGATTTGGATGCTCCTTGCTCACCCAGCCTGGGATTTATCTATTTTCCCTGACTCTGCCAGGCAACCAGGATGAGAGTTTGTCATGCTTCATCCCTCATTAGTAAATAGTTATTCATTTGCCTGGAGTCTTCACACTAATCAGCGTGGTTGTCCTCTCAAGCTTGCAGTGATGCTGCTGGAGTCTGCCGGCTCCCAGCACTGGGGGCTGGAAATCCATCACAGCTCTTCCCAGCTGGACTGGCACCAGCTGGCGTGATCCCACCCTTGGGAGCACAACGTGACAGCCCAAAATATGGCAGTGGGTCACACCAGCCCTCTCGGAACTCCTTGCTCAGTTCAGACCCGTATTCACCTCTTTTGCTCTATAAAATAAGCATGCCCTCAGTTCAAAAGGAGGGAAAGGAAAAAGCTTGTGATGCATTACAGCAATTTCTGTGCTTTAGCGGTGGAGGATTCTGAATTTGGATGTTTACATGAAAGTTTGGTATGACTAATCCCTTGAAAAAAGTATTTCTACTAAGTGAAAATGTTAAAGGGATAAGTCAGGTGGGAAGTGTTCTGAAGACAAAAACAGGTGGCTGAAACCTGGCTGAGGTTTCTGTCCTGCTACAGTCTCTGACCCAAAGCTGGTCACTTAGGCTAGATTTTCAAAGACATTTGGTTGCCAAGTCCTAATTTGGAAATTCCTAATACCATTAAATAACTTTATCCTCCAAGCAAGTTTAGCTTCCCTTTGTCTGAATTGCCTTTTTTGGAAATTCACTGTCATCTACCCACTGTATTTAAAAAAAAAAAAAAAAAAAGGAAAAAAATAAAAGTTTGGTAGTATTACAGGAACAACTAAGGAAGATGGATAGAAAATACCACTTTTATTTTTTCCCTATTTCAGTAAAGACTCCAGACTTATAATGTACTGGGCACATTCTGGTAAATTGCCTTCAAAGCTCCCACATTTTTCCTAAGGGTATCATTTTGGAATTCTGATACTATTGTTTTGGCATCTAGCATTTACTCTGTGCCTTTCCTCACAGAGTAACATAGCTACCTAGCCATCTGTGTTTTATCTTCATTTCAGGCATGGTCTATTCACTGAAACTTGAATTGGATGGCAGTCTGCACTTGTTTCTTTCTTTAATGTCTGCTAGAGCTATGTATAGATAGGAAAATCTCATTCTATTACAGATAATCTTTCTATTCCTCTTCTTTAGTTTTGGCCACCATAAAATTCAGGTTTTTAAGTATCATCCTTTCTTTCACAGCACATGAAGGTCATCCAGTCCCTTCTATCTCTAGTCCCCCACCAACCCTGTTTTTCCTCATTTTTACTACCTCCCATATTCATAGTCATGACTATTTAAGAAAAGAAAAAAATATATCCTGGTTGACAGCTGTGACAAATGTTCATTCATTACTTTCATGCAAAATTAAATTATTTCCTTAATTGTATCCAATTAATTTTTAAACTTTTTTTGCATTCAAATTAGGACACTTGACTTGCAATAAGAGAAGTTTCTCAGAATTATGAAGGACTGAAACCACATTTCTTGTGCTTCACATTGAAACTAAAAGGGAAAGTTCAGACGGTATACCTGAAACGAAACCAAGCAGAATCCATGAGGAAAATACCCTTTGGTATTCAATGTGCACTTTAGAGGGCCTAAGTCCTACTATTTTTAAATTTATGCATAGATAGGCACCTTGATGAAACTACTGATAAGAGGAGCATAAATCATACCTAATAACTAAATGCATCTAAAATTTGGGGTCACATCTGTCTGCCTTGCTACATCTGGCAGAGTGTAATAATTAGGTTCTCTCACGAAGATGAGAATTACAAAAAAAATGTATTTATAGAGATTATTATCCCTTCAAGAAATTTCAGATCCATTTTTAATTGATGTAAATAACAGGTCTGCTGAAGCCAGTTGAACCCTGCTGATAACAGCCTGCAGGGAATCTGTCCTTCCATTCCCAGGTCAGATTTGACAAGAGTTGTGTGACTCACAGTTGTTTTTGCTTTGATGTTCTCCAAACCATTTGTTATAATTTTATCTTGGTGGGAAGGTTTCTTCACTCTATTTTGATTTCAAATTTTTTAAAACAAAAAGTAGTTAAAGCAGAAAGAAAGTTTAAACCACATTTGTTTACATAGATAATGAGATGTGTCACTAAAAGCATCAGAATGATTTCGTTTTGGTCTAAAACATTTCCCTACAATTAGCACTGTCTAATTCTGTTCAAAGGCACAAAATCCTTGTCTATATCTAATACACTTCTAGAGAATGAGACAGTAGGTTTTCAACTCATAAAAAGAAAGTTTCTTCACTCTGGGTAAGTAAAATGCTGAAGAAGAAGCAATTAATATGTATTTTTATGGCTTTTTGCACACTGTTGCATTGCATCTTGAATACAAACTTAAATGCAGCTTGGCTTTGTTTGTCCCTCACCCTTCCACAGGCTGTGGGGCTGTGTCAGATCCCCAAATGCTGTGTGCAGAAAGCAGCTACAGTAGATTGAACAAGGGAAGGATTTTGCCCTCATTCATTTGTTTTTAAAGAATGGTGTCCAGGGTGAAGGATGAGTGTCTGCTAATGTGTAGGGAAGAAGGTCAAGAAAAGGTTTCTGTTTGTTTTCATAGGATCAAGCCCAGAAATACTTTTGTACAAATCTGTTGTGCCAAATCCAGCTCTATAATGCTGGGATTGATCAGAGAAAAGAAAAAAAAAACCCGATGGGAACCGAATTTGCAATGTTATCATATGGGAAGGAATGCCTTCTTGACCCCAAGTTTATGTCCTGAAGAATAAAACCTGATAGAAGCTGTCAGTTTTATCTTAAGCTGCAGAGCTGTAAGGATTATTTCAGCTGAGGATCTTAATATTGGTTTCTGCCTTCACACAAGAAATGACACTTATGTAAGGAGATAGCAAGAGCTTTAAGAATTAAAATGAACTTAAACCACAGGCTCTGTAGGGTACAGATGCACTTTCTGTCTGGATTCACACACACACTGCTACATTTTCCATTTCTTCTTTAACTTTTGCCAAAAACCAAGAGAAAACTCAAGGCCCAGATGCAGCAGCAAGGTTTTCTGTCCTATATGCCATCCCATACCTGTTGGGAGAGAGTAACAAGGAGGGGATAATTGTAGTTTCAAAGTAAAATTCCCTGTTTCCATTATGAGAGTGTGTGCCCTGCAGCCCCAATGCCTCTCCTATCCCTGAGTGGGGCAGGGCTTTTTCAAGAGAAGGAAGACAGGGCTTTGGAGCCTGCAGAGGACATGGGGAGCAGTAGGTTGCCACTGGTACCAAACAAAGAGTCAGGGGAATAATTTTGTCTAAAATGATGGCAGCAGAGTCTTTTTCTTACTTGAAACACGGGTATTAAACTGGGAGGTTCACAAAACATGCAACTAGAGACACAGAAATAGGTGGGTGGCAAGGAGGAGCACAGCAATTATGTTGGATGAGAAAGTGAAAACTTCACATCAGTTGCATGATCAGAATGTGTGCTGGTCAATGCTCTTTCTCTTTGATTCATACCTTAAAGAGCCTTTTTGGGACAGTACTGAGGAAACATCTCTCAGAAAGAGAACCTTGTATTATGTTTCCTCTGTTTCAAAAATTAGGAGGGCCAGGGGCTTCTTTTTTTCTTTCTTTTTTCCTGAGGAAAAACTGCACAGCAAATGGGTTGAAAAAACACTTTCTGTTTGCTTGATTTCAGCAAGGTCTCCGAGGAAGGAAGGCATGGCCTTCCTTCACAAGGTTTGTATGACTGGTGTGTGACTCTTGTTGGGAAATGCTGAATCTAGGAGACAGCAAAAGGAAAAATAGGAGTGTTGCTTTGGGAAATGGCCAGAGCCTGAAGACTGGCACTATAGCTCTGCCTCAGCGTGTCTCAGGGAGGACCAGCCAGGAAAGGGAAATCTGCAGCAAACTGCAGGTGGAGATTGCTGGGTCAAAGACAACTTAGGATGGCATTTCCCTGTAGCTCGCTGCTGGACACCCAGGCTTTGGCTCTCAGTTACAGAAAACTATCCAGGGTAAATCGGGGAAACTAAGGACTGTTTAAATATCGCTCATTTCTTGTATATTTCCCACTGGGAACTGGGAAATAAGAGAGATTTCTTAAGGAAAATGGCTGAATGCCCTAAGAGAAGAAGAAAAAAAAAAAAAATGAAAAAAAGAGAAAAAAATCTGTTGGCAATCCTGGATCTCGCTAGGCAATTTTAGGTACCTGCAATAAAATACTTTCCTAATCACAGTCACAGCTGCTTGCTTGCCTAGATGGAACTTTTTTTATCAATCCAAAATACCAGCTTTAACAACTTTTGCAGTTTGCTATGACTGTAAAAGTTCTTTCTGATACTTTTAGCAGCTTTAGAGATTACTGTCTTTCCAAAACTAGGCTTTTCAAATGAAAAAAATTATTTTTGTTCAGTTTTGAGGAGTCATCTATTAGATACCCAGCATAAGACATCCTCCAGTGGTCTGTTGTTCAGTAATATTGGTCTCATTTAAAACTTCCTAATGAAGGGTCTTAGTAGGCTCTTGAAAATCTCTGTGGTTAGTCCATGATCTTCCAATGTTGGCAGAGTACATGTGCAGGTCAAACTGCAGTGCTCACAGTTCTTTATTTCTATTATTAAGATCTTTAAAGCTCAGTCCAAGAGTATTTAGGCATCCAGGAATGTTCTCTTGCAATAAGTACACACTCAACATTAAATATTGGCCCAAATTTCTTAATCTTCCCTCTTAATTAAAAATTAGTGGTATCCATCCTCACAGTGTCTTCTCAAAGATTTAAGTGGTATCTATTGAGAAATGTATTTTATAATAACAAAATAAGAGCTGAACAATAGAATTACATTTTGTGGGTAGTTATATAATGCAGGAATCATTTAATAGTAGTTGTGATGTAATTAGTTTTAAATTATGTAAAAAGTCCATGTTTAATTATTTTTCTTTTAAATGGATTCAATTTACATGGAATATTAAAGCACTGACCTGTCATGCACTATAAGAAGATAACATGGCTAAACACAATGAAGCAGAGTATTTCATAAACACTCATTGGAATATTTTAAAATGGTCCAATGTTTAAAAAGATTTGTTACAAAAATACTCAGAAGTTACGAATTGTAAACTAACATATTTATTAAGCTGTTGACACCTTAGATACAAAAATTCTGCAAAAAATACATACACAATAGATACAAAAATCGTCTGCAAACCCTAGAATAGCAGCAGAAGTTTGCTCATGCTCTGGTATCTAAATAGAATCTTAGAAAGTTGGAAAGATTATAGAAACACTTCAGTGTCATAATAAGAAAATGCAAGAGAGAAATACATATTATAGATTTAAAAAATCACCCTGTTTGTACATTTGAGGCAAGACTATCTGTCATTTATTGTCATTGTTTCTTACCAGTCTAAAATTTGCTCATAGAACTGAGCAAAAATAATAAACTCATGGGAATTAAAAATAAATGAAGAAGCATTTTGAAATCTGTCTTATCTCTAATTAATCATGTAATATAAGAACAAAGACCAATTTTTTCATAGTTCCCAGCTGTCTCTTTAATGCAAAACAAAATATTCCTGGGTTCACTGGTTCAAATACCAGACAATTTATAATTAGATTTTTCCCCTCCCATCCCCTGTGACAAATTATTCCAGCAACTTTGACCTATCTTTATCAAAGTTTCTTGAAAGGTTTTGTTTCTGTTCATTTTTTTTTCTACCAGCTGTACAGTAGAATCGCTGCACTAATCTGGGTTTCATGTTTTGAGCTTGGAGTCACCCAAAGCGTGTGCTGTGTTATTTAAAGGCACCCCGGAGCTGCAGCTGGACAGACACAGGACAGCAATTGGGTATCCAGGTGTGTCTGAGCAGAGACAACAGGAGTCCTCCTCCTTCTGGACTTGCAGGGAAAATGCAGAGAAAGAGGGAGATGAAGCAGAACAGAGTCACCCCTGTGGATCCAGCAGTGTCTCATTCATCCTTCTTCACCCTCAGCTCTTGCTGCTGGGGGTTCCAGAGTCATCGTTCTGGGGTGCCACCTCCGTGCAGTCCAAATTCTGGGTATCCACAGGATGGTCACAGATGCCAGTCCCATAACTTGGGGTGATGTGTATGGGAGTTTCTTCCTTTCCCACAGTTTTCCAGACAGGAAATTTTTGTCTGCATTAACCAAGATGTGCTAACCTGGTCTTATCTCTGCTAGGCCTGGAATTAGTTCTTTCCTCTTGCAAATTCCTGCCTTCTGTGCTTATCTGAAGTATCCCTGTGCTGGCTTATCATCTTACAGCATGTTCTTTCTGTGGCCTTGACACTCTTTGAGACAGGCATCTGCGTTTTTTAAAGTCCTTTCAAATAGCCATTCTTGGAAGTGTTGTTACAAGTGGCAAATAAAATTTAGAGAAACTTCTTTCAGATTTCAGTGAGGGCAAATTAAGGCGAATGAACTTATTTCTAGACTAAGCATATTATATGCACACGTTAGCTACCACAGCTTGCTTGGTGTTGGGGTATCTAATCACATCATGTAACTTCATTCCAGTTCTGGCATTAGAGGTCTTTGTTAAAAGACAACAGTCTTTTCAGCTTTTGCAACATGAGAGTATTTTTATCAAATGCTTTGTGAATGTTCAGACATATGAACGAGACTGCAAATGGAGCAGGGTATGTGTTATTGGTGGAAACATATGTACAGAAATGATTTCTTAAGAATGCTCCAACACTGTAGAAGACAGCTAGAAATTAGGACCTGGTTAGCAGTCTCAGCTAAACAGGGCATGTCATATTTTGCATTATGTACCCTTATTTTATCGACGTGTAATGTACTGTCTGGCATATCACACCAGAGAGCTTCCTCAGCTGATGCAGAAAGTGACTGTGACAGCTGTTTTTATTGCAAATCTCTCCTCCAGTGTCCCCTCTGCTATAAAATTGGGAAACAAATGAGAGAACTTGATGAATAGCAGATTCAGTTTATTGGCAGTTACATTTATTTTTCTATCTTTATATAAAACATGAAGTATCAATATATCAATCTTTATGTATGTGACTGTAACCATATTTTTCCAGCCTGTGCAGAGTACTTGCATTCTGGGCTCATAAGCTATGTGGGAAAAGGCCCTCTGAGTGTTTGAATAACTCTTAGCACAATAGAGCTTAAAGGATGATTTGTGCCTTTGGGCACTGCAGCCATGTAAGTACAGAACATCTGAAATATATTCTGGAATATGGAACTGAAAATTAAATGGGAAATGCTCATTATGTCGCATGTGTTATGATCAGCCTAATTTGTAAGTACTGAAGTGGTTTGTCTTCAGAGGGACATTAGGTAATTTCTGGACAAACCCAAAGCAGCTTTGGCTCAGATTTACGATGTTATTCAGGCACTTCCCTCCCACTGATTTCCAAAGGCAATGGGGACAGATTGACTAGGCTCTAGTGACCACCACCACTTATTCTTCCCACTGAGGGGCTGCTTTGGAGCAGGTAGGTCACACAGTATCTACCTGCTCAAATCCTGATCAGCCTTAGACAGGTGATAAACACTGTGACAGTGAGCCTGGGGAAACAGGGATAGTTCTAATCGTGAACAGATGCCAAACTGACAGGGGTTTGGCCTATTGAAATCTGTACTTGGATTTGCAGACTTAAGGGCTGCGAAACCATTGACACTCTTCTCAATTCAACTAAAATCTTAAGGTTTAGATCTTAATATAAGATCTATGTATGTTCTTGAGTGGTAGAACAGGGTAGTGGGGTTGCAGGGGAATTCTGGGTCCCAGCCTAGCATCTGGGTTAGGTGCAGGTGCCCTGAGTACAGGCAGAGGTGGAAAGCAGGCTGTAGCAGGACAGGGGTGCTTGTTGGAGACATTTTCAATAGTCTAATTTAAAGATGGAACTGAACTGCCTCTATATAAGTACATCATTCATTATGTGGGTCTTCTGCATATCTTTTGAATGCTGAACACATCTTTGCATGCTGTAAATAATTATTGATGTTTCACATAAGACACACTAACCGTACGCCAGGACTGAGGTGTTATTGATTTAGCCATTACTTTTCACATTTCTTCTTTACCCTTAGAAGATTTGCTGCTCGCTGCATTTTATAATTATTACACTCTGGAATTTTAAATGCTCCCAGAAACAGCCCTGCCTTTCAGATAATAAAACAACAGACTAGTGCATTAGATAGGATACTTAGTTTTGTTTTTAATCTCAGGTTTATGTCTCAATTTTATCATATCTTGATACAAACCAAAGTGAATTGTAATACATAAATACAATCTCTCTGGTCATAACTCTCTAGGGAGGAAGATACCATCTTGACCAGAACTTTGTGCTAGGTTCTATTTTATAATACTGACCAGAGAAGCTGCAATGAAATAATGTAGCATCAGCTATCATGAAAGAAATCACCACCTTTCTACTGCCATTGTCCCACACACTTTGGATTCAGTATTGTCTCTTTACCAGGGAACGTGCAATGCCTGCAGTTGCACACACCACACCACTAAATGTCCAAGAAAGTGAAATTTCAAGCACTTAATATAAACAGCACCTTCAATCATCGAAAAATATCTAGTTTTTAGTAGGGTTTCTGAGGAACAGGAAGTAGTTCTTCACTTCTTAGGAGATAAGCAGGTATGTATTTTCCCATGTGCAATGTAACTCCGAATGGGTTTCTCAATACGTGTACAATATACATCTGCTTACTGCAAAGATGGAGAAAGAGTGAATGTTAAATGCTGCTTTTTCTTTATTGTCCACAGATGCACTCTATTATCCTACTTTATCTTCACACTGACCCCATTTTTTATTTTTATAAATTGGGAATACTGGTATTTNAGCAGGTATGTATTTTCCCATGTGCAATGTAACTCCGAATGGGTTTCTCAATACATGTACAATATACATCTGCTTACTGCAAAGATGGAGAAAGAGTGAATGTTAAATGCTGCTTTTTCTTTATTGTCCACAGATTCACTCTATTATCCTACTTTAACATTTATCTTCACACTGACCCCAATTTTTATTTCTATAAATTGGGAATACTGGTATTTACCAGCATATGGTGTTGGACATACAAGTAGTCAGTACAAAATCACCTGGAAATAATATAAGTAGGACAGGATATGAGGCGTGTGGATATTAATTTGTGCTTCTTGGTTGAGCATGGCCAAGAACGATGCTCAGGGTTTTGAACACTGGTCTGTGCTCACACATGGCAAGAATGTAGAGAGAAAAAACAAATGATGGAACTGGAGTGCTGTGTGACCTTGTTTTTTCCTTCTCTGTGCTTTAATTTCTCTGCCTTTCACAAGGAATTCTGGCATTTTCCTCAAACTTTAAGTGAATTTCGAGGTCTTAGAAGAAAGTAAGAGTGTTACAAAAAAACCCACACTGTGTAAAAAGTATAGCTTGCAACTAATCTCGAGGACATTTAAAGTCAGCTTTCTTCATGTTCTTTTAATGAGTAAGAACACTGTTCAGTTTTGAATTGTCATGAATTGTCATAGAACTCATGGGTTTTTACCAGTCCATATTTGTGACTCCATAAAATATTACATCTAATAATATACTGCGTGTGTAACAAGGAGTAGTTGATAGACAGACAATAGAATTGCTCCTATGCTTTATTTTCTCCCAGTTTGCTCTTCTATTCTTTCCTTTTGTGTTTAGTTTTGAGCAATTTTTGTGACCTCTGATTTGACGCAGGCAGAAAAAAAGTAATTGGACTTTTTTTCCCACTGGTCACCAAGGCAGAGTCCAAGTTCTTAATGGAAACATAAAAATATCAATCTCATTTAACAGCAAACATTGTTCTCCCCTTCTCCCTATCTTCATTGTGGTACTCCAGAGGATATTGGCATCTGAAAAGTGCTCAGTGCTGAATTAACTGGGTCACACTGTGACCTGTACTGGACAGGTGTTTCCTTTTAATGGTTTCTATGGCTTCCAGTATTTACTGCCATAGCAGGCTGGGGGGACGAGGAGGGTAGAAAACACATATGCAATACTTACATAGCTTATTTGCATGAATAGTGTCTTTTTAAACAAAAGGACACATTTTTTTTTGTCTTTTCCTTTAACAAAACATTAACAAAGGACTTGCAAGCCAAAAAAAAATCAAGTATCTTTCAGTTCCCATACCAGAAAGCTGAACTTATTTTCCCCCTGGTTTCTGGCAGAAACCTTAGAAATTCCTGGAAAAATGTGACTACTCCTAGTCACACACTACTTCCTAATATGAAACTCATTTAACAAGCAGATATAATTATTATTAATTTCTTCTTCTTCACGAGGGGAAGTGGAGGGCCAGGCACTGATCTCTGGTGATCACCTATAGGACATGAGGGAATGGCATGAAGCTGAATCAGAGGATGTTTGGGCTGGATATTGGGAAAAGGTTCTTCCCCCAGAGGGTGTTTGGGCACTGGAACAGCTCCCCAGGGAAGTGGTCACAGCACCAGCCTGACAGAGCTCAAGAAGCGTTTGGACAATGCTCTGGGGCACATGGTGGGACTTTGGGGTGCCTTGTGCAGGGCTGAGAGTTGGATTCAGTGATCCCTGTGGGTCCCTGTCAGCTGAGGAGATTCTATGACTCTAAATATGTTTTCACAAGCAGGGCGAATAAGGATGTCCACACTAAAATCAGAGGAATTGTGATGGTTGTCAACAACCAAAAACTTGCCTTGGAAAATGTTTTTTCCAAGCACAAAGTATTTAAGCAAGTTAATTGTTTGGCTTATTTCTTCCCTCCACTGATATAGTCTCTTCTCAGAGTCCATTTATTCAAGCTGGTATCAGCAGATAATTCCTCCTGAGCTGCTAAAGATAACTTTCTGTTATACAACTCACGTTAGTGGTATTATTTTAATAACCTAATGATTAGTTCATTCCATTCTTAATCTGTTCCATATGCAACAGGTTAGTCTACTTTGGCTTTAAGCAACATAATTTGAATTTCAGTCTCCAAAATTTAGTTTCAGTTATCGCTAATCAATATCAGTTTTAATGATTCCTTTTTCTAAAGTGTATCACAATCATGTTTTCTGTCCCAATTTGATGTCCATTTTCTATAAGTATGTAAATAGTAACTAGATTTTGTACACAATCTATATTATAACCTCAATGCATATACTGGCCCATTTATTTTGATAATTAGCTACATTTCCCAAACTGAGCCATTCAGTTACTCTTATTTGTAACACAGGAGGTCTGAGGAAGAGAAAAGGTATGAACATGAACCTGCATTTTTCATTTAGGTTCTTAACTATGAAAGCATCTTTTTCAAAGGGTACTAAAGATACATACTTGGAAATCTAAACACATTTACATAAAACTATGAGAAAAAATACTTTTTCACCTTCCAGGAAAAACAGGTTGCAAGAGCTTTCTTAGTGTCCCCTAACCATCACAAATGTATTTTCCTGGTTTGAGAGCAAGAAGCATGAGATAAGACAAATGTGTAATTACTTCTTGACCCACTCTTCTGGGTTATACATTTTCATGAGGTGCCATGATTCATTATTTGCATTGATATGTACAGAAGGATGGGGCTGCTTAGTTGATATTCATTTATTCAACAGTCTGTAATCTATATTTAATGGAGTACCAGACTGTGGCATAATAAACCGTTTAAAAAGATAGCTGCTGCTTACACAGAGGTTATTGCTTGCATAACCTGTACTTATTTTTCATTACAAAACTAAAAGAGCAAAGCATAATTCACACAAGAAAATGAAGTTAACATTTAATGGCTTGAAAAATGATAGTGTACCATAATGCTGTGCAGTGCTCTGAACACTTATAAAACAAAACAAAGGAGCAAAAAAAAAAAAAATAAATACAAATAAAAAGGCATTACCAGTGCACTGTGAAATATGGGCACCAAAGCAAAACAATGCATTCCAGTTTGCCACCTGCTTAGCAGGACCACTCAAAGATTGCTAATTAATCTGAAGCAGGTTCCTGAGCACACACAAAGACAGAGTGGTACAAATGCTCAGATATTTTTTGTTACATTTTTTTTCTTACATTTGTTACATTTCTGTTCCTTATGGAAATAGAAACCTCCATATCATACCCGACGTGCTGTTTGCTCTACGTGATACCATGGAAGGTACTGACAGACATGATTGCCTCTAGAAAGTCATCATACTGTGGGTCAGATATCATCCAGATTTATTGAGATGAAACGTCTGATTTCCAAACTGATCACAGAATGATGGAGGTGTGCCCTGGTAACCAGGATCAGTGAGGAAAACTTCAAGGCAGTTGTTGGGGTGATGGTAGTAAGCCCCAGGTTTGGGGGTGCTTACAAGTCTGACACCTTTGACTATTTCTGTAATATCAGGGGTTTCCAAGTCATCTCTTGTTGGACTTCCCAGCCAGCTCAGCCTCTAAAAACAAATGCTGCTTCAGTCAGCGTCTGTAGCCCTGCAGAATTCTGAAATTCCTCAGACTGGGAAATATGACTTTTGTCCTTGGTGAAAACTTGGCAGGGACACGTTCTTGCACACACTGGAAGTTGCTGAATGACAGCAGCAGCAGAGTGTGGGTTCAGGACGTTCAGCTATTCCTCCTTTGGGAAGGATTGAGTCCCCAGCACCACCCTCCACTGAGACAGCACCAGAGGGATCTAAAAACCAAACCAACAGATGGAAATGTCAGTAGAAAACCACATCTTTGGCCATCTCCTGCTGGCATATGGAGGTGACTTCACCTACAGTGGTTTGAAGGGAAATTTTCACCTTCCAGGCAGCAGAAAATTGTTTCTTATTAACTGTGGTGACTTCTGTTTCCGACAAAAAAACCCCATACAGTCTTCCTAGATCAATGTCAAGAGAAAAAAAACCCAAAACCAGTTAAAATAGAAAAATAAAAGAAAACACTCTTAAGGGCATTAGAAATATAATTAAATTGGCGGCTAAAGAATTTCAAGTGCCAATTAGGGGTCATTGTAGGGTTGAAGAAATTGGAGTTCTTTTTAATTCTTAAATTTAAGAAGCTTTTTCTGCTTGTAATGCTATCACATTGTATAATTCAGTGAGTAAACGTGATATACATAGAAAATTAATGATCATGCCTTGTTGCCTTTTTAAGCTCCTTTTTTTCTGTGTATATCTGCTGAAGCACTTTTCTATTTTAGTGTCTTTGCTTGTTCTCTTCTGGGACTTGAATAAACACCACAGAAAGCTGACACCTGGGAATCCTTGCAGTTGCCTTAAGGGCAATTAGCTATAAAAGACAGGGCTAAAAGCTAATTGCTCTGGTTTAGCTCTCAAAGTGCAGGTGAAGTTTGCTGAGAAATGAAAGTTGAAGAGGAGAAAGGCCAGTTAAAAATTTCTCTCTTGAGTTTTACTGGAGCTTTTAGGACTGAAAACTTCTGCCAGTTTAGCAGCAAATCTCCTGTTCTGTTGTCTGCTGGGATGAGGCCCTGAGTTTTCACGTTTTCATTTACATTCTGGGGGAAATTTTTTGCCTTTCCTTCCCTTGTCGGGGAGCTGGCAGAGGGTGAAAGGGGAAACAGCATCCAAAAATGTGATGGGACTGGAAAGAAGAAAATATCTAGACTGTCAATGCTTCTAGAGCTGGTGTGGCTGGAGAGTGCACTGGGATTTTAGCTGGGTGTGTGATGACAACCAGAGGAACCAGCAAAAGGAATTTGTGATGTTCTTCATTTGGCTTGATAATTAAAGTCAATACACTGTCTTCCCATCTTTTACATCCCTTCTTTTACATTAGACATATTATACAAAATGGATGTTTAGGAAAGATTTGAAGCTGATTCTATGTATTTGAGTTTGGGTGTGGGAGGAGTGCAATGGAAAATCATAAAATAGCTGTTGTATTCTGAACAGTCAACTCACTGGAACTAAGAGAGAAAATGCCTCCCTATCTCAAAATCTCTGAGTTCTCAAATAATTTTCCTGTCATCACTAAAGAGTTTTAAAATGTTCAGTCTGAAGCAAACAAACAAAATGCTTGTTTCAGTGTCTCTAAAACATCCTGTTTCTATCACTTTATGGGTGTTTTTGACTCTACTATTTGAAAACAAAATTGAGACAAAAACTTTTCTTCTATTCATTTTGAAATGTGAAGAAACGTTGTGCGAATAATGAGTGAAGGAAGGAAATCACAAAGTCTGGATTCACAAATCTGCCTAAATTACCCAGTTCTACAAATAGCCCTGATAATGCAACACGTCTTCAAAAAGCTCCCAGCTGGCTCTATTTCCCTGAATTAGACCTACATTTACTGACAATCATTTACTGACAATGTTGCACAAACTGTAGTTTGCTCCCTCATACTTCAAGAAGATGTCTCGGTGTAAAGTTTATATCCCAGAAATGGCAGGGTTTGGGTTTGGCATCTCCCTCTCCAACAATGGGATCCCTGGTTTGTTCCCTGGTGTTTGTCCAGCTGCAGAAGGTCGGCCAAAAAGAGCCCATTCCATGCACCTTTTTCTGTCCCTTAGTTTCTTACTTTCTGATTGAGAGAAGTTGTTTGACCTCTCCTGCTACCACGTCCTTTGAGACTGGTATGAAATTGTGCTTAGCAGTCTGGACAGGAGGGGAGAATTAGGAAGGGAGGAGACCAGGCATGTTCTCATGACCTAAGCAGATCTGTTATATTTCCTTTGCTGAGACTGAGGCACTTTAGCTGTCAGAGACCCTATTTTACATTTGCTAAATTTAAATCTTTGCTGTAATGAAAGATGAGACAAAGTTTAGCAGTAAGGTTACCTAAGAATGGTTAATAATTTGGGAGGTTTGG
Organism: Daphoenositta chrysoptera; assembly: GCA_013397915.1. NCBI lineage: Eukaryota > Metazoa > Chordata > Aves > Passeriformes > Daphoenositta > Daphoenositta chrysoptera. The sequence continues at coordinate 620,665 of VZRO01000218.1, forward strand.
GCCCAGATACAGCAAATTGACTTGACGAGTGTCTGCAAAGCACCTCCTACTGAAAAATGGAGAGAGGTCAGGTCTTGACATGCCCTGGAGAAGGATGCTCTGAGACAGGTGGATATATGACTTGCTAGAGAAAGTAGAAATTCGTGGGTTTGTGATATGTGCTGTGGAAGGATATAGTATTAATTTTGCATGTTCAAATGCAAATGTGAACGAGTATAATTGAGGCAAGGTTGTCACACTGCTCGAATGGAAATCCAGAAACAGTTTGTTCAGATTTCAGAGCTCACTGTTGAGACTGGTAAATTGCTGGTGCCAACCTCGCCAGAACAGTCAAGTGGAATTCAAAGGTCAATACTGCTTTATCTTCAGTTTAATGTAAAAATAAACCCCACCTTCTTCTACTCATCCGCATTTTCATATTTTCAAGCAAATCAAGATTACTTTGATGGGTATGGGGAAGAAATCTCTCAACTGAAATACATTTTAGGCTAGTAGTAGGAGCATACATTCAGGGAGTGGGGTTCAAACCCAGGCAGGGGAAGGACAAATTAGGGTGTAGGGCTCCTCTGCTCCACACAGCAGCTGAAGCCCCAAGATAAGGGCTGGAGTACATTTTTCACTGCCTCCTCTCTCTTCCATGCCAGAACAGAGAACTGGTTACCTAAGAGCTGTGTTGGCTCCCAAAGGCCAGTGAGCTGAATGAGAAGTGAAGATGGCAGCTTATGTTTTAGAAACAGGATTAACTTTGTGGTTCCTCATCTCAAATACTCTGCCAGTTCCTGGCAGTGCTAAAAATGGGCACAGAAATCATCAGAGACATTTAAAATGTGTGAAGGTAAGTGCCTCAAGAATCAGAAGTGGCAGAATTTTCATAGGTCTCCCTCTAAGATTGGGTTGTTTTGCTGGTTTTTCACATATTTGAGTGTTGTTTTGCTGGTTTTTCACGTATTTGAGTGTATTTTCTTGGTAAGTGTATTTTTCTAAGATAAAGCTGAATAAGGCTGGCAGAATCAGCTCCTTGTGTTCACCACTAGGGAAGACCAACTGCCTGCAGAGGCAGCCAGCTGCAGCAGGGAAAGGACCAAGGTTTCCTGGCTTGCTAGGCTGATCCTTAAGCCTTTGATGACTGGCTCTGTCTACTGCTCCAGGAGCAGGTGGGGGCTGAAAATGAACCAGAGAAACAAGTAGCAGGGGAAAAAACATCAGGGCATGAAAAGGAAGTGCTTGCTACTTTGAAAACACCAATTCACTAAATAATTGAGTTCCCTCTCCGCATGCAGGCTTGTTCCATATGCTCAAAGTTTAAGCTAAGTATTTGCTTCTTTTTATTACTTCTCTGTTATCAGTACGAACATGTAATCTTGGGCTTACTTCTAAGTGTCTATCTGTCTTCAGTTTTTATGCTCTGTAATTCCCAAGGAAATCAGTTCCGGATATCTTGCATTGAAAAACTGTGCTAACTCTGCAGGCTAGAGGAGTTTTAAAACTGTAGGCAATGATGGTAATCCTTTGTGTAGTTACACTGGTGTAAAGCCTGAGTAATTTTAATGTCGCAAAGAGAAGCATTAGGGTTGCTATTCTCAGGAGGATGCTCACTAATTATTTCTAGATAAGGTGGTGGGAATAATTAGTGCTAGATATTGGAAAGAACACTCAATGGAATTTGTGTCCACATAATAATACCAACATCTACTTCTGTTCAACTTCTATTATCACTTTTTTTTTCCTTTTTAAATTGAGAAAGCCTACTAAAAATACATGAAGTGAACTGCACATTTGTCTTTTTGACCACTGCAGATGTGTATCAGGCAATGAGGTTTATAATACGAATGGATTTGTGTGGCAGACACCACAGGTTGTTGGATCACCGTGGAAGAGGGGATGGTGCTGAGTTTGAGCTGAACTCAGGGGTGGCACTCAGTGCTCAGATGGAGACTACACAAAACAGGCTGACCCACCCACTGCTTTTCAAGGCAAACAGGGAAAGAGACACAGTCTGGGCTGACAGAGAGGTGCTTGATTTCCCCTGTTGATCTAAAACTAAATTTTAGTTCTGATCAGCTAAGAATTATTCCTAATACTCATTAAAAACCAAAATTCTGCTCCAAATGAAACCAAATGAAACTGTGTTTCCAGGCTGGTTCCCTTTCCACAGGGAGTCTAGTGAAATACAGGATGTTCCACCTTTTCTTGGAGCATAGTGTACTGAGGTAATTTGTGCCTGGAGGTATCAGGAATATGTTTCTCATAATATCTGCAGAAGGACACGGAGATTAAGTTTGTCCTAAGTGTAAACATCTTATTCTGAGTAGTCGTCTGAAGTTATTAGGACTTTTTTTACATTTTTCTCTTAGTTTGAGGAAATTCTTCAAATCCTGTTCTCTTCCTGGAAACTGCTGACTCCCAACAGCAACTTGCACACTTACACCTTTTCTTTTTAGAATTATTTTAGCCGATCAGTTGTTGGCTGCAGCAGCTTACCCTGGCAGGGTGCCTATTTCGTGCTTTTTCCTCTCTAAATCTGGTTTTCAGGACAGATTTGGGCTTTGTCAACCCAACCCCAATACACTGTTTCAGCTGGCATTATTATGCACCTTTGAAGATAGCCAGGTGCTGACACTGAGGAACACTCTGATTTTAGACCTGTTTTGTTGTTACAACAGTAGTGACCTCATGGCATTTCACCTGTACCTTCTCCTAGAGAATCCCCAGTACCTCCAAGCTTAGGCACTGTGTAATTCCATCAGGCCTTCAGGGGATGCTCCCACTCAGCCATCAGGGATCTCCTGGAGACCTCCCCTTCCATTCCCTGCAGTCACCATGGGGTGGCAGTTGTCACTTGCTGGACTTGTTTCTCTCCATTTGAACCACAACGACTCAGAGCTTATTGATCCTGGGAGACACGGAGCTCTCCAGCTCTGCTGTTCGCTGTTTGCAGCATGCAAGTGTGAAACTTTACAAGTGACTTTTAAAGGCAGCCAAGGAATGTGTGAGACAGATTGTTAGAGGGAAAAAAAAAAAAAAAAAAACCACCCAAAAACCAAAACAACTAACCAACATTATTTAATTTGATGGTGCAGAGCTTTATGCCAAAATAAGGCATGTGTTTGCTGTTAGCAATCAAAGAGGTTTAGCAATGAAAAGTGACATTTTGTTTATGGGATTTTACAAGCAGGGTTTCCCTAGGGAAATTAATTTGGCCCTCTGGAATGCTGCCCTCCTCCATGCCACGTTCCCTGCAGCCCCAGCATTTTTTTACCACCAAGCTTTATATTAGTTTTTGGGTAGATAGAACCCGGAGGGAGGGATGTGGGTGCAGTAGGTAGCTTCCCTAACTCCACATTGCATTGCAAACCCATGGCAGCTCTCCAGCATTTTCATAGTGCTCCCTAATAAATCATCAGACCCAGATCCTGGACTGCAGCTAATAAGCTCCCATCTAGAGAACTGGGTTTTATTTCGTCCTTTCCATAAAATCCCAGAGCACAAACCCAAGCTTTTTAAAATAGTGGTCCCCAAACATAGCCTGGAGGCAGTCTAAATAATTTAGATTCTTCGTCATCGCTGTATTCTGTGGAAAAAAAGCAGCCTGGAAATTCTCAACTTATTTCTAAATAATGGATTTCTCCAATTTGTGTCTCCATTCTCTCTAGCTATATTCCCACTCCATTTTCAGCTGCACAAGTTATTCTCATCTTTTCATGAACTGAATGTCCTATAATTTTTTTCAATGTGTGTTTTCAAACAGTTGCTCCCCCCATCAAATATGTAGTCAAATGATATACATGCATAAGTACATTGCTTCTTAGTGATTTTTTTTTCCTTTATGGGAATCAGTAGAACCTTATATTTATAGTTTGCAAATTTTACCATCTAATTTTCAATGCAGCTTTCTGTCTAAAATCTTGAGATGGTACTATAGTTATAAAATATTATCACCATCAACAATTTTAAAATAATCTATTGATAATGCCTTAGGTTGATTATATCCTGGGGGTTCAAGGAAAGGAAAGTGATAAACACGTGTAGAATTGCTGAGTTTTCAGCCATTTTCTTTCCATGCCAAGTCCTTGAGCCATGGAAGTGATCTTTTCACTGTCAGCTATCCTGATCTACAGGATTGATAATGGAGGATGAAATTGTATTTTCCAATGCTTAGTTTACTCCTCTTTGAAATGAGTCCCCGATTTGTCTAGGCTAGAAGGGACAGAGATGTATATCTCTGGGCTTTTCTATAACAGGATATTAAATTTCACCCTTGTAACAGAAAATTTCAGAGCATAAAGGTAGATTTGGTTGAGGAAAGGCATCAAATCCTGGCTTTGAAGAGGTGATGAAGGCTCTACATTTTCCTCACGAGTTTCTCAGTCAATCTCTTTGTCAAGCATGCATGTAGCAAATTTCTCAGTCTTACATATGCAATTCAGTTTCCAGACTCTGGTTCCGCCTTTCACCAAAAGATTAAAGGGTTCTTTATGCACCATCCCTCCTCTCTTTGAACGTACATATTTCAACCAAGTTGTCTTTCACTCTTCTTTTCCAATTAGTTAAGCAGATTGAGCTCTCTGAATCCCACAGTCAAGAATTTTTTTTTTCCAAGTCTTAGAAGAAATTTCTGAAAGTCACTTTATACCTTTCTAGTATTGTGCTTCTCTTCTGGTTTATCCTTCCTCTTCAGCATCCTAAAAAAAAAAAAAAAAAAAAAAAAGAAGATTTTTTTTGAAAATCATGGTAANGGTATTTTGCAAATGCCTGGTAAGAGATCATTTAGTGACCAAACTTTTCCAACCAGAGCCTACAAGGGAAAATCTCTCATTCTCCCTTGGAGTCCATGAAGGGAGACAATGGTAAACAAAGTTCTCAAACTAGTGAAATCAGTCATCTTATAGGGGGAAGACTTAATGTTTTTCCCCTTTCCATTTAAAATTATGGCATAGACTTAAAAAAAAGAGAACTATTTTAATGGAAAAATAGGAATCCATTCCAGAATAACCAGGGTCTCATGTTTGTCAGTCTCCAGTGTGTCCCCAGTCTCAATGGGATAAGGTGAAATACATTTTTCCAATGTCTCTTAATGACTGCCCATGATATCAGGTGTCTATTTCTCTCTTTATGGGGCAGAATCTGTGCTTCTCAAGGTTATCTGATCCACCAGGGTTTCCTTTCCAGTTCAGAAAAGGGTGGGAAGAGCAGTACAGAGGAGGGCAAGACTGGTTCATTGGTAGCTCTAGGGCAGTACAGACTGATTTCCAGCAGGAACGTTAGAGAAGAACTGTGTGCTGTTCAAGAATTTGTAAGAGTCTGGATAGAAAAAAAAATAGGAAAAAAACCAAAAAACAACTAAGTAAAGTTTTGGATGGGAAGGGTATTATCCTGTCTTCCATGAACATTTCTTTCGCATGAGTCTCTGCCCTAGCTGGGAATTAGAAATTAGAATCCTGGGCAGAAAATAAAGGTGAATATAGAATTAGAGAAGAAAAGAAACACAAATCCAACAAATCAAAAGATCTTCACTCTGGCAAATTTTCTAGAACATCTCTGTGAATACCTGATGAAAAAACAGCAGTATAAGGTGGAATAACAGAATTTGTTTTCTGCTGAGAAGGTGAATAATTTACTAAGTTTTTTTTCCTAAATCTGCCTTTAGCAACCCAAAACTTTGTTACAGCCAAGAGCATACCATGTTTATACATATATATGTACAGGCTTTTGATATAGCTTTAAGGACACTTTAGTCTTTTTTCTCCCTCCCTTCTCATTCCATCTCTTTCCCACCTGCTTGGTTTAGCAGTTCTGTTTCACTTCCAGCAATTATGTATTATGCATGCACAATTCAGCAAAGCTAACAAGAGTTCTGCAGCACACGAGCTTTGCACATAAGTACTCCTCTTGAAAACATAAAATCACATCGCAATTGTTTAATAACAACTGCTTTTGTAATAACAAAAGAAATTAGACTCTGTGAGACGTATTTTTATGGGGACATAAGCCCTGTAGATGCGTTCTTGGTTTTTTATTAATCTCATGATTCTTTGGTTACACACAGAAAAATATTTAAAAGAGTTATTTGTTTTGCCTGGAAATTGTCCTTCCCTATGTGTTCAATGCTCAGTATAAGTTCCCAGTTTGGTTAATGTTGCACTTGCTTGATTTATACTACAGGGTTTGCTTATATAGGTAGGCATATTTCTTAACAGCCTACAAACCAAAGTCTTAAAATACTAGAGCTTTGCTAACATTTTAATGCAATGAAAACGTCTTGGTTTTAGAGAGGATATTTTTCAGAACTTGTAGCAGGAATTAGATTGTTTGGATTTTGTTTGTAACTCCCAAATCTCTAATTTTGGTATTCTAAATGTACTGGAAAGGCAATTGGTCCCTTGAATTGAGAATTTCTGGGCATGTGTGACTAATAAATGTGAAAGAGATTTCATATGAAAATAATAAAAAAGAAAATCTCAACTATGATGAGCATTTAGGTACCAATAAAACATTTACAGAAAAATGTCAGTGTTAGTGGTTGGTGGCTCAGAAATTCATTGATGGAAGGAAAGGAGGATACACATTTTGTCTTTCTTCAAGGAATGCAAACCTAACATTTGCCTGCTGGGGGGTATTTCTGACTTACAGGGCAATTCCTGGTTTTGGGGGGAAAACAGAAGAAACAAAAACCCACTCCAGCAATCTCTTCCCTTTTTTTTTTTTTTTTTTTGGTCACTGTTTGAACTTTAAATGTGGAATGGAGAAGGAGGAGAAGCATATCTGTACAGGCAATAAAAATAAAGAGTAAAAAACTTTTACCGCATTCCTCTATAAAATAGAAACCGACCAATGAGATGTGACAATATGAGAAAAATAATTACAGCAAAAATATAATTCCTTATCTGTTAACAGTCAGTCCAGCGATACAGACAAAACATAAAGACATTTATGAAATCTTATAGTGCAATTTTTCATTTCTACAGATTTTTTTTTTTCCTTTTTAAAACCTGAGGAACTTAGTAAAAATAAAATAACTCACTTAATATCCCCAAGTTGCAGAATCTGCACTTTAAGTTGAATTTTCTTCTTCATTTTCTTAACTAAAATTATTTTTCATCTGAAGCCAAATTCTTCCAACATCAGCAAAGTAAGGGGGAAAGCCCAGGATGTGACTTTGACATTGAGTCTGTTTCTTCATATTGTATTTGAAACAATCTATGAGTGGGCTTTGCCTTTGTGAGGGACGGAGATGGGACCTGGGGTACCACAGGCTCTGTTTCTGTGCAGAGCTTGGGAAACGACAGAACTGGAGCCGGGAGGGCATCAAACACAGCAGCAGCTGTCACGGGCTCCTCACCACCACTGCATGCAGGGACTTCAAAGGCTGGAGCTCTCCAGGGATTCCTTGAACTCCTCTTTGTTTTGCCTTTTGTTGTTATTGTTGCTCTTTCCCCGTTCTTGACTCTCTGCCTGGCTTTTCTGTATTTCTACACCTTCCTCTCGTCCCTCCTGAGTCAAATTGGGAAGCTGTGAATATCTCTGTGTCTCGTGTCTTCAGAGGATATGGATTTTTAGTTGTTATTATCGTCCATAATTATCATTATTTTGTTGCTTTTATGGAGTGCTGCTGGTCTGGCTAATGGTTTTAAAAAATGAGGGAAAGGAAGGTTCTAGCCTAAAGGATTTTACAGTCTATTTGTGAGACAAGCAACATCACAGTCAGCACAGGCTGGGAGCTGAGGGGAGCACTGGGATAATGAAGCCAGAGGAAAAGAAAGTATCATTTAGAGCGTGTTTTCCTCTTAACTTGTCTGTTTATTGACTTACCTTACCTTGCAACAAAAAACTTCTGTGAGTTTGTCTGGTCAGGCGTGAAATTGGCAGCAGAAATGTAGAAAGATAAACAAACACAAAGGCCAAAAAAAACCCAGACAGACTTCATGCACTTAAATTCAATTCAGGCTGGCAGAGTCAGGGCCACCAGCCCTGTTTTTGAAGCTATTCTCCTTTGGATTTGTAAATTGTAAATTTCTGGAAAGCAGAAATTAGCAGCCAGGTGTGGAAGTGAGCCCATCTCATACCATGTCTTAGATCACTTGATTTAGAGATGAGGATCTCTCCAGTTGGCAGATTTGGAATTATCTGTCCTAAGAATGGGTCTGGTCTCTAACAGCTTCAGACACACAAGTCACTGCAAACTTTTAAATCACAAAACACATATTTTTCCATGGTACCCATCCCTACCTTCCCTCTTGTGACACAAGTGGCTACAGGAAAGGGAATTAAACCAGTTAGAAAGACTGTAATTTTCTTGGCTGATAGCCCCAGGATAGTGTCAGCAAACATGCTGCTGACACATGTAATCCACTTAACATGAAGGTAACAACATTTTTGCAAATGAAGGAGTCATTGGAATAAATGCAGGCATCCAGGGGTTGCTGTGAAATAGGTGGAACAGAAGCAATCAGTGTATTTGCACTGAGCCTTACATGGGAATCTCCTGGTTTTACCAAAGGGACAAGCTGATCTAGACAGGGACAGGAGGTGCAGAAACGCCATGCAAACCATGAGGAAGAAAAAGTGTCTTCCTTCCTAATATGTTGGTCAGCAAATTGAGGAGAGGTGATTTTTTGGGTTCTGTCTGACGATCACTTGCAAATTTTATTTGAGGAAGGAGGTGGTGGCTCTGACTGCCTGATGGAGCCGGGTGCCATGAACAGATTAAAAACACTTCCATCTGCTTCTGGGTGAAGTTCAGCATCATTTAAGGCAGAGCATGATCTGTGTCATTCCCCCTTTCCCACCAAACATATGCATACTAAGATCAATGGAGATTTGCAAAGGTTTTGATTTGATAGAATTTGTGATGGGACTTAGACATTTTCCCAAGCAATGAATTATTTGACCCCCACTTCAGGTTAGAAGTGTAAAATACTCAGCCTTTTCACAGTGATCATCCCGATGATCTTTTTTTCTTTACAGAGAAGGCAAAGCCCATGTACAGCAAGGCAAAGCAGCTTACAGAGCATTTGTATAAAATTTATTCTGATGGTTTTTTCCACAAAATCTTTGAAGAACGTCTCTTTCTAAAATAATGCTAGGAGAAAAAGGTTTATGTCTGGGTTAAAAAAAAAAGCTTGCATATTTGCTGAGTTATCAAGATGCCCTCTATGTTCATGTTCTCATTCTTTAAATTATATTTCTTCTGACAAACTCATTTTCAGTCACAGTAATGAGCAGATAAACAAGGAGTAGCAGTGGATAGCTGAAGAGTGAAGAGAATAATTCAGAAGGGGAACCTTTTTCCCTGAAGAGCATGTCAGCTCCTAAAAATTTATGCATCTACCCTTGAGATATGCAAGCCATATGCATAAATAAATAAGCTTTGAATGCACACCATAGGTTTTGGCACTGCTGGAGATATCAGGTGGGGGGGAAACCTGAAAAAAAAATTCAATTGTTCCTGACTATTGAAGATGTGCAATTATTTGATGCAGTAATTAGACAATGAAGCTGTCCCTAATAAATCTATCTTATGGCTCTTGGAACTTTGGTAGCCATGAGCATGAGGTTTTTATTGAACGATTTGCAATCTTCTGCTGAGCATATTATCAGCTTTCAAATTTTGAGAGAGGAACGTGTCCATCCCATAACTTCATCAGAGGCAGAAGATGTAGAAGTTAATGACATTAAGAGATATATTTGCCTTTTCAAAAAACCAGGTATGATACCCTCTCCTGAAGGTGTTTTGGAGAAATCCATGGAAGGAGCTATCTGTCTTTCTGAAATACTGCTTTATCAACTGGAATACAATATTTTTTTATTAAAAATAGGAAGAGCAGAAGGGTACCTGTCGAAAAAACCACCCAGATCTTCAGAGATGGTCTAATAATTATTTACTGTACTACTAGCATAGTCAGATCCTTAAAACTGCTTCATGGTAACACTAGAAATAAGATTTGCAGTGCTCTTCTTTTTGCCTTGAAAATGCAATCTGCAGGAACGAGGTCTTTTACTGAATTTTACAGTCACTGATGAAACATGAAACAGCATGTTAATTTCATAGTTCCTTTAATAGTGGGATGTTTTCAAGAGCTGAATAAAAAACCTTCTTGTCCTGGGAGAATTATGTATGATTTCCTTGTTCCATTTCTTTGAGTTTCCAGTCCAATCTGTAAACTGAAAGTATTTTGCTTCTTATAAATGAAGGGGACAAGCTTTATCATTTAAGAGTCCCTTGTCAGCATCAGTTTTTCAGGTAAAATGAATTTTAAATTCAAATTTCCACTTATTTAAATAAAATTAACTTCTAGACCCGTAACTTCTAATCACTACCTCCTATAAACCATTTCATTCATGGTTTACAGAATGCAGAGCCTGCAAGTTGGATGCTGGAACTGAGCAAACCCCACTGCTGCCTAAACCTTCAGAGTGTGCAGCTTCATCTGTGCCATTCACTCGTGCCCTGGTGGCCTGTGTCTCAGTTCTTAGCATATCACTTCCTTTTCTACTTTGTAATGCATCAAAAATGCCATTTGTTTTATATTAAGTTGCCCAACAGACTGCCTGAAGCCAGTGTTTGTACATAGACATCAGGCTGTCCTTTATAATTGCCAAAATTTGAGGGTATAGTATCCCAATTTTAAAAAATTTCTTTATAGAACAATGAATTATTAATAAATATCATCCTTAGCAAAAATATTTTTATATGAAAAATAATTTGGATATTTAGTGGTTGAAAATTTTCTACCGAACCACTTCCAAATGCAACAGTACACCTCACTTTGTTTTGAAATACAGAAATAAATGTGATGAGTATATTTTAATGAAGGCAACTATTGCATTTTGTTTTGGTTTGGTTTGGTTTTTTTTATTTTTAAGAATCTAGAAAGAAAAGAATGATTTTCATTTTTTTGTTAGACTAAAATTTTCACTCCCTCTCTTACTCCCGTCTTGTCCCTTCCTCATCTGTTTGTTTTTTTTTTCTGTTTAATTTTTTAGAAACCCTTTTTTAGAAATCCAGGTGTGGTAGGCAGTGGACTGCATGTGATGGCTGTTTGATGATGGATTATTCACATCTGCTCTGTCCCAAAACAGCCAGTGCTTTTTGTTGGCCCGAATCCCCTCACCTGCTGTTCTACCTTCTGACCTGGGACTCTTCAGAACTGTGTGCTTACACATTTGGTGCTGCCAGGTATCCACCCCTGAGCTGGCTGAGGCTCCTATGACTCTAATACACGCCTAAAATTGGCTTAATTTACCAATATAGTGTCCTCTTATTCGTCCCTCCCCATGGCAACTGTACAGAATTAGGTGATATACTCACCTTTGAAAAAGTAGCATCTCTTCAGTCTCTCCTTTCCATGGTGCTCCTAATTTGGCTGGGTTTGGAGTTCTGAGTCTCACTGAAATCTTGTCCTACTTGGGCCTGAGAGTTATAGCATTGCTCCCACACATGCTTTATATAATTCAGAATAAGCATTTTCACACGTTATTCATGATCTTTTTAATACTTTGCCTCCAACCTCTGCACATCTGATATTAACTTTAGGCAAATGTCCGTATTTTTTATTTATAAGCTGGAAACTCTCTCTCAATATCTTCGTTACTTTTTCCTTATCCTGTTATTCCCTTCACACCCTCACTCCTGAGACAACTGTTTTTTTTCTAAGCATTTCTTCTTAGCATAACCCTTTAGAATATTTTTTCTGCAGATTAGGTATAAAAATCCAAAGGATTTAGATTGATAGTAAGAGACTCTGGATTGAAATGAAAACAGGGAAAAATATAAAAAGATAAATTCATGATCTTATAATTCTGTTGAGTCCCAGCAAACTAGAGCACATAAACTTTTAAATGCTAACGTAGGGATTTTAAAATCAATGGAGTGTTTAATAGAATTCTGTACAATGCATGCAAAATTGGGGAAATGTGGCAGCAGGCAAATTTGGAATGAGTGAAACCTTGAATGTGGCTTGGTTACATAATTAAAACCAGACAAGCAAAGGAAAATGTCAATAATCCAACCAAGAAGTCACACAAATATAGATTGGTGTCTCACTATCAAGCTAAAAAAATTAACTAATCAAACCAAAGCCATGGCTTGGAAAGCAGATGGCATTCTGGGAATTCCAGTAAGAATAAAAAGGATTTTAAAATAAGGGTCACATATGAATTGCTCAAATAATGCACTGAACTCCCCAGTACATCATTCAGTTGAGGCAGCACCTGGGATGACCATCCTGGTACACACATCGTGTATCTGCCCCCAGGGGTGCCCAGAACTAAATGTAATGTTTCCTCTCCTAAGAGACCTGGAGCAGGGGGTCAAAAAAAAAGTGAGAAACACAGACATAATGCTGTTACAGCAGAGGAATTATTTTTTTTGGATGATCTTGTCTATGACAAGGTTGGGAGGTCTGAGGTTGAGAGGTTGGCAAAGATGTCTTAAATGCAAGATATGTCCATTTTGGCAAAATAGGAACAAATCCAGCAACAGCCATGCTGATAACAGACCAATCCTTTCCTTCACAGAATTTATCTTCCCTACAGAAAGAAACATTCTTCACCCTTTCCTGTAGCTCATGCCCTGATGTGCCTTTCTCAAATGCCCAAATTGTCTGGTTATCCTCTGGGCCCTGCCTGGCCCCTACGAGAACAGCAGCCAGAAAAGTGGAATTATCATGGACAATAAGGTCCAGCTGAGGGACTGGTTTGTCATTGAGACACTGTCTCAGTTCCTGATTCAGCTGCTCTTGTTATGGGATCACAACAAATGTTCCCAGTTTTTCCATCTTCCTCTTATCCAGGATATGGCAGAGATTCCTTCTCTCCGCAATTCAGCAGCACCCATCCAGGGATCTGGATGGGTTCCATCTCCCAGGAACAGCAGTTATATTGCCAGCCTGCTCTATGGTTACAGTGACACAAACGTGGCTGATCTTAAGAGTTTTAGGAATTAAAATGTACTCTGCAAATAAGAGGTTTGAAGAATAGTTATTTTCACAGATTATGGGGTACTTTAAAAAGAAGTGCTTGGATTAAAGGAGTCTTGGTTTTATTTTAGAAGTCAAAGACATGTCATACCTTTTTAGGAAAATGTGATTAATACAAAATTTTGCGGTTGATTCATAACAATAATATGAAAAAACAGGCAGAAGTGGATAAAAATCCAGTCACCTGGATTTTTCACTTCATCATCTATTAATCCCTCTATGAATGAGAGGCATCAGGTGCAATTTTCAGGTAACATCACATGAGCTGGTACTTACCAGTTCTCTTTTTTGACTGAACAGCAGTAGGTCTGCTAAGATTTAGTCCAATGAATTTATTTCACCAGAAGACTGCTGTCTCTAGCAACTGGGCCCAGAGGATTCTGGTTTTTTTTGAATTTGGGTCTCAAAGCACAGCTCCAGTGTGAATTCGATGCCATATGAAGGCTGTATTTGCATGGTGACAGTCTCTTCTGTAAGGCCACCAAGGACATCCATGTGGTCCTGGCTGGTTTTATGGTCCTGCCAGAAAGGTGAGATCTTAAGCTTCTGCCATGATTGTAGAAAACTGCCCAACAAACCCCAGAGAAGAGATGGGGGAAGGCTGGTACCCCATCCCTACCCCAGACCACTCCAAACACTTGCTAATACAGTCACACCTCTTCCTTAAATCAGGTGAAAGGTCTGTACACTGTCCATGCTCATAAATTTATTTCATACAAGCTGTTTGAATTCCTAAAACAAACCAATTTTCTCCTCTGTCTAAAAATAATATTGTTATACATCATGAGCAGCACTTCTTTTTTCCTCAGACTGAAAAATAATTAAGATCATCATCCTTTCCCTCCATCTCCCTGTCCAGCTCTACAGTATCTCAATCCATTTTTACATTGCTATTACCAATTTTAATTCATCTATAATAATCCGGTGGTGATCTTCAAAGATTTCATTGCAGGCAGTCCATGAGATGTGCCTGTAAGTCTCAGATGATTTGTAGCACTGGTGGGTTTTTTTCATTGATGATTTCTTAAAGAAAAATAGTGGTTTTTCCCAAAGAAGGATGAGAATACATTTTCCTGACAGGCAGAGAAGGAACATTTTTGTTATGATTGAAAAAAGTCTCAAAAGTTGTGGAGATAAAAAATGATGAAATTGGGATGCAAAAATATTGAGAAGAGGTTAGGGGAACTCCCTGCACAAGCAAAGTGCCTGCACCCTGGGCCTGTTTCTGCCAGCATGGATATTTAACAGGGATTTTGCGTGGTGCACGTTTCTGAACTCACTTCCATACATATTGTAGCATTAACACATCAAAGCTTGTCCTTTCAGGCTCACAAATCACCCTGCCACGATTACACTGCACGTGAGAAGAGGGGTGAATGCTCATTTGAGGGACTCTCCACACCTTAGGGAGCTCACTGCCAGCAGCTGTGGGGAAGGCTCTGAGTGAGAATCCAAAACATAAACTAATAAGGATTTACAGTGGAAAGGGGCCAACACTCACTGTGGTTATTGAGCATTGAGAGCACCATCGAACCTCTATGATGCCTCTAATTGAAGGACTGAATTAAAAGGTGTTTTCTCTACATAAACACACTAAATTTCACCTTAATTTGTCTCCTAATCTGGGAATAAACCAGGCATTCTGGCTGCACGCAGGGCTGTAGTGTCCTTAAGAACAAAGTCCCTTAGCATTGGTCATATGTACCTATATATTTCTCCTGATTTGAGACAAATTAAGAGAAACGCTCTGAAAGGAACATCTCCTCCAACGAAGTCAGGTTACAGCCACTTCTCCCGCACCAGGTTTGGGAATAAATTCCTCGGAGGAAAGTGAAAGGTAAAAAAACTATTCATTTAACAAGTGAAGTGCACACAAGCACGGGAAAAGGATAACACTAAATAATCAAACCTCTCGCTGTGGAGAGAACATGGGCAGATTTCAGAGTCCTTTCAGGGTGTGGCTTTCTCCTCTCCAGAGCTGGAGTTTGGTGTGGGCCCCTCCAGACCTCGGTGGAAAGGCCTCCCAGTGAGGTTCTGATGTTCTGAGCAGTTCCAGAAGAGAAGAAGAAGAAACCGAAGTCCCAGGGGAGGAAAGGAGTTTAACTCTCCTCTCTCTCTTCCCAGAAAAGGAGCCAAGAGCTGGGAAAAGCAGGAAGGTGCTTTCCTCTGCTCCACAGCAGCAGAACTGTGGGGTTATCTCAGCGTCCTGAACACAAAACCACTCAGGTTTTTTTTTTCTCTTTCTCTCAGACCCGGTTTTAAAGGCCCAGAAAGGCAGAGGATTCATGTCTGGGCATAGAGCAGGCGATAGGGGATCCACATCCTAAAGTCACCCCGAGACAATATTACAGATGCAGTGTCACTGACTGCAGTCGGCTGCTCTCGTGTGTGAGTACTGTTTAACCAGCAGGGATGCCAAAATCTGTCTGCTTATTGCTGACTCTCAATTCATGTTTGATCAAAGCCCCACTGATACATCTATCAGACTCGCTGCTGACTTAATCCCCACTGCTCTCATTTCAAGTGACTGAGACATTTCCCCCCGTTATGTTCAGCCTGCTGTAAACACCAGCACTTTCTCTAAGTCTCTCTTCTCACCCTGCTGTTTAATAATCTCCCCAGCTTTTTTCCATGAAAAATGTGTTCATATTTCTGGAAAGTTTCATGCTTATTGCTTTTGTCATTTAAGCCCTCCTAGCACTGTTGCCCTCTGTTTCCTTCTCTGCTGCGTGGTTCTGCCCCATTGTGAACAAATGCTCATCTCTCTGGATTTTCGAGTTTCCTTTTCACATGTGCTTCTAATTACATCCCACAATTTACAAGCTGTCATTATGAACAAATTATTGGTTATAATGACTATCTGTGATGAATTTGTCCAGTTCTTGGGTTAAAACCCAATTTCTTAATCACATAAACATTTATTCTCCTTATTCTAAATTTACTAAATCATAAGACTGGTTGGTGGTGTAATGTATGGATTCAATTAACTATTATGTCTCTAGGCAAATTTTAAGGTAAAACTTGACTAATTCTTTTCAGAGATGTGTGATACATCCTCAGGCAAAAAATCTGCTTGTATATTTTCAAACTCCTGAGCCTTCATGCAAAGTATGAGCATAACCTCTTAATCTTCCTCATTTTACATCTTATTTATTTGTTATTGTACAATAGCTGTTCTGTTATAAGACTGACTAGGAATAGGTAAGAATATTTTGAATAACATCTTAGTTCTAAAGACAACCAAAAAATCCGTAAACCATGGGTTCAGTTGTAGAGATGCATCTTTATATATATATTTATATATATAAACAGTATGAAGCTATATATGTGTATATAGAGTATATTTAATTATACTGTATTGTACTATTACTATTATATTTTATTATTATTATTTTAGGGAAGCAAGTAATCAATCAACACAAAAGGTATTGGGAATATATACAAGCTCCCCATAAAAATGATTGAGATTAAAAACAACTTAAAAGTCCAGGAAATATAAATTCATATTGTGACAATTGCATTTTGAGAGAAATCATGGGGATTCTTTTTTTTTTCCCTTTGTATTTGCAATGGCCAGAATGAAAGTCCTCATGACTGATGTTAGCTTTCAATTCTATGACTTGTTCCAGTTTGTGTCACAATATTTGACTGATGTAGGAGTGTATTGTTCTTTGTTTGGATTTTTTTTTACCCAGTGATGTGTGACAACATCACTTTGAAATCAGTACAGAAGCAGGGCAACATGTCAGCTTGATTTATTTAGCTGTTTTTCTGTTAACTCTCCTTATCATGTTGGTAGAATGATCAGGTAGCTGGCACTAACGTCATTATGGAAGGGGCATTTTAATCATTCAACAAGTGTATATAATATTGCCAAAAAAAGTGGTTTCTCCATGTTTGGGAAGATATGTTTGCAGGAAGTTATCCAAGACATTCCATGAATCAGCAAGAGAGTGGATAAGACCATTTGGATGAGCTATCCTGTCTGATTTGACACTAACCAGGTATTTTGCAAGCTGCTGAGTCATAAGGAAATACTGATTTCAACAGTAGCCTGTTACACAAAGTGAGTCTTCATTAGTTCTCTTCAGCAGACAGACTCCCAGTACATGTAGATTAATAATTTGTACTATATTTCTGGCAGTTCTATTTCCCTGGACATCATGGTATCTGGATCACAAATTAATTATTGATATTACTCAGTAATTTAAATTGTGCAAATAAAGCAGCACTTAAAGCTCTTTTCCCTGGTTTGAGTTCTTGTTATCAGTTGTCATTTTGCCCTGGTCTGGTTTATGTTGGCAGTTTATATTGCCACTGGTGGGCTTGTTCTTGAGTCTTCTGCACCAGAAATCACAATATTAATTTTGACAATTTTCAAGACCATTTGATATCTTATGGATTCTTTTAATCCTTGAATGAAAAAATGCCTCCAGTCTTTTGGAGGAACTCATCAACTTGGCTGTATCCAAACAACTGTAGGTAGGATGATCTGTACGTTTCTTTTGAAAGAAGGGATGAGCTGCCTGCTGATTGCACTGGGAATCTCTCACAAGTGTCAAGCCTTCATTGAGTGTAAATTAAACATCTGTCTTTCTGATTAATTTACGTAGGTGTCACCAGCTTGTTCAGGTTTTCAATTAATTCCTCCCACCACCTCCCACCCCAATTCCAAATGGCTGGAATTAGAAAACAGAATTTCATTCTGAGCTGCAAGTGCAGAGCTCTTTGCTGGAAATGCCCTTGGGGGCAGGTGGAGCTGTCCATGGCAGAGGGTGCACACCAACAGCTTCCCTCACTCACGGGAGTGTCCTGCAGTTCTGAGCAAGGACTTGGGTCATTTTATTGCCCAAGCTGTTAAAAAGCACGGAAGAAATTGGATGGAGAGTTCTCTTCACTCTTACTATTCTCTCTCATACCTGTTGTTTTTTTTTTTTTTT
>VZRO01000218.1:638601-722408 GCA_013397915.1 Daphoenositta chrysoptera
TTTTTTTTTTGATGCTTCTAAGTGTTTATTAATGTTATCCTGGGGTAATTTGAAGGGACAATATTTTTCTCTATTTATATAGAGATATCATCATCTGGTATAGCTGAATACTTCCACTGTATTGATTAAGAATTTTTAAAAGGATATTTTACTCTAAACTTCCCTCTACTTCCAGCGGTGTGCTGTTCTTTTCCTTTAATTTTTTATTTTTTTAAAACTCTTGATGGTGAAGCGTCTTTCCTGTGGGATATGAGAACAATTTTGAGAAAAACATGAGAAGAATCTGACTTCACCTGTTTATTTTGATCATTTCATCAATCCTGTGGTGCCCTTGAGTAAACATTTTCTTTTAAGTGTTTCATTGCTATCATTCCTCACGTTCTCTGCAATATGAGTTTTTCAGCTCTCTCATGAAAGCTTCATATATATTCATCTTAAAGAAGCTCACACTGCACCACTGATCCTTGCTTTGCTCTCACCTATAATTCTTTTACGCTTAATAGGTTTTATCCATGGACAGGTATTGTTTTAGGCTTTTTGCCAATGTTTAGTCCTGTGAGCCAATTTTCTACACAAAGCAGTTACAGCAGCTCTCTGTGAAGAATGTTCTGGCCTTCACTTATGCTGAGAGATCTAAACTAGCAGACCTGCATGGAGTAATATGTAGTGTTAAGAAGACACAAATCATTCTTGGCCACAAATGAAATGTTTTAACTTTTTTTAAAGTAGTATTCAAACTAGAAACTGTTGAGTTTTCACTTTTCTTTACCTAATCACTTTGAGAATGAAGGAAAGGGTCAACATTTCTCAGAGTACTTCATCCCTCTGGTTGGTGCAGTGTGGACTCGGAGATGTCAGTGCCTTATCTCCCTGCTATTTCCCTGTTATAGAATCAGAGAGACCTGAGTGATATCCACAGTTGAGTTAACAATGTGGACAAAGGGATGCTGGGATCTACACACCCTGAAAACCTGTGAGAAACTAGATGGATGTCCTTGGTTTTTCATACATTTATTGTGGGGAAAGATTGGGGGGGTGGGTTTTCTTTTGTTTGTTTGTCTCCTCTCTGTCATTTCTACAGTTAATGTGAAAAACAGGAACATGCTATTCCAAAGTGTTTGTCACCTCCCACAGTAGTCTAACAGATCCTGCAAAAACACTTTGTATAGCAGGGAAAAAAAAAATCGAAACCTTAGGATAACCTGAACAACATTTCAATTGACAGCATATTAATAAAGTTTGAAAAATATTTGGAAAAAACAAAGCTGTGAGTCAAAGAGCATTTATTTCAGAAACAGGTGATCAGAGAGCAGTGTCTGTCTGTGTGGAGAGGAAGGTCCTCCATTCAATCCTTGATGTTATTTCATCAGCTCTGGCTGTGGGAGACACGACAAATATGGCAGGATAGGGGGGAAAGAGGAGACCTTTTAGTCACTGATCAGAATACAAAGGGTCTGATATTAATGAAGAGAATTTTCTCTTCATTACTGGCCTAATGAGAGAAAGCAGACACGTCTGTAAAAATTTTAGACTCTAAAGTACTTCAAGACAAAATGGCCAGAGTTGTTTTTTTATTTGCATTTTTTAAATTATTCTTCACATTAAGTACTTTGCCAACTCCTATGCAAATAACTCATCAGGGAGCTTTATCCCTGTCAAGCAACCAGTTAGATCTGAAGAACTTAAAAGCCCCAGCAAAGCTGAGAAGCCACAAGTGTGAGACCATAGCTGAACTTAATCTAAGCAGAGATTACTGCTCAGAGATTCTGTGCTGCTTTATGGAGTGAGATGATGTCAGACAATGCCTGAAAAACATTTATTTCATTTATTTGGATAACACCATGCTCACTGTTTCTAGTCCTACAGTCTGCAGAGACATCAGATAAAAGTCCACAGAGATGTCTTCTCTTATTTGGAAAGCTTCTTTAACCATACCACTTTCACTTCTGTTCTTTGAAAACACAGTAAGTACTAATCTAGACTAAGAACAAAAAAGAGAAAAAAAAAAGTATTGTAAAGAGTTTACTGATATTTCTGTGAGTATGCTGACACTTCTAACATGGACCCCAAAAGGGGAAAGCTTCCTCATGGCAAAAGAAGAGGAAAATAGAAAGTAAGGCCTGAATTACATATTCTCTTTCCTCACTGAGTTCTTTTATGAGTTGTTACATCTCTGAATCTGATTCCCCAACTACAAAATGTCACAGATGTCCTCTGTTTGGACTCTGGGAGGAAATACATCAACAAATGCAAGCTATTAAAACTTGTCTCTTTTTTGTTGAGCCTTAGAAATGTTACATGGTGATTGTTTCCCGTTTCCAGGCTCTGGATGTGGAGTCTCAGTAACTGGAGAGGGAGTGTTAAAAGCAGGTGGCATTTGAATGGCAGATATAGAACCAGGAGCCATTTTTCTGCAGTTTTACTCTTTCCCCTCTAAAATAGAATTTTTGAGAGACAGACAGTAGTTATATATATTTATATAGATCTTTAAGTTTGTGCTTAAGACTACTCTGAATCATATCAATTATGAGAAATACATTAAATGTACTGGTGCCAAATCGATTTATGTCAAGTATTATTGATTTCAGTGAAGTTTCAGCTCAAGATGTTTGTGTGTTTTATTTGTTCATTATTTTTACTTGAGGCATTTCTAAAATCTCATTAAAAAAGGGATTAATCTTTATGTCAAATAAAATGTTTTTATTTTAAACATTTTTACCCTTAAAAAGTGCAAGTGGAAGACACTAATTGTGGATTAAAATGCATGAATTATTCTTTTAACATGTTTCATTACAACAAAATGAAATTAAATATTTCAATTATATAGAGTTTTTTTAATATAAAAGTGTTGAAAACAGCACGATGTTACAAAATGTCATTGTGTTTTCTGTTTTCATCAAAAAGGAGGCAAAAGTGAAGAATAGGTGGAAAATGTTGTTTCCTGCTACCTTTCTAGAAATGTGATTTTCTAATCAAGCAGTTTGGATTGCCAGAGTCACGGTGAAAAGCAGTTAACTTCAACGCCATGTACAATAGGCTCCATATGACCCTTCATAACCTAAGAAAAAATTTTTAAAGCTCTGACCAATGCCACAACAGACTGGTAAGTGTTTTTTTCTATTCTAGATTGGAGGTGATAATTGATAACTAGAGGGGGAAGACAGGTTGTTATTAGTAAACAAGAAGCAGCAGGAAGTTAAGGAAATCAGTAATTGCTTTTTTGTCGAAGTGCCTCCACATGGTGTAGAATCATACATGGCACCATGGGAGAACAACATTTTTGGAAGATAAGCAGCAGAGACAGAATTCTTTACACCTTTGAGAGTCTGTCTCTGCTACAACGTAGGATGTTTTTGGGTCCTGACTATGGCTGAGGAATTCTTGGGGTGACAAGGTGAGTGTTAGTGACTAATCAGGGGCTTCAGTGCATCAGGAAAAATGCACTCCCTGGCTGCAGGGGACTGAGCAGCTGCTTTGCTGATCCAGCCAGGCGTGATGGGCTGTGTGCTGCTGAATTCAGCAAGGCTGCTGACAGGGTTGGGAGCCAGAACAAAATACGACATGCGTGAGGGGGGAAAGGTTTTGAAATTTCAGTCTATTTTGTTTTTATTGTTCTCTGTCTTGCTGCCACCACCCCGCCCCCCTAATGGCAAGGATTACCTTTGCTTTAATTCCAGGCCAAAGTGAACCACTGTAGCTTCAGTAGGATACTAGGATTTGTGTGAAGCTCTTCAGAACTAGATGTGTGCTTTGTTGCCCCCTTTTTATTTCTTCACCCATTTATTATGTAGCAGGTAACAAAAGAAATGGGATGAACCTTTTACTGCTTGCTTCCAACCAGCTGGATTATTTCTAGTTGGCTGGTCACGTCTCCTGCACCTAGTGATATAAATGATGGGCTTAGTTAAAATGGTCTGTGCTTTTTAATTTATTTTCCTTTTTTTATTAAGACAATCCAGCAGATTGCTTTATTTTTCTTAACTGCAGCAGAACGAGCATGAGTGAACACGCCTGGACTCCTGGTCCCTGGAGAGCAATCACACATTTGTGCAGACATGCTCCTTGACCCTGTGCTAAAAGGCTAATCCTAGAAAAAACAGAGCAATGGGGTTTTTCATTTGACTGTGTGTTTTCTGGGGTGTTGCATTCTCTTTCACGAGGTTTGTGGTGTTGTATTGCTGTGTGCTTTTTCATACAGCCAGGCTGCTTCCTCGTGAATCTCAATCCTTTGTATAAAGGCATATATTAGCTCCCTCAGTGTACATATATGTTTTATACTAATATTTGAGATTAACAGCTCCCTACTGCCTTTTATCAGCAACTTTGCTAAGCTGAAAAAAGGATATGGACCCTGAATTCTGCATCTCTTTCTGTAAAACGCCCTGTTGCAGAGGAGCAGGGTTTCTGCAATACTTGGTGTGGCCTGGTACTCCACAGTCTGGATTCTGGAGCCTATGATCCAGTCAAAATTTATTCTATGTTCAAAATTTCCACAGGGGTTTGCTAAATAAAATATATTTCTTTTTGTCCTCCTTTTTTAGTTCTGTCAAACTACTTGATTCTATCTCCCAAAACTCGTGTGAAACTAGAAAAATAATATGGGCAAAACAGGGGGAAAGCTCCTAAGCAGTGTGTCAGATGGAAGTCATAAACTGAAGAAAAATTGCTATAATGTTGTAGTCTAGTGATAAGTGGTTTTAGGCTGAGAGTAGAAAAGCTAAATTCTAGTGCCTGATATTCAGGTTTCTCTTCTTTTTTATTATTTTTGTTGTTATCAATAGCAAGTGTCACTGAGCAAATGAAGTTTAAGTTCGTGTGTGTGCATGCACCTGTCAGTTCTGCCTAATAACTTTTGAACTTTTTTTTGAACTAACAATTTCACCCAAATTTGACATTGCCTAAAGTATCAGGACTATTGTGATCAGATTTTTTTATCTGTTTGTGGTTGGAGCATTGAGCTTTTTGAGGGGCAGGGTTGTTTATATGTTTATGGGTTTAAACGTCTTATTTTGTCAGTTTTGTTTGTTTTTTAATGGAATCAATCACTGAATAAAACCGTGGAGAAGAGGAATGAGTGCTTCCCAGGAAAGAAAAGCTAGAGGGGTGAGCTCATCTCTGGGTTTACACACCAAAGAATCGCTGCTTCTCAAATTCAGACTGTTCTCTGTCCCAGGAGCGTTCAAATGCTGGGATAATGGAGCCACATTGCTTCCCTCTTGGGCCGTTGTGGAGCACAACTGTGCAAGTGGCTTTTTTCTCAGTTAATTGGCAATTTAAGAGCAAATTGTCCAAATTCTATGGTGTGATGTAAATAAAGGTTAAAACTAATATAAATATATTTTTAAACCCCCTAATCCTTAAAATTTTTCTTACCAAATAATGAAAATAAACTTTCAAGTAAAAATATACTAGAGTGTTCTGAGATAATTCTAGAAAAAGCATCAAAACAATATCTTTAGATAAAAGTGTTGCTATAAGACAAGAGATGCCTGTTCCAAATGGAGGTAGTGGTGCCAGATTTTGAGGTCAGTTTAACAAAAGTAAAACCACTTCTGATTTATTTATTCTCTTCACCCCACCATATTTAATTTTTCTGCTTTTGGAAGCCAGTAAGTAAAGCTTCAGCCTTGCTCCTCAGCAGGCATCTAGACTTGACTCAATTTCTAAGTCAGAGTTCTTTCCCCACTCATGCCCTGCCATGAAAGAGCTCACGGTTACTTGAAATACTATTTAAGGATTGGAAAGCAGTGAAGTTTGGGAGCCGGGAACATTTGAGACAGCAGACTTTGTGCATGGAATTGACAGGGCTGATCTCTGCGGAAGGAATGCAGCAGGTGCTCTGTCCCCACTGCTTCCAGGGGGTATCCAGAGAGATTGAGGGGTTCACCTGCCTGGCCAGTGCAGCTGCCCATAGCTGAGATGTGTCTGCACTGCCCTGGGTGTATTTAGTGTGGCAGCTGATCCACGGTGTAAGGACCGTGGCTTTACACAGCCCACTCTTCAGAGAGCAGGCTCTGAAAATAGGACTAAATAGGACTTTCTCTGCTGCCTTACACTGCCCTGTGTAGCTCCACACTTGGGGTGTCCTTGCTGGCCTGGCTTGCTGAGGAGGATGAGAATGAGAAGGTTTTCCTGCCTGCTCTCCCCGTTGGAGTGCTGCCTGCTTTAGCAGCCAGCAAGGCAGGGACATCCTCCCCAGCAGCTCCGATCTAAATCCCAGATATGGAGATTGATTTCCAGCACAGCCTGTGCTGTGTATAAATCCTGGATCAAACAGGCTAATCACTGTTAATCACTGCTAATCAGCATGATGGTGCCTGTAGACCTTTGCAGCCTTGCTTACTGGCTAGGGGGGACAAACTGCCAGTAGATGCTAAATCATTAGCTGTTGCTGTTGAATTTAAGTAGCTGGTGGTGTTGAA
The DNA here is from genome assembly GCA_013397915.1 of Daphoenositta chrysoptera. Lineage (NCBI taxonomy): Eukaryota > Metazoa > Chordata > Aves > Passeriformes > Daphoenositta > Daphoenositta chrysoptera. The sequence goes on from VZRO01000218.1 coordinate 645,024, forward strand.
TTTAAGTGACTAGTGCTACTGTCATACACTGCCAAGAAATGAAATATTCCAGAGCTATGGCATCACTGTGCATTTTTCTCAGCACGACTGTGATTCAGGCTGAGAAGCGTTCATCTGCCTCAGCACATGAGCAAACTTAGTGGAAGAACTCATTCCAAATAAACTAAGGAGTGCTGTACTGCGGATTATTTTTAAGATTTTTTTCATAACTCCATCATAGGTTATGTTATTGCACTCTGCTACCTACAGTGCTTCAGTCTAGCATTAACACTCAGCACTTTGGCTGAAAGGAAAACTAACACTGGATCTCAGACTTCATTATCTATCCTTGGTGTTTACTATGTGGTTTATTCTTGGATAGGTGTGGAATTTGGGAAACTTTCCTATAGGCTATTGTGATTTTCGTGCTTTTGTTCATAGTACACAGATTTGATTGTCTTTAATTTTTTTTTCCTCTATTTCTTTCTTTTAATTTGCAAATTGTGTTTCAGAATAGCAAGGAAATGTGGCAGGTTGCACAGTTGGTGAGAATTATGGCCCCTCTCTGGTAGTTAATGTACCCTGAGCTTTTGGCTTAGGTGCCTCATAATGCCACATGAGGCATGCGGAAACTGCTCAGAAAGACATTTGTTAGCTGTCATGTCAGTGCTTAATTATATCTTACTTCTGTTTCAGTGCATCATGCATAAGTCTGCTAAATGTTCTGTGTGAATCCAAACCTGATTTATAGGCACAAATGCACCTTAGAGAATACCAGTGGAATAAAAGAGCTCCCTTTAATGGGCTTTCCTATCTGCAAAGCTCAAATTTGGTGTAACTTTGTTAATCTTTGAATTGGTAAACAATATTGCATACAGTGTGTAGCTTTAATTTAAGCAGATTGCTTACTTATGATCTTGTTCTCAGGTGTGCTGTGAAAATTAAATTTTCTTTCTTTGCTAGATTGTATGAAGAGTTGAAAATACAGTGTGTGTGTGTTGCTAGATCTTCATCTGCTGTAATTCAGGGCAGTTTCAAAGCCATGACAGCACCACTGATTTATACCATCTGGTGTTCAGATTTTGATGTTATTGGTGATGGGAAACAAAATACCATTTTGAGGCTGCAGCTTTCTCCCTGAAAGTCCCTGAACTAAGGGAATAGGGAGGGGAGGAGGGAGGAGATTTTGCTTAGGTAAGGAAGAGAGGACTTGCTGCTGTGTGCTGGGGGTGTTGCTGCATTCTTCTCAATAAATTATTTTAGTTCTCTCAGTTGGTGGCAGCAGCTTCAAGATGCCATAAGTGCTTTTGCTCTGAAATGAGATTTACTGAGTGCATGAGCCTGGAGCCTGCGAGCTTTTGGAAGCTGCTGAATGGCTGCTCTCTGCACGAGCAGGCTAAGGGCAAAGTAGTATCACAACATTTGGAGGGTGACTTTGTCATGTGTCCTGTGGCCATGAAAAAAAGTTTGTTTGCTGTTTACCAGTGAAGAGAATGCAATATCTCAATGCCTATCCAAACACTTGTAGGGGCACTGGATGAAGGCATAAGCCTGTTGTGCTCTGAAAGGTGTGTTAAGCCTCATGAGGGGTTTCAGAGTGAGTGTTTCTTAGACTGTTAACACACAGGGGTTTCTTGCATTCATAGATGAAGCCTGTGCCTCCTTACATTCCTTCTTTTCTGATCTAATAAGTGTGGAAGGGTATTAGACCGGGAGTTTACCACATACCTGGAAGTCCTAAAAGATGCTTCTCAAGGGGCTGGGTGGTGGAACTTACACAACCCACCTCAAATTTCTTGGTAAAGGAAGACAACATGCTCGATAAATTTTGGGTTCAGTGACAATTGTGGAAGTAGGTTAGTGATTTTGGCTGAGATTATCACCTGCCAATTTCCTCCTTAGTGTTCTGATAAGAAACATTTTTGGTTGGTGGATCCCTGCCAGGATTTCTGGTAACTGTAACTTCTCCTTGAAGCTCAAGGCATGTGAGAAGGTGTTTGTAAGGAAGTCATCCAGAATGATGGTGTTTATGCCAAAAATTGGTAAATCGCTAAATTTTATATATTAACAAAAAGAAGAAAGAACCTATAATTTTAACTCTTTGCTCATTATCTTGGGAAAGAGCTGCACTGCAAGGAGCTTATGCCAAACTTTTGAGACAATGCTCTTAAATGTGACTTTCGTCTGTTTGCAGGCTGAAAGTACCAAAGACATACAGAAATCCCTCTGTTTAGAATTGAGTGATAGCAATGGCATGATACAAAAATGAAATAGTATTCTGGGTGGGGATGGTCTTTCCTGAGAAACTGGTCAGCCATGAAAGCCTGTTGGTTTGTAGTCTCTTCCCATGGAAGAAGTCAGGAGTCAGTGGCTCCTCTTGGAGTGGCTTTTGGGTGAGCGAGGATATGGGGCGAGGCTCAGTCTGGAAGCAGGCTGTGTGAGAATGCACACCCTCAAAGAAAAGAACAAGGTTTCTTCCAACACTATGAAAGTGAAGTTAGCAATGAAGTTTAGAGATGATACCAAGTAGCTAATTCCGCAAATTAAGCTTTTCTTTAATTAAAGCAATGGACTTTTTACAGTAGCTCAACTGACATGGAATTTTATCCCACGTTTCTCATGGCTATATGTGGGTGTAATAGGAGTAACTTGAAATAACAAAAGAGGTCAGAAATTGGCTTTTAAATATCAGCTTTGAATTGGAGAAAACTGTGGAGAAGCCAGATATTGCAGTTTCTTAGAAATAAGTTTGAAAACTTTAGATTACGATTGCACAGGCTCTTTTTGGAAGAGAGATGAAATGCCTTTAAAATGCTTTTATGCACATAACATATAAGGTTATGAAGCTCTTTTTGCTTTTTTCTCCTTTCATCATGGTTGCTTACCACAGGCATTTCCCTTTTTATACTTCATACTATAAACCCTGGTGCAGCTGCATTGTTGTTCACCTTAGCAAAAGATAAACCAGGGAAGATTTGCATAGCTACAGTTGCTTATCTCTTTGCTGTTTTCTCACCATGCCCAGCAGGCATGGTAGGAATTCATCATTTACGGTGACTTTATACAGTCTGTGAAACCCAGAAATTTCACTAGGAGAGGAAGCAGCTGAAATCAGTCATTCTTTACTGTTTGCAACTCAGTTCTTCAATGATATCTGCAAGACTATTTTATGAAGATGCTTAGGTTTGGTTATATAAATACACACATATGTAAGAATCCAGATGATGCCCTTTATCTTGTTAGATCATCACATTCAATTTTAGTCTTTGCAGTAAGGAGCAGAACACCATTTAATTATTGAAGGATAGACCGTCTCTGAAAATCAGTTCCCTTTAAACTTTAGAACAGTTTAGGGCTTACACGAGGGTCTTGGAGTCGTAATCTTCAGGGCTTTAAAAGCTTCTAGGAATTGACGCAGGAAGAGGGAATCCAAAATTACTGCTGCAGTATGCCAGCCACTGAAGTCAGCTGTGCCTGAGGCAGACACAGCTGCCAAAACCCTTGTGCTTGAATTCTGCACAGGCACCCAGATGTTCCAGCTATCTTAGTGCAGGCTCACTGCAAAGAGCAAGGATCTGTTCCTATGGACTCAGCTTCACAAAAATCTTGGTCTGGGTGCTCTGCATGCTCTGCTTACAGCACAGTGTTGATGAACTACTATCAACACATAGAACAGGGTAAATAAATTAAGGTTACAAAGCTATATCCTAGGGTTTGAACATGTTGAAATGAAGACCTTTGGTTCATGTGTCTCAGATGAGTTCTACTAAATAGCCAGCTGGGTTTTGCCTAGGTTAACACCTCTTAAGACAGTAGAGTTATTTTGGTGGTAAAGCAGTTTAATGGATGCAAAAAGACCAATGACGAGAGTAAATAATGCCCACGTAATTAGAGAATGCCAGGACTTGGTTTCATGATTAAAATAAATCATAGCTTAAAAATATTATTTTGAGATCAGCATTGAAAATGGGGATTAGATTAGTCTTTAAGCTTGCATTCAGTTTTGTGATTTTAGGTAGCTGAGCCCATAGAACTAAAGTAAATTTTGAATCTGGATGTACAAAAAACCCCATAATCCACCACTGTGCTTTTTGTTTATTTTTAACAGAAACTATCTTTTTTGTTTAAAGTTCAAGTCCAAAAGACAACATCAGATGTTTTTCCTAAAAGTAATAATAAATGCTGTGCTATTGAACGTAACTGCCAGACATCTAAAACACAGATTCTTTTTCTGTTGGAGATCTTAAATTTTGACTTCAGTGTGTGTGTAATGAGGAGATAACTTTTGCTGCATACAGTCTATTCAGTGAAGGAAGACATGATAAGAATTACATTGTTCAGGAAGTCTTTTGTCCTAAAATCTGCACCCTCTGTCAAACTCTGGTCAGTCTGCTCAGAGACGATCAATTTAGACCATTTCTGTCCGTAAAGAAAAGTTTATGGGAGTTTTATATTTCTAATTGACTTTATGTATTTTTGGTGATTGAAGAGAGGTAAAGACTGTCTTTCACTGCCTATAGCTTCTGCTTCTTGAAGGACTCTGCTAGGAGATATTTTCTGCATGATTTTCACACAGCCTCTAGGAGCATTCACCATTGGACACATAAATCTGAAGTCAAAGCTCTCTTGAGGAACATGTGATGAATTCAGCCATCTAATGAAAGGGAACAAGATGTTCTCCAGATGGGATACTCTAATGTCTGATTCTCCTTTGGAAGAGAGAGAAAGTGACCTTTAGGGCATGGTCAGCCCTTGCCATCTGGTGAAAGAAAAAAAATCAAAAGTAGACTACATAAATATGTTTTTTCCCTTCTTCCCTCACAGGGAAACGTTGGTCTTTTTTGATAGGTTTTTATTGTTGGAATGTGGTAGATGAAAGAGAAGTTGGATGGATAACATTGGCAATAAAACTTGCTTTACTTTGAAGATCTAAAATAGGCTTATGAGCTATTTACATCCTCTCTTGAGTTAAGATATTAACAAAATACAGATATTTCTGGTACTATGCACAGGAATTTGTTGAACACTTAAGGCTTTTCAAACATACAATTATTTATTAACTGTCTCTTAGGAGTGTGTTAGCATTTTTGTTTTTAATTGTAAAAAGTTTTTGAGAGATATTTTTAGATTTAAGAAGCTTTCTAAGATAATCCCTTATCTTCTCAGCATACAGAAAGAGCCAAACCCATCAGCTCAGCATTGTCTCTGAGTTTTAATGGGTGCTTTGTGATGTTAGAGTGTAATGAAGTTTTCCAGGGAAGGGTTGGATTAATCCTGTCCTGTAGGAGAGCTGTGCAAAAATAAATCTATCCATGTGAGCAAATTTTAAATAAATGGGTACATTTGCCAGTCTCTGAATGCAGGATTAATTTTTATGCCTCGTTGATTCATGTGGGATCTAAAAAACCATGAGCTTAAAGTGTTGGAAATGTATAGGAAAATTGTCATTTGGTCATAATTCACCTTGACATGAGTGATGGAGAATTCGTATGTGTAAGTGAAGCCTTTGAGGGCATGGGCCATAGTTATTAAATCAAGCTTTTCTATGAATATAAGATTTCAGGAAGTTGCATTTGCAACACACAACCTTTGTATTCAGGAAGTCTGCAGGGAAGGAGTTAATAACATATTTGTGAATGTTTGTTTGCATCTGACATGTCCTGTTCATTTAGTCAGACTTATTTATGGCTTCTCACTTGTCCTCCACAGGGTATGCAGGTAAACTGAATTTTGTTTGCTAGTATTCAGACAGGGTTTTCTCTCATTGCTTTCCAGAGTGCCTCCTAAACACAAATGCACAGCTGTCCTCATATCAGAATAGAAACTTTGTCACTGGTGTCCTTTCTTGATTAAGTTGCTGCCCACCCGCAGTAATAAAAGAATCTGAGCAGAAGCTATGACCTGCTGCATCTTTGATAGACAGAAAATCATTGCAATGTACCTGCCTACAAAAACAAAGGGTGATTATTATTCATGTAGAGAAAAGTTCTAGATAAAGGAGATGTTTACAGAGATCAGAATGAGTTTGCAAAAGATCGCATGGGAGACTTGCTCCTTTTCTGCATGTAGAATCTTGGTTGTGCAGGAGCTTACTCTGTAACCTGATCACCTATTTAATTATATCTTGGATAAATTTGTTTGACGGTCTCATGCCCAAAATATTTAATTCATTTAAGTTACAAAAATAGGATCAGTTAGCTTGCAGCTCAGGTTTCGAGCTGTTTTCATTGTTACTGTGTCATTTGTTGGTAAAGAAATGTCCTATCTATGCTGCACACTTCTACAAATGATTTAAATGCTTGCTGTCTTTTTGATATATTTGTGACTATTTCAATGTATAGTGTCTCTCCATTTTTTCAATTCTTAATCATATACAAAGAAGGATGCTTTGAAATTTCTGTCCATACCCAAATTTTCTCAATGTACAGTAAAAAATTTGTCCTTTCCAACATGTGGGTTTTTTCTTATTGATTATAATGGATAATATGTAAAGGGTGGTGATCAGGTCTATTGCTTGTGAAAAACCACACAAAGCTCATCCCTTTAAAAGTCTGGCATCTGACCAAAATGAGTGCATAACTTGGCCAGTGATGTTTGAAGAGGAATTGGTCCCCTTGGGAGCTGAATCGTGTGTCTGCTACTGGTCTCTAACACCAAAGTATATCTCCAGATGCTTAGTTTACTTAAACACCTAAATTTTAGACTGTTTAGAAAGTTTTCATAAGCAAATTTCTTCATTAGCTTTGCCCCCACAATCATCTAGTCCAAACTCCGTGGTCAGTGGCTTTCCATAGTCTGTGTTGGATCAATTTTTATGTTCCATTACGCCTCATTCCCTTTCCTTTTCTCTTGGAATGAAGCTCTGGCTACCAGCTGGAGTGTTACTAGAGACTTTTCTCAGCTCACTGTGACTGATACAAACAATCTTCTGGAGTACTTTGGAGCTCCAGTGACTATGTTGATTTATATCAGCTGCAAGCCCGGCCCGGTGGCTGTAACCAAACTATTGATAAAATCCAGAAGTTCAACTAATGCAAAGAAATTGATTTTTTAATACACATTTCTATTTGAAGGGTGGTCCTTAGAGTCGTTCCTTGCCTCTGAGTTGTAATCACATTCGTGTTGTTCAGATGATGTACTGTGCCTGGGGTTGCAATGCGTCATGAAAACCGCATTGTGTTGGATAAAAATACAATCTGCAGTTGAATAGGACTTTTTTTCCACCGTTGTCTATCAAAATTTCTATTACTAGCTCAGTCATTCATTAGCAAAAATACAAAGCACATGTTCTGAGTTCTGTACAGGTCCATCAGTTATGCCAGTCTTGTAAAGAAGTACTGGCATTCATTTTGAACTGGACAGCAGATTTTTTTCCTCTTCTTTTCGCAGGGCTATTTTTATTCTTTTTTAAGTGGAGACAAACATCCTGGCTCATCTTCCAGGGCATGTTCGTGACACAGGACATGGAATGGCTCATTTATAAAGAAGCAAAGCTGAACTTGAATCCTGAGCTTGAAAATTTTCTTTCTTAAACTGTGCTCCTGAATTAACACCTCTTGAGAGAAACCTTAAGACTTTTGTACTGTCTCCAAATAGCAGAAGAAGAGTTGTTCTGTCTTTCAGAGAACTGCAACTTCAGTTTTCTTGCCACTTGCTATCTGTGGCTGTTTTTGGCAGACCAGAATGCTTTAGGATATTCTAAAAAAAATTTTTTTTGTATGGTTGGACCTTATTTCTAGATACTTCTATTGCCTTTGTAAATTATGTTGTAAAATACTATTATCATTGTAGTAGATTAACTAAATCATCATAATTTGAGAGAATCTTAATCAAGACTTTGTCAACAAACACTGGTTAGCACTGAAATTATTAAATAGGTGGAAACATTGATCCTAAAAAAAGCATGGAGGGAGAATGAAGCACCCAGCAGAGTGAAGAAAGATGGAAAAGAAAGCAAATATGCCAGATAGAAGAAAAACTGCATAAAATGCTAAGTTTTTCTAGACATGCATCTGTACCAGGTTAATATTTCATAATAACCTCTTTAAAGTCATAATAACCTCTTTAAATTTAGAGGGACTGAGTAGAAAAGCACACACTTTATTGAAATTGAAAACCCTCAGAACTTAAGAACTGTGTTTGCATGATGCAGTGAAAACAAATTTGTCAGATGTTTTTGTTCATCAGAGCTGTGGTGTGGATCCTTTCTCCACTTTGCAAAATACTCCTTTTCAGAAAAGGCAGTTTTCATAGTGTTTGTGGAGATATGGAAAATTCATTTTGATTTAGCTCTGAAACTTGAAATTTGGTCTCTTCCATAAATAGCATTCATGGATTTGGGGAAATATTGGTTCTGAGAGAAAAACAGAAAGTTTGGCAATCTTTTGGAGAAATGAATTTTTGCTTACCTAAGGAATAAGAGCATAAATTAGTATTGTAAGAACTGTATCACAGGTCTCTCTCTTTTTTAAAAAATACTTTTCAATGTGTAAATTGGAGCTTTAACAAAGGACACTAAATTGGGAGGGTGAGGTAGAAGTAAGAGGTGGGCTTCTCCTTTTTGTTAAAATTCACCGGTTTTCAGTCCAAAACCATAGTCTTGATATTCTTAATAACATATTCTGCTGGAGACAGTTTTCTAACCATCAATTTTGAAAACTAGGAAAACGGGGATAGGAATAGCCCATGCATAGCCCATTCATAGGCAAGTAGATTGACAGGAAAAGACAGGTTAATGTGAAAATATGTTTTCTAGGATTTAGTCTTGTTGCTATTAAAAGTGACAATGCACCATTATGAATAGAATGGCTCACCACATTAATATTTTATTCCAGGCTTAGCTAGAAGCCTTTTAATGATGCATTAAAAGGAATGTATGGGGATTCCAAATAAGCTATACAATTCTGTTTCACATACTTGACCCTAATGTCACACAACACGACAGGAACACCAAATTTGTGTGTTTGCCAGCTGTTAGCTACACCATGGCTTGTGTTTGTGTCTGTGCACAGCCTGGTGAGTCTCACTGTTTGTTTATGATCCCTGCTCTGCATTGCTGTCACATAATTCTTCCCATCAATAATAATCACAGACGTGTTTACTTTAGAAATATGGGGAATGAATATGCTTTATTTCAACCTAAGGGAACCTTCATAAATAAGCACCTGTGAGGGAAATAATGAACCTGCTGATAAAGATGTGTATTTTTTGCTGAAGACTATCAAGCATTTTCTCATGTTTTTTTGAAACAGACTGAGGAAACACAAGTTCATGGTAATTCTTATTTGACAGTGACTAGAATAACACGTGCTCCTTTTTCTTTATTTGCTTGTTTTCCCCTAAATACCTTCCTATAAATAATGAGCCCAAACTGAATTTAGTATGGCAAGTATAGATTATTCTGTTTATTGTGTAAGATAACTTAGGATTTCTGGTCAGCCAAGCATCTTGGTCTCCCATTTTTTTGGTCTTACAATGCAGCTGGGGAGAAACAATCTATTGCGCTTCATTAATCCTTTTAATATCTGTTGTCTGCATTATTTGCTCTTCACTTTGTGGTTAGAATTAATATTTAACTTTCATTATGCAAAGTCCACTTAGCTGTATTAAATTCTATTTGCTAGACTTGTGTGTCAAAGTGCTGCTGGAACAGCATTTGGAACCCAATATATCTCCTTATGCTAATGTTTAAGCACACCTGTAACAGTATTTATTCGATTTCTTGAATTTCCTGAAGGAATTCTTTTTCCTTCATCCACATAACAGAGATGGAAAACAAGAAGTATCCTTTCTACCCTGTTTGCCTCCTTTGTAAACAATTACCTATTACAACTTGATTTCCAATTTCTAGCCAATTTTCTACTCGACTTGCTGGTATTTTTGCTTAATTCTGTTGGTACAATTGACTACAGGCACTTTTTTCTCATATATGCTTATCTGCAGCTATTTGAAGTAGCCTAATTCTATACCTTACTGTAGTGTTGAAGACCTAGATTGGGAAGTTACTTGTGCTCTCTCTTTATGTATGTGAATCATGGTACTTAGTGGGGCATTCTTAATTCTGGCTGCAAGCACTCTGGGGAGGTGTCTTGACATGATGTGACCTCTCCAATTGCATGCCGAGCAGCCAAATTAAATGAGGACAGATCACCTCAGGCAGGGATCTCATCTTGATTACCAGAAACTCTGCAGGGTACTAAAAATCAAAAACCACCATTTCCTGCATTGTATGTGCATCAGTGAAAAAACCCAGCTGTCACTAAGGCACTTCCTGCTCACTTTGGAGAGAATATGAGATCAGTGGTGGTTTCAGCTCTGTGAGAATTTATATTCAATTCTCCTAATTACTCACAGACTAGTTGTCAACAGGCTTTATGGATGGGACTAATATAGCTGAGCAAAGACTTTTAAAATTTCCTTTCACTCTTTTCCTTGGAAATAAAGCACAGAATATGGATGAATGAAGAATTTTGTTTTAATTACCCAAGCTTTGCTGAAGTGCTTCAATATTAAGTCTTCTCTAGTGATTTCCAAATTAAATACTTGACCTTCTTGTAAATTTCCATAGTACAATCCTGGTTCTTGTTTTGAAACTAAACAAAAAGACTGCTGAGAAGTTTGAACAGGACATAGCTGTTGGTTTTTATGAAGCACCATCTTGGCGTGGGAACTAAGAAATGCTAGGGAAATTAAACAAAACAAAACCCAAAACCAAATAAACAGGAAAAATACCTCTTTATTCACTTCTCTATTTTCACTTGGATAATTTCTTTAGTCCTAGAAGTGTATGATATATAACAAAGACTGCTTTGGGTTTGTTTTTTGGTTTTTTTTTATACCAGGAAAATTAGGGTTCTAAATGCATCTGGAAATCACCAGATGGGATGGTAATATTAATTCTGACTCAGCATGGAAAAATATGGAACAAAATAATGACTATGGAAAAAATATTTGTAAATAAATGAACCAAGATCAGAAATCGGGACAGTTTGGAGAAAAAGTCTTGTAACTTGAATCGAATGTTCACTAACAGCTATGATGCTGTGTGAAATTTGAAAAACATGTAAGCAAACGGATAAAGGAATTTGGGAGTAGACTGTAACTTTTGGGAAGCTGTCTGGGAGCAGAAACTGAAGGTTTGTTGGACAATAATGGGGAAAAATTCCTTGTAGGTGACTGCAATGTGATCATCAAAAAGACAGTGATTAGTGAACACATTGGGGAAAAAACAGAGCATTGAGCAAAACAGAGACCCTGTTTGCTGGCAGGAGCCCAGTGCTGGAAGTGCCTGCTGTTCTGAGACTGTCCCAAAATGCTGACTCCCCAGAGGAAGCTCAAGCCTGTCTTTCAAATTAAAAAGAAGTAGAAACAGTTATAAAAATGCCAGGCTTTGCAAAGTCAGCTCCAGCCTGCTGTCTTTGGTTTCCCCTTTGTCAGCAGAAGCTGTTGAGAGGCAGCCTGGCAGCCCACCTGTGTTTGTTTTTCAGGTTATTAAATATCAAACCTGAGCCAAACAGAGTGGAAGTTAGAAAATATGTTAGAAATAATGAAAGAAATCGTAAAGGATCAATTCCCACAAGTGTCACAAGACACACGTGGGGAACATGAACAACCCTGAGGGACACTGGCAGCTCTCCTGTGGCTGGTCAGGGTGCTGTTTATTTCAGGTTTTCTTATATTGTCTTGATAGTGCTTTAGTTAGTGGCTTACAAATAAGAATGTTTTTACCATTGGTAGCAAGGGATTTTTACAAAAATCTTCTTTTTCTTTACATACAAAAGACTAGGTTAACCTGGCATTCTCTTCCAGAACTACATAAACACATCTTTTTTGTGTGTTTTACAGTGTCTTGCCCAAGTTGTCAGTCTTTGTCATGCCAGTAGATCTTCAGCTGGTGTACATTGGAGAATTATACTATTCTTCTCCCCCACTTTTTTTTTAATCTGGACAGTGTGTCTCTGTTCTGAACTCTTTATTGAGCACTCTCTGACTGAAAGCACTGGGTTTGAGAAGGTGCCAGCTCCTCAGTAGGCTCCCCAGTGTGAAGCTTTACACTTTATCTCCATCTGTAAGAATTTGTGGTACTCATATTGGCACTATATGATAAACAAAGACTTAAAAATCAATGCACCTCACTAAGTGTGAACTGTCCTGCATTTGATACCACATTGTATTGGATTTATACACGTTTTGTTAGTGGGGAAGCCACAGGGTTGGTTTCTGTGAGGAGCTGCTGGGAGCTCCCTGCCTGTCCAGCAGAGCCAACCCCTGGCAGCTCCAGAGGGATGAGCCACGGGCCAAGGCTGGGCTGATCTGAGATCCTGGTAACGCCTCTGTGATGACATAATGGAGAAGAAAAAATGTAATTGTGCAGATGTAACTGCAGCCAGTGAAAAAACAGAGCCATTGCAAGAATGTGAGTCAGAAAACATCAAAGTTCTGAGTTTGCCTAAGAAAATTCACATTCATCTTCACTTAGTGAGTAATTAGTTTTTGTTTTACTCTTGTTTGGTTGGGTTTTTTGAGAGGATACTTTTTTGGGGACTTCTCTTTTTGGTTTGTGGGTTTGTTTGCTTTTTTTTTTTTTTCAATGTAGAATCCCTAAATAACTTTAGTGCCACAGATCACATATTTTGAATATCCTTTCAATGGACAATAGCTTTGTTTTAATTCTTTATTTTTTCAAAGGTATTTCAAGTAATTCTGTTTCTTACCTTATAAAAAGACAGGCTGAAATCCATCACTAAAAAGCAAATGTAGGGCTGTGTTTATTCTCGGGGCTCCAACAGGCAAGTGAAGTCAAGCTGGACTTGAACTGTTTACTTCTCAGAGGCAAAAGCTGCATTTCTTAGGAAAGTATCAGATAATAGAGATTTCACAGTATGCTCTTGTGTGTTTTGGAAACTGATATTTTAATCAGAGCTGTAGAATTTCTTGGGAATCATTTGCTGTGCCTAGGAGAAAAAAAAGGTGGGTGCTTCCAGCACCCTCTGCTCCTCCACCTCCTTTGTGTAATAGATGATCAGTGTAAATTGTCACCGTGGAACAGGAGGATAGCTTAAGTTGTACAGCTTGAAGAATTTCTCCTGGTCCTCGTTCAAGCTGACAAACAAACAGGATGAGCAGGTTTTCCTGGATGATTTGCATAATGGATTTCTGAGCCTTGGCACGCTGGCCTGCAAACTGAGTGCTCCCTCCTTTTCTTCTCCAATGTGGAAATGTGAACTCTTGTCATGCATTTGGGAAATGGACTCATACTTGTGATTCAGGGTAATCAGGATGTAAATCGGGTCCTAGGGCCTAGTAATCTCAGCTCACCTATATGGGAACAAAGATTCTGACAGAAATAATGATATTAAACCAAAGTCCTGCTCTCTGTGTGCATGCGAAAAATCAAGGAGGCAATAAATTTATTCTTATTCTCTGAGAGTAGAGTTTGTCTCAGTCTCATTACTGTATTTCTGTTTAATTAAGAGTTTCAGGCAGTGCTATAGAAACATGTTCTTGCACTCGATATACAAACTGATTTGGAGTTTGTCCTGTTTTCTGATATGCTGGCATTTCCATTTCCATTTTTAATAGGAAGTTCTAAGAAATCCCAGGATGTGAGGATTGCTCTTACATAACTAGTCCATGGCAGACACTCCAAGACAGCACAGTCAGATGAATAAAGCATACTGGGGGGAAACTAGGAAACCCTGCAGTTTTTGACTTTCCCGATGCTGAAAACATCACTGTGCCAGTTTTGTGACTTGGGAAAGGAAAGAATAAGATCAAGAATATTTCAAGTATTGCCCTTTTCCTAGCAGTGGTGTTCCTGCTGCTCTTGCCCCACGGCCTTACCTTTGCCAGTGCTCAGCACTGAGCCAGCACTGGGGGAAACAGCACGGAATGGCCAACCAACCCCCCTTGAAAAGCAATTTGTGCTCACCTTAGGGACTGCAGACAGTAAAGCTGTGCTTGGCTGTCCCAGCTGCAGCCAGGCACCTTTGAATGCTTTCCTGAGGCTCAGTCTGTGCCCACTTGCTGCTCGCCAGGAGCTGTCAGTGATGAGCAGAAAGCCCAGTCATTACATCCATTCCTCTGATGCCTTCAGTCCGTGAAAAGTCAGAAAGGCGACTTTGCAGAAAACATTCAAAACTCATCCTGAGGGCCCCCTTGCAGCCCTACCTTAATTGCCTCCTTCAGCTCAAAGTGTCTGTCCTTCTTTTGCCTTGTTGTGAGGCAGAATCTCCTCTTGTGCTGCATTATTTAGTATCTCAAGAGTGGGCACTGTGACTTCAAATGCTCTGAAGTCTCTGATCCAACAGCTTGGATTGTTTAAAGAAATGGGGGATTTCTCTGTGGTTCTGAGCAACCAGGTTATAGGAAAAAGGTTGGTGTTTTTCTTTTAAATACTGAACCCATGGATAACAATATTCTGCCCAGATAAAATGAGGTTGTTTAGCAAAATTACCAAAGAAAAACCTCTTCCTCTCACTTTGGCTGTGACTTGTGCCTTCAGCCCCTTCTGGAGATTTCCAGTGGGCCCACATAAGAAACTTCTCCTTGGCTATTCATTTATTGGCTTAATCTGTGGGAATTACCACTTGATTTTTGCATTAGTGCCTGTGTTATGTTACACGGAGGTAGGAAACCACACAAGTCATGTGTGAGCATGGTAACAGTGTGTTAGGGTGGGGATTTAGGGGTGTTACTTGATTAAACCTCAAGCACAGCACTACAAACCAACAAAATCCTGCTCCCTTTTGGTGGAGTTCTTACCTACCGAGTGTCAGATTCTTTAGGGTGAAGATCTCAGTTCAGATATCAAGAGACTTTTCCAGATCTTTTTCCTGGAAATACTTTGCTGATACTGTAACTTTTTCCCTTTTAAAGCTTTCCCTGATTTCTAACTTGCAGATGAGCTAGCATTCCATGAGAAGTGTTGCTGTGACTTTGTGTACATCATCAAACAGGATGATCAGGACAGTGCTGAGACAGAAGTTTAAGTCAACTCAGTTTAACTTCAACTTGAACAGCAGTATCTTCTCTTTCATTCTTGTAGTGCAGACACTTCTGAGGGTGTGTCTTTTTTTGATGTCAAATCAGAAAGTGTACATTTATATTATTGGTCCCTGACAGTTATTGGAGGTGTCATGAGCTATTTATATTTTTTCTTGGTGTGCAAGTGACTTGTTCCTGACTTTTGGTATGAAGAAATGCTAATCTACACTGGGAGCTCTCAAACTTCAGAGTGCACACATTTTGTGCACTATAAATACTGCTGGTATCCATAGTATCAAAGATTAATGATATTTAGTTTTCATTTGTTCTGCAGACAGGAGAAACTTCTCATTTAAATTTAACCAAGAGAGTATTTTTGACACTTGATGTGAGCATGCCACAGAAAAAAAAAACCCCAACTCATGTAATTTATTGATTAAACATGTGAATATTTTAATAGTCCTTAAAGGAATATTTGTGGGGATGTTCGTTCCAATGATGAAGTAATTCAAAGGATACAAAATTGAAAGCTCAGAATTCCAGATGAGTTCAGGAGGATATCTCTAGCAAAGAATTTTTAGGCACAATGTGTCTTAAATCATGTGTTTATCTCTACAACCTGGAATAGATTGCAAAGCCAGTGACTCCTACTGCTGGTCAAAGACACCCCAAATCTCTAGGTTATTACTTTTTCTTTCTCTGGAAGAAAATGGGAGATGTTTGATGTTTTCTTTTCCATTAATTAGATCTGATTTCCATGGGGAAATTGCTGATTAAAAGAAACAAATGAAAAAGAAGTCCCAGACATTTCCACCAAGTTTCTGATCTTACCTGGCTGTTCATTGGTCTAGAAACTAATTTTTAGAGACATGATTCTGAGGATATTCCTGGGGTACCTTGCCAACATGTCTATAGTTCTTGATGAAAAACCTGACATTTTTTCTTTGTTTGATGGCTTTCAAGGGCTGGAGGCTTTGAAGTTAGAGAGGCATTGCATTTTTTTGTCCTCTACCAGTTTTCAGGCCCAAAAGCACTTTCACAATGCATATAGATGAAGGTTTCATGCAGTCTGGCTTCTGCAGTGGTGAAAAAGGTGCAAGAGAAATTTGCAAAGTGACTTGGTTTTTATCTTCACTGTGAATAATTTGGTAGTCTTTAAAAGACTTGAAATGTTGGTAAATCGCTAAATTTTATATATTAACAAATAGAAAAAAAGAAGAGGGAACCTATAATTTTAACTCTTTACTCATTATCTTGGGAAAGAGCTGCACTGCAAGGAGCTTATGCCAAACTTTTGAGACAATGCTCTTAAATATGACTTTCATCTGTTTCCAGGCTAAAAGTACCAAAGACGTACAGAAATCCTTCTGTTTAGAAATGAGTGATAGCAATGCCAAGATACAAAAATAAAATAGTATTTAATTTAACATAAATTCGTATGTGAGCAATTATGTGAATGTACTCGAAGCTCATTGGAGTATGCAGTGTGGCTCCTACTTCACTAGAGGTGATTGCAATTGTAATTAAAGGTGTATTACTGCATCTAAATATGAAAATCAACAACCATCTGTCAACAGAGGTGGTAAAATGTCTATCAGAGGTCATTATCCAAACTTTTCTGTGAGCTGTGTTTTATCCTTCCACATGTTTTGGGTATGGATTTTTCACAGCTAAGAAGCTATAAAAAGTAGTATTGCCCCAAGAGGTACTCCTGAAACCATTCACAGCATCTCAAACCTGTCAGGATTGTATGTTTCAGCAATCTAAAAATTTATCATTCTCATCAGTCTGTTAGATGAAATGAAATCTCTAAGTTGGTTGCTGGATATAAATTACCTGGGAGTCTGAAGATTAAAAGTAGTTCCTGAACAACTGGAATGAGGAAAAAAATAAAATTGAGCCACATTACCTCAACTCACTGGATTTTCATAAGGAAACCTATTCCCAGGCAATTGATTTTACATTATTCATTATTTGTTTGAGATTTGAATGGCAGCTAGAATATTATAAAAAATAATGAAACTCTCCAAAGGCAGTGGAAGTACAAATTCAAGCCCAGTTACAGGTATATGGCTCAAAGAATGCTCTTATCCTTGAAAATGAGCTTCATTCATTTTCAATACACTGAGGAAAAACACCTGCATTTGAAAACTCAATGTTTTGTTCATTAGCACTTTGTCTTGCCTGTCTTGTTTTAAGCTCCCAAATCCTCCCACAGTTCTGATTATTTGCCTGATAGTGTGTGATTTCAGCTGAAATTTAGGAGATCAGGAATAGCCAGCCTGGCAATTCATTCTTGAAGAGCACAGGGATTGCTTGTATAGCTTATTTGTGAAGTTGAGCAGAGGAGGGAACTCTACTAAATCACATCCGTGCAGACAGAAACATCCCAAGCTGGGGCAAGGGGAGTTTGGACAATGCTGGATCCATCCATTTTGCCTTACAGGCAGGGAAAGGCACATCACTTCCCAAAATTCTGATCCTGGACCGAGTCTGTGGACTGTGTGGACAGTGCCATGAGCTATTGCCAGACCATCTCTGCAAAAGCAGCTATGATGGTGTCAGACTTTGGTCCTCCCTCTTCCTCCATCAGTACCTTGGCACTGTTCTGCTCTCAGCTCCTGCCCACGCAGCAAAGCTGAGGGAAGAGAAGCACAAGGGCACTTAAGTTTCTTGAAGGATCAATGCCAGGTAGTTCTGTATCCCTTTATTAAAACCTTATCTCTTTTTATAGTGTATGTTTGTTACTTGTATGGTTGTTCCTGGAAATTACAGAAATGTCTTCACCAATACCTTCTCAATATGTTTTGCCTGAGGTAGAGACAAGTGTTGGGAAAATGCAGCCCAAATGTTTACATTTAGCAAAGTTAAAGGCAATCAAAGTTTGCTGTGATCTATCAGGCAAAGCCTGGTATTGGACATTGCTGTCACCTGTGAGAACAGGAAATGTTAAACCCCCAAAATAATCAGAAGGATAAAAATTACATCGAGTTTGCTCCTCTCTGCTCACAAAAGCAGAAGCTTTCACATTGCAACTGATCATTGCATTCAAGGAACATTTTTTGTGTTTTATCTTGTAGAATCATTCAGAGGAGGCTTTCAAATGTGTTTAACATATAATAACTTTTAAAGTGGTGGTGGAAGAGGCTGGCACTGCTTCTAAAATTACATTGAAACTTACCATTTTTGCGGAATTTTGACCATATTGAAATAAGGCATTTAAAAAGCTAGGTAATTCTGAAGTCTGTCAAGCAAGCAGCTTTATGGGATTAATTGTTCCCTGTACAGCAGCACAGACCTTGTGTGGCTGAAGCTCACAATCCTGAGCAGGCAAAGTGTCACCAAAAGGTGTCCTGGTCACTTGTTCCTCTCACACTTCCTGTGCTGAGTCTAATATTGATGTGATTACATAGTAAGATAGATTGAGGGATTGTTTCAGCTGAAAATTTACTAAAAGAAAGTAAAAAATTCTTGCTTGACAATCTGAATAATTTCAGTTGGAAGAAAGTATTGTTGTCTCAAAAAAAAAAAAAAAAAGTTAAAGAGGAAAAGCCTTTCCCAGCTCTAGCTGTAGTGATGGATTAGTTTTTCTACAGGTTTCTCTCTAGGGCTTTTACAACATTAATTTTCATAGGCAGGAATGTTGCATTAGGACTTAAAATTTCTCAAACCAAAGGGCTTTTTGAGTTGTTTTTTTTTTGACTTGCCACTTCAAAGACATTACTTTGTTCATGATGAATCCATGGAAACTCAATCTAGGTTTGTTTGTCACCCAGAGGTGTAGCTTAACCCTGCACTACACACTGGATGATATAAATGATGTTTATATGATTCTAAATTAAGTAGAAATTGATGTCAAATCTTGTGGACAAATTTTGTCATATAATGAGGGAACTAGAATACCCAATGCATTCGGGAATAATATGGGAATGATAGGTGCTCATCAGATTTGAATATTATTCATTCTCATATCCAAGGCTTATGAGACGTCCTGTTTAATCCACACTGAAGTTTTGTGCCTCTTGGGTTTAATTAACCCCGATGTAACTGTGATGACTTCATTAAAGGTGGACGAGAACAGTGTCTGAATCAATCACAGGAGCACAAATGTGGTATTTTAAAAAGAGAATTCTTAAAAACCCCCAAATCTGTGGCAAGAATCTTAGAGAGAATAAACTTTTACTGATTTCTGAGAAGTACTGAACAATTTCTGCATTTATACCCATGCTAGTGATTGATTTGGGTTGTATTTCAAAAAAGACTAGTATTTGTTACAACTTCATATTTGTCTTGAGCAAAGAACTGAAATGGTTTGGTGTCTTCAAGAGCAAATCCCAAAACTAGCAGATGGGTTAATTATGTAGGATCATTTTTGACTTGTGTTCAAAGGGGTCATTCATTCCTGCAGATGATTATTTAGGTCAGCTCTCAAAGGTGCTGTTAAAAAGGCATTGCTCATACACACCACGTGTTCTTTTACCCCCTCCTCTCCCAAGGGTGTTTCTCTGTCGTTTCCCTGAAAGAATATCACTGCTGCTGCATTTTCTCAGAGCCCTTAGATGGGTTATTGAGAAGAGTGACTGCAGGAATCTGGAAAAGTAGGTGAAAGCAGGGATAGAATCATGACATGAGGTGTGAATAAACCTCTTCCAGTGAGATTCAGAGAACTCCCCACAGTCAGTTCTGTTCTCACAGTGTAAATCCAAGTATGAGAGGGGAATATCCACCGAATAATAACCTTTTACTCAGAGAGAGTCATCCTAGGCAAATTTTAGTCAAGCACTGGCTAAACTAATCTGGCTTGACACCAATAATAAATTGTGCAAATTCCTGTGACCTTCATCATTCTTATTTTGTATTAAATGTCATCTTGTTAGATGATGCATGAATGAATGGTACAATATGATAGATAGCATGAATTATTGTTCACTAATAGATTTTGTTAAAACGTCTCCTCTCTGGGCTGGTCCTTGAGATATATGCTCAAGATTATTTCTTAGCAGGCCTTCGAAATCACAGTTGAGGCCTTCATAGGAGTTGAAAAAATGCCTTCTGGTTGGTGTTGGTTGTTTGGTTTTTTAGGGTTTTTTTGGGGTTTTTTTGGTTTTTTTTTTTTTTTTTTTTGTTTGTTTGGTTTTTTTTGGTGGAGTTTTTTTGCTGTCTCATTTTTTTTTTCCCTTGGTTTAAGACATGGCTCCTTTCTGTGCTCCTATTACTACATAGTTGTGGACACTTGGAGTGATGGACACAAATGCACAAGTTTGGATTGGATCCGACTCTGTAGGTCATGGTCGTCAGAAGCTTTGAGAAAATAAGACAGGCTATTTCTGAAATACAGGAGGAACCTCACAGACTAAGCAGGGTGGTGATTAAACTGAGAGCAGGTGAAAACAGATTTCTCTCTACAACCCCTCAAGGCTGCCACTTCCCACCCAGGCTGTTTTCATGCTCCCTCCAAAGCCCTGCCCCACAGATGTTTTAGCAGTGGAA
Source organism: Daphoenositta chrysoptera (assembly GCA_013397915.1). Lineage (NCBI taxonomy): Eukaryota > Metazoa > Chordata > Aves > Passeriformes > Daphoenositta > Daphoenositta chrysoptera. The sequence goes on from VZRO01000218.1 coordinate 665,478, forward strand.
TTAAAGAAGATTCAATAGGGTTTTTGCTTTCCCCTAGCAAACCAAGCAGCTGATAGCAACCCTTAAACCTCCATTAAAACAAATACACTAGAAGTGTGTTTGCCTCTGAAATGACAGAGTCCAGGCTGTTGAATGACAAAGATATCTGCTTAATAGTTTAGAACAATTAGGAAGATAACTGTGCTGATCTGATAATTTTGTCTCCAAAATGCAGTTGTCCCTAAGCACGTCCATCTGTCTGTTGGCATGTATACAAGTTTTCAAGTTTACTCTTCACTATTGGTAAGTATTTTTAATATATTTCCAGAGATTGTCAAATAGTAAAAAATTTAATTGCTGGTGGTTTTCTTAAAAAACAAAAATCCCCTAAAACTATCATCTTTAAGGTTTCAAGATGGTAGATATTTAAAAGTGATCCATCTTTAGCCTAACTTCTTTTTCTGTCCACAGTTCTATACAGATATAGCCAGATGATGTTTAATAGACCAAACCAAATTCCACAAGGCAAAGGACATTGCTCTTTGGCTCAAATCCCTTCTTTGCAAGATGATGGGTTTTGTAACCTGGTTTTGTGTCGAATCCTGGAATTTTAGTCTGAGTCATTTTCCTTTGTGATATCTCTGACATACCTAGAGGCCCTCTAGATGGGTATTAGGAAATTGAGACTGACTGCACCATCAGGTTTTCTGATGCCTCTTTCTCTCCCACCTGGGTTTTTCTTGTCAACCAGCATAGCTTGAAGCTATCTCTGGGCTGCTCTAGAAATGTTGGTGTTCAGAACTGATACCTGTAGTTCAGATGGAAAAAAACTTACCTAATATTGAACAACTCGATTGTGAGGCAACAACCTCAGCTTCCATGACTGACTAAAATCCTTACTAAATGTTCCTGCCTATCTAGAGTGAATTTCTGTCAATGGACTCAAAAATCCTTGAGCATTTTGAACCTTGAATAACCAGCACATTTTTATTCTAATAACTATATTTCTGTAAAAATCTTTTGATGTATCATTAAGTAGCAACCCATTTTGCACAGGAACTGATGTTTCCCTCTCATCCTGCTGCCTAATGGAATTGTCTTAGGCTCTTTCCACTCTACTGCACTTTAATTGGGTGTCACAGAAGGTAGGTGGAAGGCATGAGAATGTTCCGTCCGAGAAACCTTCAGAAAATTTGGCTGAGAGCAGAAAACAGCAAAGGGAACATAGTGGTAGGCTCCACAGTGGCTGCAGCTTGTCTGGGATAACGATATAAAATCAGATAAATCTTGGTACATATGTGTCACCACCCTGGGAAAATGACCATATAATTTGATACGTGGTTTTCCCTGCCTCAGTGTTTTTCTCTCTTAATCTTTTTCCCCACCTTCTTTAGTGATTCCATTATAGAAATACTGAAAATGATTATTTGAGGAACTTCAAGAAGATGTTATTTCTGAGGTGTATTTGTTCAGTCATGCCCCTCTGAATCCTGGAATATAATCATAAGGACGGATACCTAGAACAGAACAGGCAATAATAATATGACAACTGGAAGGGATGGAGTGCTATGTTGGTGCTGCTTGTGCTAAATTTTACTTATCAGGCACTGAGTACCTGTTCTGTTTGTTTTTGATAGGTATGTAACAGAGTTGTTTGTTTATGGGGTGTTTTTAGTGTTTTTTTTTTAATCTCCAGAAACTTTGTTGTGTTTTGACTTTGATATGTTGCCAGTTTGATTTAGGTGCGTCCAATGAGAGAGTGAAATCGTGACTAGTAAAAGTTACTACCTAAATTATTCTTTGGGGACTATGCCAACCTTAAATAAGGTCCGAAATCACCTTTGCCTTGAAGGTAATACCCTCTTGCTTAGATTCTTGCTATGCAGAACATGAAAAATAAACTTAAAAAAGAGGGTACCCAATTTAGTCTGCTTTTGGCAGGGGTAAGATTTATCAAGACTGTGGCACCTGTTTCCTAAGAGTGCCTGACCTGAGATTGAGTGTTGACATGCCAGCAAGAACCTGCAATGCATTCATTTCCCAAAAATTTCAGCAAATCCAAGCCAGACAAATTTCTGTTCAGGGTATCCCTGAACTCGACACAGGTGTGTGATTTCCCATGAACCTCCTGCCTCTGGGACAGGGGTGCTCTCTTGATTTTTCACTTTCCAATACCTCATTCAGTAAGTCCTTCTCCCAGAAGGAGGTATTTGTAAACCCTTACTTTATTGTATCATATAAAATAAGATCAATGTTGTTGAAATCAATATGAGTCTAATTCAAACAATGCTTCCAAGGAAGAAAATATTAAAATCAAATAAGTGTTTACATGACATTGCAGTCTAGCACTTATTCTTATCCTGTAAGCAAGTAGGATTTGGGAAAATTAGGCATGTCGATGGTGGAAAAATAAACTACATCCTGACATTTTGCAAAAGTTAGGATTTCTTAGCATTAGAAACAGTCTAACCTAGTTTTAATTGAAACACTGAAGGTATAAAGGATGTACAAAGAATCCCAACCAGTCCCAGACCTTTTACAGCCTTTCATAATTAAAGGACATGAGGTCACATGAAGATAATAATGGATAAATTTCAAGCAAATGAAATTAAATATTTCCTCACAAAGCACTTAGATTATTCTGGAGGTCAGAATCAAGCAGGGTAGCTGTACTTTTAAAAAACACCAGCTAACTTTATGATCATCCATAAAATTTTTAGCTTACCTGCTAGGGTGGGTTAGTTTAAGTTCATGACTCAGGGCATTAGCTGATTACAAAATGACCAAAAAATATTTTTCTTTTCCCCATGAAAATCATGGTCTTTTGGTGCGGTCCAAAAAAACCCCAAAAACCAACCCAACCAAAATTTCCTTTATTTTTTAGCAATGCTTTGTAGTAACAATACAGACCAAAAAAATTATGTATTGTTAAAAGAATGATGCATGTAGCCAGGTGCAATTTGAATTTATTTTACTTCAAACTATTTTCAGAATATATTGAAGTGACATGATATTTTGTATTTGCACTGATGTCACATCTTGTCCTGATAAAACTATAACCAAGTGTGTGTTGCTCTACCTTAGCATAAAATTTTAATATACTACTTGTGTTTGTTTTCCATCTTTTTTCATCCTATTATTTCAGGTTTTATGAGGGTGCACTTCTTCAGGTTTAATAGATCATCAGCACAACAGTCTTTGGTGACATTAATATAGAATGCTGTAAGGTCTTGCCCATTTTAAGAAACTCTGAAACCTTCAATTCTTCTGAAACTATCATCCCTTTGAAAACCAGCTTTAAGTTGTCATCCTCCTGCAATGTGTGATCCTACTGTGTAGGACTCTGGAACATGTTATTCAAAGATAATTTGTGTCATTAAGGCAATACCATAATGCAACTGAAGTTCAGAAATGATCAAACATCAAATCTGGTTTTAAAATATATGAAGCTGAAGACATCATCTTTGATGTCTTCACAGGCTCACTAAAATCCGGATTGTCTCCCTGGATGCGTGGCTGCTCGGGCTGGTTCAAAGAAGCCCCAGGAACTGGAAAGCAGTGTGGAAACTGAATGTCAGTAAGGCTGTGAAACAAGAGCTGGGTGCCCAAGCCTTTTACTCAGTGTGTGATAGTGAAGAATTATCAGGATCAGTTTCCAGAAATATTTAAAACAGGACATAATTTTTGCAAACCTCCCTAAAACCCAACTGATCCTTAAGGTCCTGTAAATAGACTGTGGAATCACTGTTGATTCAGAGCAGTCTGCAGGGAAAGCAGTGGCAACTGCTGCTGAAACTGCAGTTACCTTGATGGAAAGGATGCAGTAATATCTGAGACACCTTCATTGTGGTATGGCTGGAATCAGGAAAAGAGGGATTGTTTTAAGCATTAGGACACTTAAACCCAAATTAATCAAACCTTGCTTAGTTCTGACGATGCTCTGATGTTCACCAACAAGCTGTAACATTTCCAGTGGGGTTGTGGCTGTTTCCACCAGGGCACTCTCAGGAAGCTTAACTTTGGGCCCTTCCCTGCTGTCTGAATCCTCCATCTGTGAAATAAACACAATGCAATGAATCCTGCACTGCCTGCAGAGTGGTGACCTTCCCCTCTGCAGAGGTGCCTCGTGTTTGTTCCTGTGCTGAAAGCAGCAGAGGATGTTGCAAAGCAGGGAAAGGAAGGCAGTGAGGGAGGGGGAGCCCCTCAGATGCAAACCCAAAGTGATACGATGAGAAGGGTGCAGAGAGCTGTTTTGTTTCATAGTGGAAATCTTCCATCTGCAGGAGTGCAGGGTAAGTGGGAGAAAAGTGACCCATGAGTTTGAGACCAAGTAGTCTTCTGTTCTGGGGTTGCCATTTAAACCTCTGAAGGAAAATGTAAAATTGTGAGTTCCTCAGATAATTCTGCAGTGAGGAGGGAAGCTAGGAAAAGAGGATCATAACATGAGAAGATCCTGATCTTTTTTTTTTTTCCTAGGCATATTTGTTTGATCATGCTGGAGCTTTGAGACCAAATATCCTGCAAATTGCTTTCTCATTTCAGATGTTTCCATTGCTGCAAAACAAATACTTTATTTTGCAGCTTTTAAATGATCCTCCCCAGCATTTCTCCTTCTTATCCTGTTTCTCTTCCTTGCTTCAGCGTTTTTACTGCTTCTGCCATTCATCTGCATTTCTTTCTTCTTTGATATTTATGAACTCAGCTTTAGCAACAGAGTTCACAGAAAACATCCCCTCCTTCTCTGTGCAAGACAAGCCATGTAAAAATAGTTTACTCAAATGAAGGAAGGAGACAAAAAAAGAAAAATCTTCTTGGTAAATCAGGCCCTGAGGCCAAATTTCACTGTGATGTGGGGAGTATTACCAAGTTATGTCCCAGTGGAAGAGGTCTGGAATTAACCTACCTTCTTTCTGAGATGTAAAAAGATGTCTCAACCTAATTTAAACTCTTCCCAGGAGGAGCAGAGTCCTGTGGGAGTCTCACAGGAAGAGCAGGAGAGACTTTGGGAGAGTGAGGGGCTTTGGTGGCTGAAGGGTTCTGATGCATGAGACCTCCCTGGTCTCTCGTGTTCTTCCAAACAAGTTCTTCCATCTCTGTACCACTGTGGGGTTTTTTTATATTTCAATAATGTACTTTGACAAGAACTTGTAAAGCGGGTTGGGTGTGAGTAATCCTGCCTTATGTCTGTCTTGCAGGCAGGTTTTAGTCCTGGTGTAACTACTGTTAGTTTCATTGCCAGGGAACCTGAGACACCCAGAGTCTGGGTTTGTTTGATGAGTGTTTAGAGAGACACTTGATGGTTTTTTCTTCTTGTATTCTTTCTTTTTGACTATGGGAGAATTTTCCAGACCCTAATGAAAACAACAACAACAAAAAAAAAATCTGAGATTTGGATGGGCAGGCATCCATGCTGGAACTAGAATTATGAGGAGGAAAAGAGAGAAGGAAGTTTCAGAAATTGGAATGGGACAATCTTTTCTAGTTTTGTTGTCATTTGGTTTTGTGTTGTTTAAATTAATATTCAGAGTGAATAGACAGAGCTCCCAGAAAACAAAAGTGTGACAAACATTCCTATCTATAGGTAATAAGATCATTTTCTCTGAAACACCCCTCCCCTAGCTGGAGGGCTGGAGGCACATGATGCTTAAAGAGAAACTGGCAGCCTTTTCTGACAATTCTTCACTGACTTTGATTTTATTTTTTTTTCCTTTCTGGATGTTTGAATTACTTTAAATATTCTGGATAGCTAATTTCTGAGTTTGTATATCTGTGTGTGTATGTGTGAATAAGAAATCTCAGAAAGCTTTATTTATGCATAAGATTTTTCTCTTCCACTGCTAGAATTACTGCATGAAATCCAGACGAATGATTCTGTTATATGAGACATCAAAATAAATAGTGTGAACAATCTCTTGCAGCTTTAAACATCTATGAATCAAAATCTACTTGCTCTCTTCATTGTTATGTTCCTACATCTCGATTAATGAGATTTCTGAACAACAGCCTGGGAGTAAGAGATTTTAATAGAGTAGATAAACTGAAAAATTTAAAAGGAAAAAAAGCCTGAGTGGGAACAAAAAGAGTCTGTCTCCATCTCTTGGGTTGTTAATATGCCTTTTCTCTCTAACTTCCTCAGACATTCTTCTTGAGATCAATTAAGTTTTGTTTTAAAGTTCACATTTCCTCACATTTTGCTTTTCTTTCTGGTTAACACTTCACATTTTCTGACTTGTTAGCTATGTCCTGAATAATTGTGTGTCCTCCTCTTATTAGTCATACTGCCATGCAAAGAATGGTTGGGACTGTTTGTCTACAAGATATTAACCCATTAATTTATCTCAGGGTCTACTACAAGATTAAAGACATGGCAGAAATCAGCCTGGACTCTTAGCAAGCCACACAGGGCTGAACTAGATGGAAAGCAACATCCCCATCAACCAACAGGAGGATGGAAAGGAGGATTGCAGGTGATGCTGGGGATGACAAATGAACCTGCAGGCTGGTAATAAATATTCATCACGGATGGCCCATGCTGTATTTGATGGTAGACAGCATTCCACTCTTTTCAGTTTAACTTTATAATTTGCTTTTGGGTGCAAACATCTTGCAGACACACTGACTTCTTCCTCAGTCTCCATAACATTGGCATGAAGGACTCCAAGTGCCTGAATGCTTTATCAATTTTTGTCTCCTCTATCAATTACTCCTCTGTGTAAAGCAAGGTCTCTCTCTGTTCAAAATCACCACCATTACTGTGCTAGAGTTACTGGTTTGAGCTCAGAGAAGGTTGGGACTTAACTCTGTGAATATAACATCTTTCCTTTCTCTCTCTGGAAATTCCACAAGCTGAATGTGGTGAATTAATTGAAGTACTTTTGTGTGTTTCAGAGTGTGATGGGCATGGGGAAGTCTGTGGTCTTAGGGAAAGAAGCTCTTTATGACCAAACTGTAGGGCTGGAAGTTCCCTGAGCCCTCTAATAACTTTTAAATTTAATAAAATACAGCAGATCTACAAGAGAGTAACCTCCTACAAGTTTTATGACAATCAGGAGCTAGAAAGACAAGGGACACCTACAGAGAGAAGGGTACAGACAAGTCAGCTCTTAGGGAATCTTGCTTAGTTTGCTCAGTGGGAATGGCCCGTGCACGAGTCAAATTGCAAAAACTCAAGGCAAGCCAGAGTAAACTGGGTTTATTTTTCAGCTAAGGATGAGGTGGGGAGATGAAGATGGGGAGGAGTGAGCTCCAGAGATTTAACAGAATCTGGGGTATTGTCAGGGGTGCTTTAGTGGCAGGAGTCTGAGGAGGAGATTGCAGTGTGCAGAACTTGCTAAAAGGTTAGTGGATATAAACCACAAAATTTTAGGAAAAAAAACAACCTTTTCTGTGACCAAGGTAATAAGTTGTATTTCTGGCTAATCATTGATATTTATCGTTTTCACTTCAAACCATGAGGTTCAACTCTTATGAGTAAAGGTGAATCACACTGCTTTTATTTCCAGATTGTTTTTCAGCAGGCAATTAGAGGCAGTATAAGAAAATAGTAATAAAAAAATACAGAAAACTGCAGGCACAGAAGAATCAGGAGGAATAGCTATATAATTCATGTGTATGTGTTTTTAGGAAAATCATTCATGTTTTTAAACATTTTCTGATGTTCAGTGGCTTACAATGGGGCAAGTTTTTTAATTAAGATTTCTATCTATGACATTTTCATTGTAAACTCCCTTAGATTGCAGCTTCTGTGCATTGTGCTATTAAATTTCAGAAACTATGTTGTAAGATGATGTAACCACCATTTCTAGGACTGAAATAATGAGAAGCAGCTTATGAAATCCTGTGACATTTCTGAATCTGCTAGAAATGTGCTGAAAATGAAAACAATTGATGCTAAGGTTTTTTTCTTTCCCCTAATGCATTTTAAAGATCTATAATTTCAGATTGTTACAGTATGTCTGGAAGAATGGAGAAATGTGACTTCAGATTTCAGCACCACTCCAAAGAAAGACAGGATGATTGTTATTATAGTTTAGCCAATGATCCATCCATACCAAAGGTGTCACGATAAACAGTCCTCTCTGAAGTGGTCTGTGTTCTTCAACTACTTCTCCTAGCATCCATTTGTTTTATTTGCTTCTCCCAATAGTCTTGTGTTTTTCTGCCTGTGTGCCAATTTCTTTATCTAGTTCATATCTTCCATAGGTTTCATCTTACCTCTGGCTATCTTTTCCTTTTTCGACTTCTTCCAGCTGATAAAAATTATATTCAACAAATCAAGTTTAAAAAATATACTGAAAGCTCACCCAAAAAAAGCAAAGAAATAGGCTGAAAAGAGTTGGTGGCTTGAGTAGGTTTTGTTACAGCATACTGAATTCTGTGGAATTATTTTAAGATTTCTGAAGCATAGGATGGAACATATTAGAAAATGAGAGCAAATGCATGTGCTGTGGGAATTGTTTGTCCACTTACCTGCTTTGAGCAGGGAGGTAATTCTGTATATAGTCACAGGTAAGCACATGGCTGAGCTCTTGTCATTTATAGATTTCTTTCTTTTTCTTCATTAACTCTAAAAAAAAAAAAAAAAAAAAAAAAAAAAAAAATAAAAATTCAGGTTTTTCAAAATCTCTTGAAAATAAGTGTCAAAACATTAGAAGTTCCTAATAAGGTGGAACTGGTTTCCAAGTAAACCTAACTGGAAATAGGTACTGCTTTAACTCAAAAGCACAATCAGTTTTTACCCCACAGTGGTATCTTACTGTTACACATAATACTGGTAGCTATGAAGGTAATCACAGATTTTCACCCAGGAAATCAATAAAGAGCTTTTCAAACAGCTATTGTGTACTAACAAATAGATACCTTGAGCAGCCTGTTACCACCCATTGGCATCTATGTTCAAGAGGAATACATGCTTTGTGAGTATTTCCCTGGGGATAGTTATGTCTAGATTCTTCCTGAAAGGCACGCAATAAATCCTTCTAATTGGCAGTCTGCAAGCATTTGATTTCTGCATACTCAGCCCGACCCAGCCCATGGAAGGTGAATGCAAAACTATGTGCTAATGAATCAAACAAACGTTCAGCTTTTGTAGGAATTTGCATGGTGGTAATATTGAAATAAGTGATAAATTCCAAATGAAATTCAATGAGACTGAATCAGCCTTTCTGAGATTTATATATCTGTCTTTTTCTCCTTGGAAAGTATCCTAGAGCAAAATGTTTTGGGTTTTTTTTGTTTGTTTGTTTCGGTTTTTTTGGGTTTTTTTTTTTTGGGTTTTTTTTTTTTTGGTTTTTTTTTTTTTTTTTTTTTGTTACATTTGTTTGGATTTAGTGTTGGACTCAGCAGACTGGATCAGACCCAAGTTCCACACTGGCCAATATTTTGTCTTCATTGTTGACCACCGACACAGATTTCAGAATAAGGCAAAAGAGATCCATAGGAAGCTGTCGTGGGACTCTTGCTCCCTGTTTTATGATAAGAGATCATGTCAAGCTGCAGATCACTGAGGTTGCCCCTAACTATATATTCAGCTGTGTTCTTCACATGGAGGTGTTCCCCACAAGCACAGGAGCTCTGGAAATCCCAACAGAGATGAAGACATTTAGACACTGACTTCTAAGCTCGTTGTATGGGCTCTCTTGCTGGTTGATAAAGATGGGCTCTTGTGGGAGGCAGTTTATCTTGCTTTAAGGCAGACATCCAAAAGATCTGATGCCTGGGAGAGACAATCAGTGAATTGTATCTTGGATAACTCCACTTCTTTCTACTGATTGCAGGAGGAACCTGTAAAGTTAGCTCAGAGGTAGACAACTACAGCTGTGTGAGATCGGTCTCGCTCTTGTCAGCTTGAAATATGTAGGTAGGACATGGTGTTGGTTTTTTCAACTCTAAAACATATTTTATCCTTTCTTATAAAATGCTGTTAGGTTAGGAGTTCAAGAACGATTGGAAACAGCAGGAGAAGAACAGTGGAGGTCTCCAGGGCTGAGATGACAGCGACAGCAGTGAGTATTGGTGTGTGGACAAAAGCCCAGCTGTTGATGAGCACAGACGTGCAGCTCTTCTCCTCTTGGCTGCTTCAGTGTCTGCTGCACTTGATGTGCCACACTAAGATAAAAACAAAAGAGGTAGGAGAGGCAGAGCACAAACCGTGGAAGGTGATGAAAGTGTGCTGGTAATCTTACCCTTCCTCCTCCCTGACAGCAAGGTGTGTGTGAAGACAGTGGAGAAAGCGATGGCTAAATAATTCCTGGAGATGAGCACCAAGGAACAAAGAGCAAACATAGCAAATACTTGGGTCTGTGTGGAAAGACAAGCCTGGTTGCTGAGAGGAAACAGATGCCTCTCTCTTTTAGGCAGTATGATATAAAAATATCTTAGCCTTTTATCAAAGCCTTTTGTCCCCTTATTTGGAGGGGAATTTTTCAACAGCGAGTTACCAAGCTAACTTAAAGGACTGGAAGAGTCACACTTGCCCTTGCTCAGAATCAGAGAGAAGTTTTTTTCCCTCCCTTTTCCCTTTCTTCTTCAGTCTCAAAACTTGTGTGTGTCTCTAAAGAAGGTATTTATGTGGTTATTTCAATGCTTTCCTGTTTTTACTTAGCAGCTTTATTTAAAACCCATGGTTGGGAAACTTGGAGAGAGAATATATTTTATTCAGGGAGATACTTAAATGTTTAAAGTACTCTTAGTAGCCTTTTTCTTCTCTTTTCTTTCATTGGACAATGCTTTCAACGGGCAGAGAAAAAGATACTTCAGGCTTTCTATGAACAAAAACTTGCTGGATACTTTATGTAACACTTCATCACCGCCTGTGTACACAGAATTCAGCTAACTTTAGGAAGCAGCGTTTTGGTATAATTTTTTTAACTGGAGATGTCCAAATAAGAAAATAATTTATCTTTTCAATCTTACTCTCATGTATATTTTCCATTTTGGTTTAGCTTTCCATTCATCATGTGGCACTGGTGCATATTGTATTAGGGTATTAGATCAAACTGTCAAAAAGCTGACATTTTTTCCCCCCTAAGCATATGCATTTTTGGAAAAGTAATTAATTCAACCAACTGGAAGTAAGTAATTAGTGGGGTTTTTTTCCTTGTGCTTGTTGCAAGTTTTGATATGAAGTATTTTTAGAAGATTGCAGTTTTAACATCTAAACAGCCCTTATTTTTGGGTACGTGGGTTATACAAAAAGAATGTGAGATCTTAAGGAGTACATTAACACACATGATGCTAAACATGGTTTTGGAGGGAGAAATGCCTAATGACCTTAGGGAAGAGCCTTGTGGATTATCACTGGTTGTCTGCATAGGTGGTTTGAGTATTCAAAACTTCATATTTCATAATTACAGCCAACTACTGTGACTGCATGTAGGACCAGTGTGTTCCATTCCTGAAGTTCCACGTGCTGTAGGTGACAAAAAAGTTACTTTAGATGAACCCCAAGGAAAGCCCAGCTGTATGGGAGCAGTGAGCTTGTGGCTGATAAGCAGCAAGATAACAGAATCCAAAGCAGAATGTTTTTACTCTGAAAGCACTGGAAAGCTGTGCACAGGAAGGTAATGCTGACAGGGCAATGCACAGATATAGCAAAGAGACCCACACAACAAAAACTGAACCCACAACGATGTAAAAGATGGACTTGAAAGTATGAAAAGCTGTGCAAAAAGTCATTGACCTATTTTAAACAAGGTCTGGTGGAAGGATGGAGGATAATGGCTGGAGGAGAGTGACTAACCCTGCAGAAAAGGTCCGGGTTCATTGTGCTTAGGAAGGGAGCTGAGGTTTGAATTCAGGATGCTGGGCATGGAGTGCCCACTGTGGGTTTTGGCCATACATTTGCAATGTTAAACTTCCTGTCTGCTGGCCTGAACAGACAAAGTTGTGCATAAATCCAGCAGCCTGTTATGTTGGGTGAATGGTGGTCCTGGGAGTGAAGTATAAGGGAAATGTTAGGAAAGGTTTCTAGAGCCATCAGGTGTTCTCTGAGCTCAGGGGTCTGAGACTGAGTCAAGTTACTGGGAATGCCTGGAGCACCAGGAGTCCTGGGACCAGAAGGAGTACAGGATGGCCAACCTTAAGTATTTCTAGATTGTTCAAGGGATACAATAAATAAGCAGAGGACACAGATCCTCTCATCTCCCCTTCCATCTCATCTACAACTTTAATAAAGAACCTTTAACCTACCATTGTCTGGGCTGAGATCTGCTCGCCTCTCCCTTACACTGTCTGTTTCAACCTTTGACTTTGGTGTATTTAAACCATAATGTGGAGAAATTAATTTGAAGATGGTGAAGATGAGTCATTATCTATTTAATAAAAAGGGAAAATTTGTGACCTAGATGAGATCCATCATTTTATTTCATGTGACCTGAGGTTGCTTAGTTTTATTTAGTGCAGAAAAGGCAAGAAAGTGAAAGGAAAGCTCTGATGTTTGTGGGGTTTTACTTCTATTATTCCCAACCATGTGATATGTTTCCACACCACGTGATGTGGTCCCCAAACACAAGGCTTTCTTTTCCCTTTACAATACCTATTGAAAAAAAAGGAAATTTTTTAATTTGTTGCTAATCTGTAGCCTGCTGAAATGATTTAAAATACCTGTTTAGCCTCCATAAATGCTGAGCAAAATCCCCACCCTGTTTTACCAGTCTGGACATGGGGTGAAAGTTACTTTGCAAAGGCTTTCATTTTCATGTGATTTTTACCTGGCCTCAGACCATTAGAGTCTCATCCTTAGTGAAGAACTGGACAGTTCTTTTATGTCAGTCTAAAGACAGTTTAGCTTTTTTCCTTTTTTTTTTTTCTCTTTTTTTTTTTGTCTATTTGAGGTCTGAGATAAACTGTTAAAAGAAGAAAAGGTCAAATGTGCTGTTTCCTTTTACAAGGAGGTAAACTGAGGGGAATGAGATACTTAGGTTTCAAAGGGCTAGGTCTCCCTGCTGCCTAGCTGGCAGAAAGTAGATGAGCTGTAGTCATTTCTGTAAAAAAAGAGTGAACCTCAGGCTTTGTCCACCATTGTGTTCCTCCTCATTTACACCAACATGAGTTGCTGCAGATCAGTGGGACTGGGGCAATGGGCTATCCATGCTTTTGCAAATCAATGGATTATGGAATTTTTTCCTGCAGTATGTAGGGAGGCATGGTATAGAAAAGAATAAAACATTCATGCATGTCTGCATATGTGTGTGGTGCACAGAAGTGTGGGTATTTGTACAACATAATTCGTGTTAATATGTATGTAGTGTTACTCTTCCCATATCCCTTGTCTGACCTTGTCTAGAAGACCACAAATATAATATTAACCTTGCTGCTTCTGTGATTTTTATTAACTTTTTCTAGCTGTTTTAATTTTGTTATTGTTAATATGTCCTGTAATTCAGGCATGGTACTGCACAGTTGCATGGTAATTTGGAGCAGGGGAGAAGTCAGGCTCTTTAGTGACCTTTTCACTAGAAATTTCTCATGGAAGCAACTGTTAGCAAGTTTAGATGTGTCTTTTTATAACCTTTACAGTTCAGTGTGTGACTTCTAATGAGTTATTCAATAACTCAGTGCCTCAGCTCTGCTAAAACTAGTCATACCTAATGTGGTTGTGTGGCCCTGAAATTCATTCTATCTTTTTCAAGGCAGAAGTAAGCAATACTGAGAGTCTGGTAAACAGTTTGTACTAAGAGTTTTGCTGCTGGGAACACCTAAGATGCCTCCAGTTCAAACTCTTGAAAAATGGGCAATAGAAAATGCCTTGACATCCTCTTAGCATATGAATAAGGCAAACACATAATGATTCTTACATTCTCTCCCATCTAAGCTTACAGAATATTTTAGTGAGCAATATCTAGTAGAACTTGACTGTGGTATTTTTCTCCCATGATTTTATCGAATTATATTTGAGACCATATGGTTTTGAAAATTTTCAGAATTATTCTCATAAATATTAAGGTGACATGTCACCTTAATTCTTTTGTTGTTTTTCTACTAATAAATAAATATGTTGGAGATTTCTTTCCCTCCCATGAGTCATCTTTTTAACCATTACAATACCTGGTTACAGAGTCATATATTTTATCATTTTATGTCTGTGTGATTCTGCCCAAGGGTTCTTGCTGAACGGAGTACTAAAAGCCCTATCCTGATTGTCTTAGAAATATTGCTGTGGCAAAACTTGCTTCTTCCCATTTTCTTTCTAAATGTAATGATTTTTGATGTATTCCAGAATAGTCCATCTCTGGTGTGATCTGAGCCTGGTTTTTGTGTGGGAGCACTGCTCAACACAAAAAAAGGCTTTTCAACTGGACATTTAGTCAGAAGTTAAAATGCTGAGCTTTGGCTAAGGAAATTTAGTTTTCATTCCTAACTTTAAAACCGTTTCCTTGTTTGATATGAAATTTTTTTCTCCATCTGCTTTATTTGTTTCAAGAGGGCTGATAGCAGTTCCTTAACCTGCAAGGATATTGCAGTAACAGATTTCCTAAAACATCAAAGGAGCTTGGATAGCAAATTACTGAGGGCTGATGAAGTATCTAAGAAGAGCAGTAGAAATCCGTTACATGCCCACTTTCCTCAGCATTGTAAAAGAGTTTAAAAACAAAAAGAAATTATTTTATCAACGAGTCTTTGTGAGCTGATGTTCCTCCATCATCCTTCTCTGCATATCCTCTTGTCTGTAACAACCATGTCAAACATAAAACAGTGCAACATCTAAGAACTGCAGCTTCCAGTCATGTTAGTTTGGTGCTTTGCAGGCTTTTCTCTTAGGGAGTTTCTGTTCTGAACTGCAAGCAGCATGTCAGACTCCCTACATGCTCATTTGGACCTGCTGCTGTCTTTGACACAGCCTCTGGTCCTAGCTGAAGAGTTTTATGGTTGTCTCTTATTTTCTTTTCTTTTTCAGGGAACCTTGCAGGTGTGAAGGCTTTCTTTTGATGAAAAGCTTATAACACTTTGAGGTAATATTTATCCATTTGTCCTTTATCAACAATAGCAGCCAAATAATAACCAGGAAAAATCATTACTGAAGCTACAGTCCAGCTACTGAAATAAAGCTGTTCCTCTCATTCATTCCATTCAGGAGAAGGCAAAGATTTCTTCCCCCATTGTCTGCTGCTGACTAGAGGTTTCATTTGTGATTCTAGATAAATCACATGGTGAAAAGATGGGCTGGGACTTTTATTCTGGATAGTTCAGTGACCTCTTTGAAGAAACTGGGGGTTTTATGTTTTGTGGAATAGGGAATCAGAGGGTACTCAGCCAGATGAAGATTTATAAGACCTATTACTTCCTGGTGCTGAATATCTGCTGCTGTCACTAGGGAACATCCTGAACAGAAATGCAGAAGAGAAGAACCAAAGGCAGGATTTCCACACAGCACCCCAGCCCCTGCCGCCTTCTCATGTACAGAACTGAACAGAGTCACTTCCTTGAGAGGGAGCTTTGCCATTCTGACCTCATTTTACCTGTAAAAAGTCTTCTCTTGCATTATTTATGTGGGAGCTTTACTGCACAAGTGGGGTGGGGATGTTCATGAGTGATGACAAATAGAATGTAATTTCCTAATTGATTGTTGTCTCTCACTTCTATGGAAATACAAAATGTCTCTCAGCTACTTTTCTTTAGAGGAAAGTACAGGTGCTAACTCTGAAATAGCAAAATGGCTTTTCCCTTACAGTCTTCTGGCCATTTTTGGATTATCAATCCCTCTGGGTGAAAAAGCAATCTGGATTAAGATAGATATTCTATTCAGCATAGCTAATGCAAAATCAACAGCTCTATCATCTTTTCCCTCTTTGCCTGGAATCCAGCCAGATTTCCAGCAGTGTTGTCAAATAATATGTACTCTTTCAATTAACATTAGATACAGTGCTTAGGCAAACTAGAACTAAATGGCAACTCGCTCAGTCTCTTCTTTCTAAAATCAGAAAACTGCAATTTAACCACTCTCTTCAGGCAGAAATTGTTTTTATCTGCGAAATTATATCTGAGTTTTAAAGACTAGACACCAAGATAAACAAACCTGCTTTTCTTCATTTTGTCTGTGGGTTTCTCAGGGTGTTGTACAAGCTGAAAACTAGGTATGGGGTCTGGTAAATAAAGACAACGCAGCTGGAACACAAGCTGTCTGGAATGCTATTTATCGTAACACTCTTCAGTAGACTTGTTATTTGAAGACTAGCTGTAAACCCACTGATACTGAAATTTAAGAACAACTCGTGTTTACACCTGTTACTGATAAAGCAGACCCATTTTGCTTGTGTTTTCAGCCTAGGTTCTAATCATAAAGCAAATCTACTGTGCACCTGAATTTGCAGGTGTAAAGTTTGCTTTCTAAATGTGAAACTAGGTGGAGTCTTGTTGTGTAAAATAAAATGTCCCTCTGCCCCTCACCAAGAAGAAAAAATGCTAAGGTAACATGAATTTGTTGTTGACTTCTTAGCCAAAAGCAGCAGGGAAATCTGTAGCAATAAGTAGATTCACCTAGAAGCTCTGTATGTAAAGGGCAAAGTTGCAGAGATGACAAGCTAGATGTTTTGAGATGAGTTTTGCTGCTGAAAAGCATAAAGAGTGTTAGGACTTGTTATATTTTTTCTGAAAAACAACTGGTGACACACTCTAAGGTCAACATGTAATATCTTTTCCATGCTCTTCTAAAAAGTCAGATTAGTCCTTTCAGCAGTAACCTTTCTCACATTGAGTACGCTTGCTTTCCTGCCTTTAAAATTCATCTTCTCTATTTGTGATTCTGACAGCTTGTAGGATTACACTGTCCATATATCAATGTGGATGTGCCCTCTTTGTCATATTTTGATTAAAAGAAGTATACTTTTACTTATGTTTAGATAATATAGTGTACAGCAGATATATAACCTTTTAGCAAAGCCTTTTTTTTTTCTTTTTTATATTTTTAAAGAACCTTCAGATGCTGTTTAACTATTCAATCTCAATATAGTAATACTGAAACAGGGTTTGGTGGGTTGAAGAAAAGATTGTCTCTTAATCTTTAGGTAGACACAAAGGAAACCAGGGAAATGTGAAATAGGAAAGTCCTTGGGAAAACTTGAGTAAACATATATCAAACGTTTCCCATATCCATTTTAGAAATGATCCCATAAAAATGGGTTCATTGCACTCATTGTCACTTCCTTTATAGTAGATTATACTTTTCATTTTGAGGGCTTTCACATCATAGCACAAAAGCCATGTCTGTACACAAGCATGTTGTTCTTGAAACATGAATTTGAAAGAGATCTCCTGGGACACTGAGCCCAGTATATTTACTGTTTTAGGCAATGATAATCTGCTTAGTTTTCAAGTGATTATCAAAAAGATAAAAGAATAAATATCTGTTTACTCAGCTAGTACAATACATTTTAAAAACATATAATAATATATCATATTTATTTTTATTTAAAAATAAAATTACCAAAGTGAGACCACTTAACTATCTTTTTTATTTAATTCTTCCAGGAGAAGGAAAGAAGTGTGAATATATTGTGTGAATGATACGAAACCATCCTTTGTTCTAAGCTAATTTTATAAAATGTCCTAGTTCCAACATACCACTGTTTGTCACCACTTTTATGAGGACTGAGTGATATTACTGATGTTATTTTACAAAAAGATATTAAATACCTAAAAGAAAAGTAATTTCTTTATTTGTACCAACCAAGGTGATAAGATACCTGACTGGAACCAGCCACCCCGACAATCAGTTGTGTTCTCTGTCCTTTGGGCAAGCTGCTTTCTTTCTATCTGCTTTGCTCAATGTCTTTTAATGAGTTCTAGAGAAAGGTTTTCAGTCACATGAATGGTTTTTATTATGGGGGCTAAACAAACAAGTCTTACTGTGGGTCTGCCCACTCTCCAAATATTTTTTGAAGCTATTGATCAGCTACCAGTAGATTCAGAAATAGGCAGATGTCAGCAGTCTGTAAAGCTTTGTGGTAATGTAGGATTGGGCAGGAGCTACCTTATCCTGATTTCACAGTTTTGTGGGATTCCTCTCACTAAGTGACTGTTTTCCACCTTAGAATGAGTGAGCTTCTCCTTGGTTTTTCAAGCAGGCTGTTGCACAACTTTCCAAGCTTATAGACTTTTCATTTTCTCTGTACTTTTCATTAGGTCCAAGCTGTGCTGGTTTTTTTCCTCATCAGCAGCGACCTTGAGGTTTCAAAATTCTTTTACCTTTCAGTCCTTTGCTATATCTGAAGAGAGTTCTATTATAATCAAGGTGAGATCTTTTAGTCTCTACAAGGGTTTCTAAGTTCCCTTGGGTATCCTAATGGCCAGTCTCTTCATCTGTTACCATTTGAACAAATTTCTCTCCAATATAGGTGGCCAGAATTATGTGCAATATTCTGGATGAAGGCTTTTACAACATCGTTAGTAACTTGTATCACTACTGGAACTACCTTATCTTTCAGATCCTAGCAGTGCATTGGCTTTTTCATGATCACACCAAATGAATTGCTTCTCATCACCCTCTCATTGAAAAATGTACATCAGGTCTTTCCCCTCTATTTTTTCTAACTGATGAGACATCAACATAGATCAGATAGGCTTGATATTAATCCCTATGAGTATGACCTTGTACTTTATGATAGCACAGTCTACACAGAGCTTATTAATGCCTCATTTAGATCATAAGGACTATTAATTAGCATATGCAGGCCTGGGTTGACTGGGGGAGAGGAAGGAAAAATGTCCCTGCTCCCATCTTCACTGGCACCCTCTTATTCTGGGTGTTCTTTCTCATCGTTGGCCATGAGGCTGCACGATCCTCCTGCACTGTTACATTCCTACTTGCAAGGATGACCTAGATCTCTCCTACCTTCAGGATGGCAAGTTTGTTTATTTTAATTTCAGTCCCTTTCCTATGTTACAATGAGGATCATAGACCTCGGAGTAAGATTGTTTGTTCCCTGAGTCTCTTCAGACAGGAGATGCCCTCCAAGGCGTGAAGATTTTGTCATTCCTTAAGGAAAAGGGTTGTGGAAAGACTGATATATATTTGGAGAAAAGCCAAGGAAAATTAGACAAGCCT
The DNA here is from genome assembly GCA_013397915.1 of Daphoenositta chrysoptera. Classification (NCBI taxonomy): domain Eukaryota; kingdom Metazoa; phylum Chordata; class Aves; order Passeriformes; genus Daphoenositta; species Daphoenositta chrysoptera. The sequence continues at coordinate 684,499 of VZRO01000218.1, forward strand.
ACGCAATATCCTATGGTCAAAATGAACCAGCCACTTTTTCCTGATGAAATGTAGGCTTCTAATGGGCACCAAAGTGTTTTCAATTTCACTGGATTTTCGCATTTGTTGAGCTTTCCCTGAGTGTTCATTAATCTAATTGTGAGGCAAATGCCAACTTCAGACTAAAGGTGACCTAAATGTCGCACCACTTTTAGCACTAAAATAAAGAGTGTTCAAGAATTAATGAGCATAGTGGCCACATTTCTCATGCACAGCAACTGGTGAGTCTCAGCTCGTGCCTCTGACACAAAATGCTCTTCCATCAACCCGTTATTTCCTGGGTGAGTTGCTTCTCTTGCAGTTGTCAGACAGCTGCTTTTTATCAGTTTATAAAAAACCACAGGGGCTGTGGATCACAGGAGTTGGGGCTTTTGATTAGTTCTATACAATAAGAGAAGTTTCCTTTCCTTCAACAAAATCTGTTCAGCTTTCCTTTCAGTGTTTTCTCCAAAATTACAGTATATACTTAACTTTCCCCTGGGACAGCTGAGAATAGCAACCTGACTCCTTTCACTTCCCTTTTCAGATATACTATTTCTATTTTCTTTCCTCTTTCATCTTGCTTTTTATGCTTTGTGAAATGGCAAAGGACAGCGCTATGACTAACAGGGTAGCAAGAAAAAAAAGGAGGAAATGCCATTTTGAAGGGTGACATGAATTACCCGGTTAACAGGTCACAGATTTAGTGAGGCTGATGTTGGAATAATAATAACTATTAACCATTTTTAACATGTCTCTGGTATGTATCAGAATTAGGAAATTTGGGCTATACCTGCAATTACAAGAGAGAAACTTTGGCTGGAAAGGGCAGGGACCTTCTCAGTTTAACTGAGTGTCTGAGCAGCCATTGCTGGGGGGCAGCAATAACCTGTGCTAGGTGGGAGCAGAGCTGTAGAGCAGCAGTTTATAGGGATGGGAGCAGTTATTCCAGAGATCTCACTCCTTAACTCCTGCTGTTTTATTGGTGAAGCAATCACAAGGCCCCTCAGCACTTCCACACACTCTGCCCTCTTCTTTACCACAGAATAATTCTTTACTGGGAGAAAACCTCGGCATCTCTCTCTGTGAACTCCAAGCCACTGCAGTGGCCTGGGGCATGAGTGTAATTTTTTAGTTCTTCTATGAAATACAGGAATTTAGTCCTCAGTGAATTGCTAGTATTTAAGTGATTGGATTGATCATTTAGTGCTTGTGTAACGTACAATGCCCAGTAATAACCAGGAATATGTCCCTCTGACACTAAACTTTGTGAAGCTCTAAAATACATTGAGACCCCAGATTACAATAATGAGCATCTGGCATAGGAGCCCTGGTTTCCTGTGTATTTATCTCATATGTTCTGTGTCTCTGCACTGCAGTCACTCCAGCTTTCCACATCTTCTGTAATCACCATTGTTAGAGTACCTTTTCTGTCCTTCTGTCTGATGGGCTAAACCAGAACTTCTTTTTTTTGTCTGGTTAAGAACTACTTATGTACAGATTGGCAAGCTGCCATGCATGCCCAGGTGACCAAGTCAGTTCATGCATTTTAAATGTGTAAGGATTGAGTTTGGTCTGTCTTTTCCTCAACTAAAAGAATAAATTTTAAAAAGTGATGTTCATCAACCATCTAACCATTTGACACAAGTGTAGTGTGTCAAAATACCCAAAATTTTCCTGGATATTTTTATTTCTGATTAAAATTTGCCTTTAGGAAGAAAAAATATTAAAACCAGATAAGTGAATAGCTAGCACAACAGAATAAACTGTTCTGGTTTAAGAGGCAAGGTTTATGCAGGGACGTGTCATCCTATCTCCAGGACCTGGGGTATGCAGAAAGTCTAGAAGATACCACATGGTGACGGTTTGAGGATGGGGAAATGAGGGAAAAGACCAAAGGGACTGATTTCTTGCATGAGTAAGGATCCAACTTCCTCTTCTGGAGAGGAGAAGACTGGGAAAGAATGATTTCGTCCAGAAGTGTCAATGATTTTGAGCTTGAGGACATCAGCAGGTCTTGAACTCTTTCTAATATATCTCAAATTATGGTGTCCCTATAGTGTTTGTAGTCTCTCTTCTCTAAGCCCTCATGCTGGGTGTGACTGCAATTAAACAATTAATATTGCTGAATAATAAAAATTGAATACTCTCACTCTTCTGTCATTCAGTGCAATTCAAATGTGCCAACTTCACCTCTTGGTGTCCTGTGCCATGATTTCATTAATTCTCCAAAACTCCTTTCACATCTTTGGAGGGAGTACAGTCAAATTTTGGGGCTTATTAAGGGTGTTTTGCCATTGAAATTCTATTTGCACTGGCTGTCTCTGCTTCAGAAGAATCTCTGACAGGCAGCCATACTTGACAACTGTATGGCTTAATATGTAAAAGTCTCTTAATAGCTGATTTGAGCTTCTAACTCTAACGCTGCCAAGTGATGTCAAATAAGAAAACAGTTTTTAACTTGTCATGCTGAATAATATTTGACATTATACTACCATTTTCTTCCACTTTCAGCCTGTCAGCAAAGAACTGTAGGGAAATCTAGACATCTCATTTTAACTTCACTATCAGTATAATCCATTTATTTTCCATTTATGATCCATTTATTTTTTATCAAATGCATATCATAGCATTTTGCAGTTGCTAAAGCAGTTATAGCAACACAATATGCTGACATTGCAATTAAAATTTAAAACAGCTTTTGTTTGATCTTTCTTGAGGAAGAAGAATATTGATGGTGGTGAATTACAATGATACAGGGAAGTGTTAATCTAAGAAAAAAATTTTTCTCAATCTCTTAATTTTTTTCAAATCTCTGATTTCTCTGATAATATATAGGATCACATTATAAAATAAACTTTAAAACATGTGATAGAGACTTAATAGTATATGGGTTCTGTGAGTGATAATAAAAAGTAAGAAATTTCAATGAATACATATACTCACAGATATCAAGAAATACAGTCTCATCAGTCTACAGTAACTTCAAGCAGCATGCTCTAACTTCTAAATTTAGGGGAATCTGACGAGGTCTCATGCTTTCATAAAATTTGGATACTACTTCCTCCCTTAGCTTAATAATTACCATATCATTACTGAAATGGCTGTCCTTTCAAGGTCTGTCTTTTTATTAACGTGCTTTTCTGGTAGCTGGCCATTTAAACTTGGCTAGGATGAGCTGTCATGCAGTGCAGGAAGTAGATATTGCAGTTTCTCCCTCCCATCTATGAGATACCTTATAGCTAAAGAGCACGTGAGATAGAAAGGGATTCCTCAGCAATGAAAAATGAAATAATGGTGACAGAAGGATTTTCAATTTATCAGAGAAAAGGCATAATGAAATCCAATAGCTGGAAGAGAAGGCAGAGACAGACTTATTAGAAATGGGGTGTGCAATGAAGGATAGCTGTCTATTGGAAAAGCATATCTAAAAATACAGTGAGATCTATGCTACCTGGAATCTTTATATATAAAAACTGATGACTTTTAAAATATAAATTTAACTTATTTTCATATGGGCCTCTTGTAGATTTTTTTTTTGTGTGTTATATCCTCTGTTCTGTTCACTAGACCAAAAAATAAGTGGTGACAATAACTGTTTTCACATTTCCCAGCTGATGAATACATGTTCTACTGCTTCTCAAAGATTTCACTTTTGAACAAAATGAAGTGGGAGTGGAGAGGGGGGACTGTAGCTGCAGTGTGATATGCCTTTATATTTTTATTCTTTTTTAAAATCCTATCTCTTTTTGATCCTTTTTGCCTGCTGAGAAGGAGATAGAGGACATTTCTTTGTCCAAAAAAAAAAAAAATTGTATTGGGAAGAAAAGAACAAAAGGTGATGACATTTAAAATACATTTTCATATAGAGATAGGCATGGAAAAAACCAAAATAGAACACCAAATCTGTAACTGTTTTAACTAGTATTTTATTATATCTTTTCATGATGAACCAGCACAAACTAATCCTAAACATGTGGTGGGTGGATGACTGGGATCTCTTAAGCACCTAGTCCAGCTTACTTCAAAGAGAAGTGACAAATGTTCAATTATATCTACAGGATGTCAGAATAAAAGGTGTTCACTAAATATTCACGCACCATTTGATGAGGAATGGAGATTGCCTTTCCTACCACTAGTTCAGGATTTTTGTTGAAATAGCATTTATGGAAGGAAGGGTTAATAAGGAGACAAGGATGGGTTTTATCAGTGGTATTTTGGTGCATTTCTTGTCATCGTTTCACATGTCATTCCTCCAGTTGGTTGTGACTGTTTGAAGGATTGCCTTATAGGTACAAAATGAGTTATCTAAGTTTGTCTCTCCTTCTTTTGTGTCTAGAGACCTGGTCAAGTCTTTTGCACTTACAGAAATGTCCCATTGATTGTGATCCACAGTCCACGATGGAAGGGAGTGCCACGGGTCTAGTGAAGAATTTTCAGGGCAATAATTTTAATGGTAAATTTAGAGATTACTTCCTGTAAGAGGTGTATCCATGTATGAATGAACCTATGATCTTTACCCTTAATTTTTAATAAGTGAACTCATCCATCAGAAGAATAAGGGAGACTACTGATGACACAGACCATCTACACATTTTCTTTTGTTTAATGGCTTCATATCCTGGGCAGACAAGGATTTTTTTTTTTCAATTCTATTTGTCCCAGATATACATAGTATCACCATTAATATGTATATGCACATTTATAAAAGGAAACTCCAATGTCAAAATGACATGTGTGCTGATATAAATGCAACAAGCTGATTGAGGTTATCTTTTTCCCTTACTGAAGTGCTAATGCAAAATTTACAACGTGTTTCTGTAAAAAAAGGAGCATTTTGGAATTTGGAGTGCTGTGTCCTGCCCCTCTCTCCCATAAAGGGAATGCAGATAAAGGACATATCTTTAATTGCAGCTTGAGATAACACTTTTGAAGTGGTAGGTACAGGGCAGCCAGGCTAACATGGAGCTAATAGCAGGTGGCTGAACCAGCTGGAGTAGAACTGCCACCTGCTGCAACATCCACCATTAATTAACTAACTCATCATTAATCGCTTGGCCTTCTAACTGAGATCATGGGGAATATCTGTACAGTACCTAATGAAACCTGTGCTTCTGAATGATAAATCTGAGCTCCCAGGGGGACTGGTTATGACCGAATGCTGAAGACACTGGATGTGTGTTTAGAGAGAGGCCAAAATCCCAGAAACTCAGAGTTCACAGAGCCAGATCTCAAGCTGTTTGTTTGGGTGCAGTCCCAAATCAGCTGCCCTTTGGGGTCGGGGAGGCAACATCAGTTTTGGCTTGCTGAGAATCCCAATCTGGAGGCCTGTGCTGAAGGCAGCTTCATCCCAGTATGGATGATCTACTTCTCCTGAGACAGAAGGTGATTATCAATCACAAAAGGACCTCAGTGCTCCGTAATTCTTTACTGTAAATAGTAATAAATAGCAACTCTGTTGTTAGCAACCCAGAAACTTCTGGTCTCTTGGCTTCTGTCAGATGGTGAGGTTTTTGGTTTTTTCCTGTACCAGCTACTTTGGGTACGCCTCCTGTTGTAATGAGTGTTGGTTGTTTTGAAGAGCAACATGAGTCAAACAAGCAGGGGTTGAAGTACCAGCAACAGGCATGGCTTTGAAGCTGCAAAATAACAATTTGAAATTAGTTTAGGAGATCTTGCTAATTTCTAATACAGCTCCTTAAATTCTACCTAAAAATATAGGTTGGTTATTCCTTAAATATTTGTTGATCGAAAGGACTGGGAGGATCTTCAGAAAACCAGCTCCTGAAGCAGCACTAGTAGTGACTGATGGCAGAATGTCTAACACTTTTATCTTGCCAAAAAGGAAGATTTTTTGCACTTTGAGTAAGTCCAGTCAGTGTTCACCTACTGTATGAGCAGCTGAGATTTCTTCTGTGCAACACATATGAAGGAGAAATCCAGGGGAAGGGAATTTTCTCCTTTGTGTCTATTTAGGCATTGACATCTTAACAGGTACAGTTGCAAGTTGGAAACGACTCAAGAAAACTATCAGTTTAACCCAGTATGTCTGGATGTTTTAAGACAATATTTCTTTTTTAGGTTGGGTCTGCGTGATGTAAAGTCAGCATTTTTGGGTCCAGTTCTACTGCCTATGTAAATCAAGTTCAAGTGCAAGTGGGGAGTTATTGCTAGGGGCACTTAATGCAAGTTTTCTGCTTGGGAATTTCTATGATCTTGTTTGGCTCACCATCAAAAGCATTGTGGTTTCACTGGAATGAACAATATGACAAGCCTGACCTGCTCAGGGAAATGGCAGGTTTTTGCATTTCAGGTTAGTCTCAAACCAGTAATTCATTCTGATTTTTAGCTGCTGTTCTTGCTATGATGCCAAAATACCAGTTCCTAGGCTGATATATTCATATTCTAATTTTCCAGTAATTAGTGTCCTCCTGAAAATGGGTTATTTTTTCTTTATTTTCAAACACAATGTTTAATTAAAATTCAGAGGGGAAATGCTGCATCATATTTCTGGGTTGAAGACTGTGTGGCAGACAATTATTATGATTTTAAAATATATCTTGCTTAGAAATAAAAAAAAAATAGGTGTTCTGAGTTTGAAATGGAAATTATTATAAATATGTAAATAACTTGAAAATGAAATGAAATTAGTTTTCAAGTTTTGTCATTATAAAGAGAGGAAAAATGAAGCTCAGATGTTAAATGTAATCATTTTTTAAAACTAAAGTACTAAACAATTGCAAAAAGCAAAAATTGTGAAAGAAGTTGAGTAGGAAAACCTCACAAATCCAGGTCATAGAGAAATCCTACATGACAGATAGGAATTTAATTTTTATTATTTAAAAGATCTTTAAATCTACAGAGCCAAGGACAGTGCTGCTCACTGCAGAACTAAAGAGAAGAAAAAAGAGATGGTTTTGATGCAGAGCATTTTAGTGCACATTTCTACACCTTTTAGTTCTGATTTCAGTTAAGTTGACAAGAAAGATACTGAGGTTGCTCAAAGCCCTTAATGTGGGGTAAAGGAACAAGATAATTATTCTGATTTGAAAATGGAATAGGTTTTCAGAGAGAATGTGGTGTCTCATATAAAATGGTCCTTTCTCATTCTCACTAAAAATGGGCTTGTGTGTGTTTCTGCTTCAGGAATGTGCAGCTTTGATTTGAACAGCAGCAGTAGCAATCCTGATAACATGGTTAACAGCCAAAGGAGCCTGACCACTGCTGTGGGTTTGGAGTTTTGTTGTTTTTTTTTTTTTTAAAGCAGTGCATTTTTCATAAGAAAAAAAAAAATATTATAAAACCTGGAATGTGTGGCATGGCATTAATTTGTTTTCTCTGCTCAGGCTTGAATGACATGACGAGGTCATCAATAGGAGTTTAGTGGAGATACTTTTGAGAGAAGTAATTTTTGTTCTTACACTACAATGCCCTGGCATATCCATAGTGAAATCGTTTGAGATTGAAATTATTTTTAAAATAGATGGGGAAAAGTAATTCTAATCTCGATTTGGAATTTTTTTTTCTGAATGTCAGAATAATAGCAGAACAGGCAATCCCTTTTGGAAACCATGGCAAATCTGAACTGACCAAGATATATCTTTTAATCTCAAAAACACCACCCCAAAATAAACACCCAAAATAGAATAACAGGGTCCTTTGATTATATGGTTTTGTGATACTCAACTTCACATGGTCCCTGATTAGGTCCAAGATTGCCTTTTATTCTCAACATGGCCAAACATTGCTGTTTTGTTTTCAGGTTTCCATACATGATGCCACTTTTTGTAGCTGTAATTCTTAATCCAGCCTTGTATCCTGCCATGTTATGGCATCTCCCACCTTTCACAGGGAAAGGATTTATTTCCCTGAAAAATAAGTATTTTCAGCTTTCCTGGTGATATAACCTTCACACTGATACTTCTCTAAAATTGAGGAGTAAATATTCCGGGACATGATTTGAAGATCTTTATGGCTGAGGTTGCTTCTATCTAAAAGAAATCTCCTTCTTTTCTTCTTTGAAGATCCACATAGCACCTGGGAAGTGGCAGTCTCAGAGTAGATTGTGTTTTACTGTAAAAATGCACTGCACCCCATCTACGAGAGGGGCTCCCTTTTATTGTCATTCAGACTTGTCTGTTGCTGCTCTCCTTTAAAACACTTCCAACTCTGTACTTCTCAGCAATATGATTAGGCATATATTATTATGAGACAAAATGTTAATAGAAAAATAAAGGTTGTTTAGACAACATAGGACTAATTTATTCCATTAATTAGAGTGAAATTTTATGCAGTTACTCAAAATAAGTAGACATGCAAGTTATTCAATCACTTAATAAATTACCGTAAAGTCTACTCTAAATCTAATATCTTTCAATTCCTCTAAGATGAACATTCTGATATCAATGACTTAATCCTCTAATAAATTCCACACAGGCAACTTCACTTTGGCATAAACACAAACAGTAATAGAGTTAATAGGAAGTGTCTTTCTATACCAATTAAATTTGACCTTGAGGACCAGAAAGTCAACTGATATGATGTGCTGTATACTCTTTTTAGGGTATTTCATACTATTAAATCCTATGATGATGCAAATGGAATCCACAGGGAAATAACTTTTTTATCTTTCTAAAACCAGGCTGATACATGATTAGTTCCACGAAACTTCCTAAAATTAGTTTAAAAGTTTTAATTCAGGACTTTTGTTTTGACAGAAAAGGACATTGCAAGGTACCTCGGTTAGATACATTTTCTCAAATTATTTCCATTAAAAATGAGATTTTCATAATATGTATTTTCAAAAATCTCCATTATCATGATTTCTAAAAAAATAATTTATTTTGTTTCTGCATAAATGACTTATTTTGATCTCTAAATTAGAAAAAGATATTTCATTTTGTTCTACACAGCAGCTTCCTCTAATAGTTTTATATACAATAATAGAGGGCTTCAACTATTGTAGTCATTAAACATCTATTGCTGTGTCATGTCTTGAAATTGTACATCAGCTATATGTTATGAAATAAATGGAAAAGTAATTCCATGTAGGAGGTATTTTTAAATTAGTTCCTTTTGAAATGTCACATATTAGCAGCCAACTTTTAACAAACTAGGTTTTTCCACAAGTTCCTGAGATGTTATGCTCTTTCTTGGCAATTTGACATGCAAATAAAAGTTTGAAACATTGAGATTTTCAGGAGAAGGCAGGGTTTGGTTATGTTTTGTTTTCTAATCCTCTGATCTTTCTGCAAAGTTTTATAATCTCATAAATTTGGTTTGGCTGTCAGTGTGAAAAAAATCACATAAAGGTTAAATTAAGTGTTTTATGCTGTTTAAATCTTGTGTTTAGATAGTGGGTGGCTGCTGTTTCCTGTGAGAACGATCCCTATCCATTTTTCTCTCAAAGAGCAGCTCCTGTTTAGCACAGAGGATGGCTTTATCAAACCCAGAATATCAATGAGTGAGTGGGCCTTTCCAGAACCTCCAGAGCTCAGGTTTTCTCAGCTTCCTCTCTTTCCTGGGTGGCCACAAGTGCCTGCCTGACTTCTCCTGACTGAGTCTGAGACTTGAGCATCTGTCTCAGACTTAAATGGAAATTAAAGGGAAAAAGTCTTTAATATGTTGCTGAAACATGGATTAATAAGCACGTGGCACAACACCATTGCCTGGTGTTAAGTGTTGGCCCAGCTATCTGGTAAGTGAAAGCACTTTAGCTCCTGCCAACTCATTAGTGTTCAAACCCCACAAGCATTCAGCGAGGAAAGCAAGGACTAAAGCAACAACTGGATTTAAACCTGACTGCTGCAGACTAGAGGTATTTTTATGCTGCGTGCCTTCATAGCAGGAGGAAGATAGTCAGCAGTAGTACTAGTTAATATACATCCTTCTCATAGTTTTGAAATATGTTTTAATAATCAATATAATTTCAGTATTTTCACATGATATTTTTGTAATAATAATATCGTATTTTTCCCTTACTTGACAAAATGAGTTGTTCTTATATGTTTTATGAATGTGGCATCCTATTTAAGATGAATAATTATTTAGAAATACTCTTATATAGTATGTTATCTTGTGCTAATTTAATCAGAAAAACTGATTCTGACTAAATCTGAGCTCTTCAGAGAAAATAACATTTCCTGAAAAAATTGGATCCAGCAGCTGGTATCACTTGTGTCGTTATTAATGTTCCACTGGACTAGTATTATCTGTAAAGTAATAAGGGCTTGTCTGTGAATCAATACTGAGGATAGGTCTTAGAGAACAAGTAAACCTGTTCATTTTAAAGTGTATTACTAACCTGAGTTAAGATTGTGAAATAATACTATCAAAAAGAATTAAAGCAGTTTTAAATTGGTTTAACATAATTCACTTTGGGAGACAACAGAATTAAATTTTGTTGAATTTGGACTTTTTGATTTATTTAACCTGGGTGGGCCCGTCCAGAGCAGGTCTCCAATGCCTGTTAGATACTCTGGGATTTAAACAGGCAAAGCAAAATGCAGGGCTGGGGCAACCTGCCCTGTGGGTTGGTCCTCTTTGTCCTCCCTGTCCAGTCTTCCCAGGATGGAGCTGTCTGTCCACGCTGTGTGCTGCTACCTTCACCTGTGGCTCCAGCCATGGAAAACACATGGAGGGAGGTGCCCTTCCCAGCAGGACTGTAAAGCTCTCCTTTGGCTGTGTGCTTGGGTGACAACAATACATAACTCTTCCCATAAATTGTGAGAGCAGCGGATTTAGGTACTCCCTCAAATTCACCTAATAAATCAATGAGAGCAGCTTTCTGAGACATGTGCTCCCTGCTCTAAAAACAGGTTGAATGCTGGCAAAGTAGTTAAGTGTAGATGCTCCGTGTGAAAGGGGAGATGGAAACGAAATGTTTGTGATGGGAGAGGATGGCAAGTGGGGTCTCAGCCTGCTCCAGGGGTGATGGATAACAGGCAGAGAGGGATGAGAAGCAGCAGAGCTGTGAATGTTCTTCTTGGCCAGCACAAATAGCTGGGGAGATGTGCATGGAGGGCAGCCAGAGGAGATGCAGTGATAGGAGTGAGTGAGAGATAGATAGGTGCACCACCAAACCCCACTGGAATGGCAGTAGGAATGTCACAGGATTTCAGAGCTAAAGCCAAAAGATCTTTGAACTGTTTCTTGTAGAAAAAATCATTTTTGAAATGTGTGTGTGTATATATGAGTGTGTGTGTGTATATATGAATGTGTGTGTAAATATGCACGTGTGTATATATATGCATGTGTGTATATATATATAAGTATAATCCCTTATACTTTCTTCTGGAACTTTGAAGTTGGCTTCAAACAGTAATACCAGAGCTTTTTTTATTATTATTTTTTCCCCTCAGCTTTCCTTTCCTCAGAGAAAAACAAAAAATAGAGCAGGAAGATACTAAGATTATGAGTGGCGAAGGGAGTCCTTCTCCCAAAGCAATTTTTAAAAAGCTACCAAAAAAAAATGCTAATAGTGTTGAAGTTTGATGTTTATGCTAGAAGAGAAAAGCCTCCAAATAATAAGAACAGCAGGGAGTTAATTCCACTCTAATTCCAACAGAAAAGGATAAATAAATAAGTCACAACGACAGAGTTTTAGCTATTGGAAGAAACTACCAGAGGATATTGCAGGTTTTGTAGATTTTGAGTCTGCAGACAAGGTTTGTTAACAGGGTTTTTGATGATCTGTCCTATAAGCCCTATTGTTTTGAAATAATTGAATTTCACATTGTTCTGAAAGTAGAAAGTTTTTGAAAGGAGTGTGTCAGGTGCAAGCAAAACCCCCTTGGCCAGTAGCAAGAAAGTGATCAGGCAGCAAAAAGGAACACTCTGTGAATTCTTTACCAGCTAAGACAATGCCCCAGCCTCTGTCCACAAATTTGTTGGACAGAAAATTACCTGGGTGGAGGCAGAGGAGGTAAGTGGCAGACAGAAATAGGGAGGCAGGCTGGGTGGCTGCAGGGCAGGAGAGGTTCAGGGGGAAGAGTTGATGCACACACACCTCTAGAAAATGGGCAGGGAAACAGCCTGGCAATCATACAGCAGGCTGCAGTACTGTGTGGCATGCACTGAAATTTAATTTTTCACCGTCTATGTTGGTTTTTTTGTTTCTTAACAAAGCTAACAACCTTCCTTCAAGTAAAGACTGGACGTCTATTGGTAAAAAAATGAGTTTTAGTTAAACATCAATGTCTTTTTTTTTTTTTCAGCTCACTGAAGGTAACACAGTAAAAGGTAACGTCTGGCATGTTAGATGGGAAGGAAAACTTGATGAACTAATGATCCCTTCTAGCCTCAAATCTGTGAATCTATTGCTGGCTTGACTTATCAAGATTAAGTGTTTGTTTGCCTTTCTCTTCTCTTGCACAGCAAGAGCAGCAAGGGGAATATTCATTGTGTTGGGACTGCTGAGGAAAAAGTGATATAGAATTACAATCTTAATTATATTTTAATTTGCTTTTTCCCAGTTTTTTTTTTGGAGCACTGTCTTACTATAATTACAATTAATACCGTTCTGAGTAAAAAATGCATAGCTGCAACTAGAATTCAGGAAACTGTAACAGCAAAAGCTTGTCAAGTGATTAATGCATGTGTGGGATTTAGGATGGCACATTTTTATAACCTGTCTGGGAAGCACTGACACTGGTGGATAGCAAGCTCTCAAAGAGCAGCAGAAGATGATTATAGATAGGGTCGCCATTGGTTACAATGATGGAAGTACCTGATTAATGACTTGCAACAGTAAAGAAAGACCAGAGATTAAAGTTGGCAAGGCAGTCAGCCTGTGCTGATGGAAGACAGATGGTTTCGGAAGAGGAGGTGGTTTTTGTAACCCAAAAAATTATGTGACTGAATATGTGTGATAGCAAAACCGTATAGAATTAGATTTTTAGTGTTATTGAATGATCTGTGTCACTACTATGGACCTAGTGAAAGATCAATGAAGGTAACACAAAAAAATGTATCTTATTTAAGAAATTGCACTTTCTGAAAGTTAAGCTGGTACTCTTTATGAATCAAACGTTCACATGATGGAAACCAGTATAGTTAAGTGGGATAATGTTTGCTCATAGCATTGAAGGATCTGTCCAAGGCCTCAGGACTCCTTTAGCACTGACATCCTGTTTTGTTACCCTCCACATGCAATCAGCATCCACTAAGTAAGATAAGCTAGTCTCTGAGGGAACCATAAAGCATTATTAACATCAACACCACAACAACTTCTACCTACTTTGTGATTTTATCATCCAAGACTGCAATATTCACCAGATTTGCTTAGCACCTACTCTAAGCAAGTAAACTCCTCTCTGCTTGTTACTTATTCAAGAAGGCTCAAGTTTTGTCTTCATGTCAGTAAATGTTTATGCTTCCCTGACCAAGACCCTAAAGAGTTTAAAGAACTTCCCTGTTCTGAGGAGTTTCTGATCTATCATTAATAACAACTTTCTTAGACTACTCATGTTCATTATTTCCATTATATCTGACTGGAAATACATGCCTATAGAAAAAAATTGTGCAATTCCTGCTCTGATTCCAGGTTGCTAATGACATTCTTTATTTTTGCTAGAAACTTAGCCTAGGTGATTGGTAAGCTCCATTCATCCTTGAAAAAGTAGCTTGTGCATTTCAGTGCAAGAGCTACAAGGGCGTGATGGCTTTGCTAGGAAAGAAATGTGTCAGGGACAATCTTGTCAATTATCCTACAGTCTTTGCTCTCTCAATATCAAAAGAAATTATTGAGGAAGTGGTGAAACTTGAACACCCCAAGAGTCCTTTGGCTTCTCTGGATCTGATTTTAGCTGAGATAAATTATCGACCATGTGCCAGACATGCCTTGTGGTAATGACAGAAGATGAAAGCCAAGACAGTGATTTCTGCTTGTGCCTTCAACCCTTCACAGTGGTAACAAAACTCTCTCTGTCAACGGGAGATTCCGTTTTGTAAAATTTGTAAAACAATTCCATTTTGTGTATGAATCCTGAAATCACTGGGAACCCATTTAGTTGGAAAAGAAAAAAAAACATCAGCATTGCTAAAATGTTTTCTGGAATTCAGACTGAGCATGACTTTTGATATTCTTTTTTTTTTTTTTTACTTTCCTTTTTTTTAAACTATTACCACTTGTTCTGTGGGGTCATTATTACTTTGCTGTGCCTAAGGAATTTGATGTATCAGACTGTACTATTATCTCTGGTCGTCTCCTGCTGAATGTGTACATATTTAATATCTGTTTGTAACCTGTGGTGTTTCAATAAGGGTTATTTGGTTTTCCATATAACCTAAGAATTTAATGCATTTCCAAATGCCTTTCACTCATACAGACAGAAATAGTTAACTAGTAAAATACAAGTTGTTAATTTAATAACAGAGGTCTTTAGAGGTGGAAAAAATAAAGCATAGGTCTAATTGTAAAAGCAGTGACAACTCTGAGGTTAAAGTAAGGAGATTACGTCTGAAGGATGGTTTTGAACTCTCTGTTTTGGATACAAAGCCAGATGTACATTTATCAGTACATGCACCTTTTCCATTTACCAGAGCCCATGCACCATCTTGAGTAAAAGCACAGTTAAGTGGGTTAATGGGTGGGAGAACAGATACAGATATGAAAAGTTTCACTTGCTTTAAGTGATAGATCAAAAATTACATTTGGTACACACCGACGATTTACTTTCTTTTGAGGATGAAGAAAAGGAGGCATTGCAGGAGAGAATGGTGAAAGCAGTATAAGTTTCAGTATTAAATTATGTGCATTCAATTGATGCAGAGAAGTTGAAGAAATGTGTTGGCCCGTGTTAAAAGAAGTAGTTGCATTCTGCTGCTGAAAATGTATTGATGTGTCTGTGCTTTGAAGCAAAACCAGGGATGTGCTTTTAGAACTCTCTCTGATATTGGTTAGCATATGTTCCATAATTCCTTAGATCTTTAGCAAATAAACCCCACTAAGAAAATGTGTTCCAGTCCAAGGAGCACAAGTGCTGCAGCCCCCAGGGATGCTGAGACCATGGTGGACATGGGTTTGGGTACACTGGATGAAGAACAGAATCTCTGCAGCTCTCTGTAGTGCAAATTTCAGAGGGTAACCAAACAGGCCAGGAGGATTTTGGTGCAGAGGAAGAAAGTGGCAAGATCAGGGTTTGAGGTTTACAACATGGTTTTGAAGAAGGGATGTCTGAGATTTGTTATTATAATTCTCTATTTTCTGCTTTGAAAACTCAGCCAAGATGTAGATTTCCATTTGTCCAAAGTACCTGCACACCCATCAGTGTGTCATCTGCCACCAGTACTTCTGTTGGGTGTTGACAGCTCTCCAAGCACATGGAAAACACTTGAGTGTAAGTCTGACAATTCAAGAGTGTGAGAGATTTGCCTTAGTGTTAACTCTTCTATTGATTAATGCAGTTGCAATCAATCCAATCTTTCTGAAGATCATTGTGTTTCTTTAAGCGTGTAGCTCATATTTCTATCCAGGAAATTCAGAGCAGGCACTACTTCCAAAGAAGGGAGTATTTCATAGCTCATCTTAAGTTTTTTTTATGGTGTTTAGACTCAAACATCCTGCACAAAGAAATCCAACAATCCCTGGTTATAGCCTGCCAGAAATCACAAATGCAACGAGACCAGTAACTTCTGATGGAAAGGGCCTGACATGGTCTGCCACCAGAATGGATTTTCTGTAGGTATCTACACTGAATCTTCAGATGGGATATTTTCTTTGATCTGATTCTGATCTTCTCCTAGTGGATAATTTTATAAAGCTCCTCCAACCTATATATGAAATAAATATTTATATGATACATTGGAGGAGGAGATTTCATTAAAAAAAAACCAAACAAAACAATCTTAAGGCACCAAGACCATAATATATGTCAGAACCTCCAGCCTTTTGCTTTTAATGGCTCTCTGCCTGTCCTAAAGTCTGGGGTGAGCTATATATTCTCTATTCCAGCTCAGGTCGTTAGTAGCTATTTCATCAGCAGGTTTTGTGCTAAAGCTTTTGAGAACGTTTTATATTTGTTCAGAGCCCTTTCTTTTCTCTCAGACTAGGAAATGGTACAAAGGTTTATTTCCTTTGGTTTGGGGTGTTTCTTGTTGCTGTTTGGTTTTGTTTGTTTGTTTTGTAAAACAGCCACCTCACAAATGAAGCAGTTATTTTTTATTTAACCAAGAATAATGCCAAAAAATTAGCCAATAAAACCAGATCTGAAACACTTAGAGATATCCTTTGAGGACTACCTGCATATTTGTCTCCATTTAACTCATTTTTCTCATTTGATCTATTTACAAGCTGGTATTGTATAATACATAACAAAGAGAGCAATATTACTCTGGTCAGAATAGCAGGCAGAAGTGAAACAGGTATCTGTCCTACCAAGCTACTCTTGAAAGAATCTCTCCAGCTTAACCTGTCTTTTTCTCTTTTCAAATGATATCAGTTGATGTCTGCAAGATTGTTGTACTCCCTGGTGCTAGTGCCTACCTCTGAAAATTTCACCAAGCAGAATTTACAATCTTCCAGAGAGAGATAAGACCAGTCATCACTGCAATCTTTAGATTATGGTTTTAGCTGTTACAAATTCAAGGTTGTTGGTTCTTTGCCAACCAACACATTAGCACAAAGTTTATGCATTAGGTGTTTGCAGCAAAACAATTCAGACTTGAAATGTATAGATCTTGCAAGAGGAAGTTTCCTAGATATTTATGTTACTAACCTTTGCAATTTTGTTTTGCTCTTTGAGAGAGTGTAGTCTCTATAAATAACAGAGGTAAAGTTCTAGGCTTGTAATCAGTCAGCTGTTATTTAAAGGAATTGAAAAGTGCTGGTTTCAAATTCAGACCCAAAATAAGTATCAGTGTCTGACAAAGCTGCAAGATTTCCTGCAAAGCAAGATTTAGTGTCTTTATTTAAGGCAGCAGTTTCTGGAAAACTCTAGACACAACTGAGCTTAAAAGACCACAGTGAATTTGTCGATGAGTTGCAATATTCTCAAGGACCTGTTTCTCTTCTGACTGTGAGTCTATTTGGGCATATCTGCAGAACCTTTAATATAATGTCATTGACATGGGAAAAGTGCTAATTTGACCTTTTATTTTATTGAGAAGTATTCCTGACATATCAGTGAAAATTGAATAAGCTTTTTCAGTTTAATGCAGGCAGATTCATAGGGCTGGATGATAGCTGAGGCCAGTGCGATGTTTTTTCAGATAGCTTAGCACTGAAGATGCTGTCTCTGGAATCACTTAATGAATGAAACAGAAGAAACTATTAATGCAGTTTATACAGAGGTTTTCTTTTCCTCCTTCCTAAACTAAGTGCTTGAATATGGCCTTAGAGGAGGATTTTGTACATGTGTAGCAACTGTTGCATCATTTTTATCCGTGGTATTCTTTCCAATCAAATGAAACTCCGTTTTTTGAAGCAATCAGAGAGAGAAACAGTCATAATCAACCACTTGGGTGTCTCTGATGCCCTGACACTCTGCTTTCCCTCCTTTGGTCGGGTTTGAGGATGTTTATCAGGCACGAGTTTGACTCACAGAAGAATGACTGAAGTTAATTCTACTTTTCCACAACTTCTGCCTCGCACCAGAAATGCTTTGTCTCTAACTGTTGCTTTTGCTTGCAGGCTAAACCTAGGAAACCTGTTTTTGTGAGGAGATCAGAACATGTGGTATGCATCTAATGGGAAAAAAAATTAAGACTTGTTCTGTTTTATCCATTGTATTCTTGAAATAAGTCTTTTGAAAAAGCAGATTGCTGCAAATGGAGATTCTTTGACTCTGCATTAATAACATACAGGCTAAAATGCAGATGCTTAATTAAATTATAATGGAGTAATTTAGGTAGGGACATGCCAGTGAAGGTTACGTTGTTTGCCATGCTTCAGCTCAAACAGACCCAACTAACTAGGCCAGGGTACTCAGGGCTTTGTCCATGTAAGTTTTGAATATTTCAAGGAACAGGGTCTTTGATTGAATGGCAGACATTGGGTTTGGTTCTCCTTTGCCTTTTGCCTCCTGCAGTTCTCAGTGCCTGAGCAAAAGTGACTGTGGAGTGCTTCAGGACCGAAAGGCATCTTGTACATGCACTTTGCAGAGACCTTAAAATCTGCAGTTAATCAAATCTTCCCTCAGACTCAAAGTTTAGAGACATCTATGGCATTTGACCACTGTAAGTTCCTCAGGGGAGGCAAGGACTGTGGAGTTCCTGTTCATCTTGAAAAATGCTTCTCTTTTTCTTTTTTTTTTTTAATATGATTCTTCTTTGAGGAGTTGGTAGTGGCCTCTTGACCTGAAAATATCTTCCACTTCCATTTTAAGACCTATAATCTTTCTTCTAAGAAGCCTAGCTGTAAGGCATCTGCTTTCTCTGATAAAGGATCTACCATTTATTTCATTACACTGCTGCTCTGTCCTGAAGGTTTGTAATCATCCTGGTGATGTCAATGCAAATTCCCTCTGAAAGTCTCAAATTATAGAGATTTGTGGTAAGCAGAGACAAGATGAAATCGTGGTCACACTAAAACAGAGTACATTTCACTGTGGTTCAGGCTTATCAGAAAGCATTTTTGCTGGTTTCAGAGCAATGCTGTAAGACAGTTAATCCTTTGGGAAGATGTTAGTTTTCTCTCTGATGCTTGTAAGAATTAAAGGTGCTAAGCACCTTCCAGGATGAAGTCTTTAGAAAAAATTAGCACTCCATTTACTCTTATAATGAGTCACCCTTGTCGACTTTTAAAGAAAACACTTGATTTTTTCACTTTATACATAGAAAGAGTCATGATAGTTGGTTTAAGGGATGTCTATATAATGCAACAGTATTCCCACTTAGATTTAAATTAAGATCTACTGAAGTAAAATTCGTCATCTAAAAAAGACATGTTGGGAAAATCTAGTCTCACATTTCGAATGAAAACTATTTCACTCATGTTTCCTTTGTTGAAAAAAAAAAAATTAACATTTCCCATGGTATATCTGAAGATATGGTTCAGCAGCACCATAGTTTCTCCTCTGTCAAATATTTGCATGACTCTTTTCCTTGACTCTAGCTGCTGGTCCATAGATAATGTGTGGGCTGAAGCAGTGGATTGTGAGGACTGGGGGATCCTACATCCTGCTCCTGGCAGACACTTCTCTCCTGCTGCTCCTGTCTGCCCCTGTCTGCCCCTTCCCAAAACTGGTTTGTTTATATTTAAGGATGGCATAGGTTTTTGTAGCTTTGCTATAGATCAATATTTCACAATTTCACCTACAATGCTGATCCTCAAAGAAACGTCAGGGAGGTGGAGTGTGCTTTTTGGAGCAACCGAAGATGGAACGAATCCAAACTTTCCGAGGCAGAGGGAGAAAATATTTATGGGGTAGCTTACATTTGTTTCAGTCAATTGCATGCATCCAAGCAAGAGGGAAAATTGGCCACGGTATGAATACATCCTGCTGAGAAAACCTCAGAGGTTTTGAGATCCAGGCTTCCTCTTTTGTCTGTACTTAGAAGTTCACCCCCTCCACCAGCACCACTGGTGTCAGAGATGGGCTCCATGGAGTCCTGGCAGGCAGAGCAGTACAGCCTGCTCCCACTGTCAGCATAACCTGATGTTCCCAGGTTGTCTCTCCTCCACGTACTCAGACGTGCTTGACCTTATTTTGTAAACATAATATGGTAAAAGTCATGAGGATAATGTTGCAGGCTGAAAAAAAATGAGTATGTGCAGTACTTCATGCTGTCATTTTTTATTACCTCAAATGTCAGGTCAGTCTTCATTACAGACAGGACTAAGTGCAACCTTTCTTGCCTTCCTTAGTCGTGTTTACTCTCAGCCTCTCTTTTTTCTGTATTTCTCATCTCCTGGTTCTCAGCAGCTTTCAGCATGGTTAGTGCAGTGATATTCCCCTCATTTTATGTAGTTTAGCAGGACAAATGTATGAGCCACTATTCCCAGCTTTATTGTCCCTAAACCTGTGTCTGTATTGCAGCAAGGAATTGAGAAGTTCTGTGACATTATTTCTAATATGATGAATCAATTATAAGATTAATCAAGGCAAAAAATTTTTCTGCAGTTTCCCTAATTTACCCCGTCTCTGATGATTCAGCCTAAAAAACTACAAGGCATGCATCTTTGCATCTTCTATTTCAACAGTTTCTCTACATTGATTTGCTAAGTTTTTTATCCTATATTTCAGTAATTATTTCTCCTGGTTTGTTCTCTTATATTTTATTGGTATCTCCAGTCTTCTAAGCACTTTGGGATGCATAAAGCAATTCACAAATGCAATTAGAGATAAAACATGCACAATGAAATAAAGACATCATAAAGCATTAAAGTAAATCCTAGTGGTCTCGTGACTGGAGCCATGGGACAACATTAGAAGCTTGTTTCTTCTTCAAAAACTAGCCTGGGCTGCAAAACTATTTCACTGAAGATAAATGCTTCTGTGCTGCAATGCTGAAGCTCAGGACAGTGGGATTCACCTTCCAGCTTTACAAAAACTTCCTCTCAGGCTCCCACCTGAACAGGTCACCGAGTGAAATTCTCTATCTGATGGATTATGACAAGGCCCAGAGATGATGGCAATTAACCCTTCTGCTGCCTCCTTGATCACACCATAAATAATTTGTGCCTTGAAGCTATACTATTTTAAAATAGACTGGGCAGTGAGAAGTGTTTCTCTTAGCTGCATAAGGATGTCTTGTTTGCCAGCTCCTCTTGAGTGATCTCTGTTTCTAGTACGTATGCAGAAAACCCCCAGGCTGAGAGAACAATTTATCCATCTGTCCTTCCTGGCACCCGCCTCCTGCAAGCCTCTCCATCCCTCTTCTGTCACTTAAGTGGAAACCTGTCCAATTAAATACAGGAGATGACTAAATTCTTGTCACAAGCTGATTAAACTTCAGTTTCCTATACCAAATGTACTCTCCCAGGATTCAGTGTAAAAGAATCTTGCCATAATAAACAGATGTAGTGAAATTCCTTATTTGAACAATATTACCAATCTAATCTGAAAATCTAATTCTCTTTAATTAGTTGTTTTTTCATATTTATCCCGAATGGCTTGAGAGTGCAAAGCAATAATTCTCACTGTCATAGCATATTGCCAGTTAGTGTTTGGGTAGAGGAAATCCTTATGATTTCCTAGTTGGGAATATGGACTTGATTTCTTTCACAGAGTTGAGTAGGTAGAAACATGCCTTTCAGTTAATGTGTGCAATTCAGGTTTCTCATACTGCATTATGCAAGAAAGCAAAGCAGTGGGGGAAGAAAAAACCAGCCTGATCAATAAAAGACCTTACTTCTTTAAGCCTTTTTAAGGGGTAGGGAGGTTAGTTATTTTCTTATCCCTACCTATTCTTTTGCATTTCAGTCCAGCTAGAGAGCATCTTAAAATAGATTCTATCCACAATGATAAATGGAGGAGTTTGTATTGATTTACTAAAATCACACTATAATCACATAATTAGTCTACTTATGAATTGTCCCTACCGTGAATTTAAAAAAAAGGACAGTAAAAAAGTTCCTGTTTTCTCACTGAATACTGAAAAAACAAAAGTGTGGCAACACTTCCAAAAAACGTTATGACAGAGACTTAGAAAATGCTCATTTTTACATTCTCCATGGTTACTCATACAGATTTCCATTGTGCATTCTCATTCCACCTGTAGAGTTCTTTGACTCTCATCCAGGAAACCACTTAAATATTTACTGAGCATTTGTGGTTGTTGCTTTTTTTGACACCCAGTTCTCACATTCTGTCTGGGGGATTAGAGCACCTCCTTATCACAGCACAGGGCTGATGCATCTACTGGTGTCTTCTGTTGTGCTGGGACAAAACATTCATTCAGTTTTTTACAGCAAGATTAGCATCTGCTATGGGGTTTAGCATCCCAAAGGACTGAGAGCCAAGCACACACATTGTCACTGAAATTCCAGAAACAATGCAACTGCTCACTTTCTTCTCTTGGCTACACCAGCTTGAATTCATTTGCAAACTACATGATAGTAACACGAATTCTGACTCATGAGCTAATAGTAGGTGGCAGCAAGGAAAAGAGGACTGCTTAAAAATAAATTAAAAAAAAAAATAGCTAGAGAGAAGGGAATAAAAAACTGTTTGATCAATTGAAGAAAAGCAGCAAATGAAATAATGAGGCAAGCTTGTAAAATTCTGAAAATGAGTCTTCAGAGTATCCCTTTTGCCTTTTTCATTCATTAAAATAATGCTTACCTGGGAGGTGATAAAGATAACCCTGAAGTTTTTAAATGAAAAACTGAAGTTTAAGTAAGCCCTTAGGATCCACCTTTTTGAAATTACTGAACCTTATATTCTTATTCTGAGTGAAAAGTGGTGATATTTCAACCCTTGTAATCATAACCTGATAATACAATTTTCTAGCTAAAACCCCACAGTGCAAAGTACAGAAAAAAAGTATAATCAACCTCAATACATAAATTCTATAAATTTTATTATTTGTTGGGGTTTTTTTGTTTGTTTGTTAATTTGGGGTTTTTTGGGTATTTTTACTAATTAACACGTTTAACAGGTCTGAGAATATACAGCTTCTGTTTGTGGCACTGTCATTAGCTGATTTAGGTGGCCAATCTGAACTCCAAGAATATGCAAGAAAATTCATTCAGGTATGCTGAAAAATGAAAAATAAAAAATACTTAGTGGTAACTAAAATTAGGACACCAGTGTCTACCAATCCCCCAATTACTATCAAATTGTGGCACAAAATATAATTCCACTGTACTCCTCAATTCTCCTTGAAATTCTATCTCCTTCTCAGATCTGAGTTAAGGAGGAGGGACTATAACAAGTACAGAAAGCTTAAAAACAATCCCCACACAGACAGATCTATGAGGAAAGGCACATTTCAGAGATGAGAACCTCTGGAGAATTAATTCTTCTCCCTTTTCAAGAAAAGACCTCAGTCTTGTATGCCTTTTCTCATGTCCATAGTGATGTCTATTTGTTCATAAAGATAATGAATGCTGCATTCTACATAACCCAAGACAACCATTGGCTTTACTTGAAAACATCATTGCAAACATGATTTGGAAGGGGAGAATTATTTAGCTATTTGTGGGTTGTCACTGACCTGAGTAAAAAGCTTACCATCTGTCACTAGTTTAAAGCACAAAACAGTCAATATGACTTCCTTTTACACCTCTGCTCAGAGGTGTAAGCATTAAACCACTGCCTAATTTGGAAGCAAGAAGCTTGGAAGAGGGAGATTCTGATTCCTGATTTTTTTAGGCACATGGTTGTCAACAGTGTGTCCAAAGTCCTCAGAGGGAAGTGATGTTCCTGAGACACCATCCAGCCCAGTTTGTCATTTCTGGAATTTTGTGCTGCTGTCACAAAGTTTCTGAGTTGTGAATGTCTCTCTACTATGAACCTCAAAACCTTGTGAGATTTGCCCATAACAAGAGTAATTTCTTTGCCGTTGTGCATGATTTTTAGGCAGCATACTGAGAAGTGTTTTAATGAAGACATCACTTTAAAGTAAGCTACTACCATCTGTTCTGCCCTCTAATTACAAATAGGGAAAGGAGAGAGAGAGAGAGAATAATTTGCAATTGCATCATAGAAACAGCAAGGATAAAGAAGTGACATAAAGGTGTGCAAGTCTCCAAATACAGCATCACTTATGCTGCTTTCATGATTCATATACAAACTAAAGCTGAAACTCTTCCCTTGTGAAAGGGACAGTTCCCTATGATAGCAATTTGTTTTCAGGATATCTGAAATGGCACGTGTGTAACAATATATACCAGTGTGTTCTGTTTTGGTGTCAGTGTCTTAGTCCTGGAGAAAGCTATAGATGTGAGTTGTGTGTGTTTGAGATAAAATAAATGTTAAAATAGATGATCTGATAGGCAGTGGATTTAGACTCCAAAGAATTGAGTTCGATTCCAATTTCCATTTATTTCAACCTAAATAAACAACAATTGGGTGTTTAATTTCAAACATAACTCTGGATTTGGTGTGCTGTGAGCCTTACATATTACTTGCTCGTAAGAAAGAGTAACAGCCCCATATTGCATAGGAGTGTTGCCAGGATTCAGTCAATTTAATGTTTGTGAGCCAGGAAGGCTCTTGCCTGGCAGGAAGCATGTAAGATGCACTGAGATACAAGAGCTTTGATTTGATTCCCTGCAGCCTTTTCTGCCGTGCTCACGGCAGCAGAGTGAGCTGCTTTCCCTGTAGTGCTCACACCTTTGCAGCAAATATGGGCTGGGCTGAACTGAGAAATGCTCCTCAATCAATCCCTCGGTGGTGGCAAACCCACAAATCCTTGATCCTAAAGGTGCTGCCCAGCGTGGTTCATGCTGCTGCAGTGGAAAATCTCCTCTGGTTTTAATGCTAATCAGAATCTTCAGACATGAGAGGGGTGGCTAAGGAAACATCAGCTGCTTGAAGACACTTTCTTCTTGCTGATTATCTCGGAGGCGTGAGGGCTCCCAGTCTCTTTCTTTTTCTCTCTCATTTTCTCTCTCTCTTGGCACTGTGCTGCTGCTCCTGGTTGGCAATTATGCACAGCCCTAAGCTGGGGAAATGATGACCTCCTGAAGCAAATTCCTGCAGGTCCTGCAATATGTTTATGCATTTACTTAATCAAATTATTAGAGGATTTATCTGAAAGTGTCTGAGCACACTGCACAAACTGAGCAGGAACAAATTCCCATTTGAAGCTGGAAAACAAATTCAAAAGCATGTAGCAAAAAAGAGACTTGGATGATAGTTAATGAATCCTTCCTGTCAGGAAGGATCAGTTGGTATTTGATCAGTGTCGACAATCAAATAATTGGGTATTCATGCACCTTTTCTTAAATATCCACTGGCGATTAAGCAGTACGAAGCACAGTGTTCAAAAGGAGGAGAATCAGACCTATAGCTCTTCCTTTTTTTCCATTTCTCTAGTTTCAGCCTGAAAATCTGGTAATGTGTATCATGTTTCCCATCTGTGAATCGGTCCATTACATCCTTTACCAAAATATTGACAACGAAAAATGAGCAGAATACCCTCTTTCCATCTTCTTCCCCCCACCACCCCCAGTATTAAAAGTGAACAAAACAAGTTGTTCAAAGACAAGGCCATTCACCAGTGCACAAGTGCAATCAAGTATTTGCCACACTGAGGGCCCCACCAGAATCACTAAATTGTGTTTGAGTAAAAGAAGGCATAAATTCCAGACCTGCCCTAACCAGTAATAATTTTCTGCAACCATATGGTGCAAGGGGATTTCAGCCACGGTGAATGCTCTCACATGCTTGTTTCAGTTAATGTCTCAGGCTCAGAAGGGATTGCAAGCCTGGATTTAATCATGTTTCTAAAACTAGTTGAACTCTTAGGCACTATAGGAATGCAAATTACTATTAAGTTTGAATCCTGAACATAGACCTCAGAGGGCAGTGTGCTCCTGATGCATTTCTCTATATGTAGCTGTGGCTGATAAAAGATGGTGCATAAAAATTATCAGGCAACATATGAATATATATGTTTCAGCTTTTCCTTTAATTATGAAAAAAGCAAACTCCAGGCTGATCTTGTGGAAATATACTTACCAGGAAGCACTGGAAATCTACTTACATTTGTAAATATGATTTTGGTTCTTGGTGACTAATAGGCCATCCTAGGACAGTGCTGCTCAGGACACAAGGTGCTGTCCTTCACATTCCTGCAAGACAAAAAAAGATTTGTATGGCTATGAACTCTCTTCATGCACAGATCATTGCTGCTTGGAGGAAAATCAGTGGACACAGGTCATTGCTCTGAGGTTAGGGCAAGTCTAAATGTTGGAAGGGATCTCTGGAGCACATCTGGTCCGAGGTCCAAATGTAGCTACACCAAGCTCTCTGGCTTTACATTCAGCCAAAGTGCCCAAAATGTTGGCGTGTATTAGGATTAGGGAAAAGGAGAGGAATGGTTTCCCAGCACTTCTGACACCCTCCTGCAAAGAGATGTGCTCCAAGTCTGCCTCAGAGCTCCCCTGAGACAATGGGCTGTCTCCCAGAGGAGAATGCGTAGTCTGAATATTAATGTCATTTTGTAACAAAGGTTCTTGATTGAGCTGTGTGAGCAATATTCCTTTACACAGCTGCCATCTAATTCCCCAAAATGGAGATTGCAAGGTCAACCTGCTTCAAACAGAAAATGAAACTAGTATTGAAAATAAATGTAAATGATAGATGATCTTACTATTTCTGTGTTATTATATTTTTCTGCACTCAGCAGACCATAGTGAAGAAATCACCTTGGATTTACTTTTTGGTTCTCTGCAAATACAGAAATTAGTTTGTGAGACAAATACTTCCGGGAGTCTCTGGTGTACAGATAGAATGTCTCTAACCTAAAATATTTTCCTTTATCTGCAACACTCCAGTTAAAGAGGGAAAGACATTTTATATCTTTCTGTGTAACAAAATATTTTGATGGTCAGCAGTGGCACTAATACTATAAAACTACTTCAACACTCCAGGTAGCAGTATTAGCAGCTTTTTTAGTTCTAAGTGAGACATCAAATAGAAAGGAAAAACACTTCCTAAAGTGTAAAATAATCACACTTTTTGGATTCGTTTTTTGGATCTATAAATTATGTCAAAGAATATAGGGTCCACAGTTTAGAGGACAGCATTATTATTATTATTATTCTGCTCTGCTAATGTACTTGTACAATCATAAGAAGTATTTCCAATGAATTATTTTGAGGTTGTCTTATTTGTTTCTGAGTTTGCTCAGAGCTCAGAAAAAAAAATTTTAATTTGAGGGTGGTCCATGACAATAAAAATATTTCTATTCCTTTTTTAAGGAATGAGATTCCTATTTTGTTTTCTTTGGTTTTTTAAATTTTGATGTATATTGGTTGCTAAACATGCCTTAGCATTGGAGAAACATTATTTCAAGGACAAAAGCTAAATATATTTTTGTTGAATAAGCATAAATGGTAATTAGGTTAACAAGTTTGTGGGTTGGGTATTCAAGCTGAAATAATTAGCTTGAAAATTATTGCAGGAAAGAATGGCACCTTATTTAACACAGCAGATCCACATGTTTGTTGAGTCATAGTATATTTTGGCTAGGAAAAGAGAAATAACATTTCATTTATTATTTATTTTTCTATTTATTTTCTATTATCTCCACGTACTAGCTCATTTTGCACAAACTAAGTTGTCTTCTACTTCTCCCTGCAACAACAAAATAATCCTTCAAGTATCACCTACATTATTCCTTGGCTTTCTGTGCTGCTTTAAGGCTCTAAGAAACCACTCAGACAGACTCCATACACAGTTTGTATGAAGTGTTTTTGTAAATATAAATCTCTGTGTTTTATGCAGTCACTTTTGATTCTTGTGTATGAGGGTTTGAATCATTCACTGTCATGAATCCGTGCTCGCTTTCCTCATTATACAGCAGTCATAAATGTAAAAAGAAGTTAAAATGTCAAGAGAGGACAAATGAAAATGGAGAAAAGAAGATAGAAAAATTCAAATGTATGAAAGAGTATACTCTAGGGAAGAGCATATTTGTAAGAATAGCAAAATGAGTTTCTCCTCAAATATTTCTGCAAATACTTAAAGGAAAGTAATAGCAGTTGAAAGAATATTACAGTGAGAATAAAGTAAAATTGGAAGTATTTTAAGAAAAAAACATCCTGACTTTTTGAAAATAAAACCTCTTTTCCTTCATAATTCTAGAGCTGCTCGGCAAATAAAAGATTGTTAATATTTGCGTTTCAGCTTTTCTCAGTCTTTTTCTAACCCTCAGAATTTGACGAAAATACTTCCTTTCTAAATGTGGAAAGGCTAAACTAATGGGTTTAGTTCGGTTCCTTCAGCTGTAATGAAAAAAAAAGTCAGGCTTTGGAAGCAAGGAGAGAGCCATAACTGATGGGTATTGCCCAGTCTGACTACAGCTAAACATTTCATCAGGGTCTGGGAAGGAATGAAATGTGGCAATCCTTTTCTCAGGTGCTTTGACATCTGAATTATTGTCCTAAGAACTGGTAGTTCCAATGCTATTCCCAATACTGTTCCTCCTCCGCTTGTTCAGGTTAGGAAGAAAGGAATAATTTTGTTCTCAGACCCTGTTTGATTTTTAATTAAGGGCTATGTACTCTCAAGAAAGCCCCATGATTATTAATCACAGATGGAAGGAGTCACGCAGGCTTTGAACAGTGGGCGAAGCTCAGTATTTAGAGAATTTGCTCTGGGGAAAATCACCCAGGTCCCTCTCCCGATTCCTAACTCCTCCCAAGCATCTGTGAACATCTCCACAAATCAGGCCCTGGGGTACTTTTGTGGGCCAATCCCTCTGTTTAGACACTGGGAATTTTTCCATGAAACCCAAGAGCCTTTTTCTCAGAGCTGACATCTCAACATGATAATGAGAACCTTCTCTATTTCATCTGAGAAAGTCCAACAAGGAATTGAGACATCAAACAAACAGGAGAAGCTTTCATGTTTGGAAAGCTGACTGTTCTTCTAACACACATCTTCACCATATTTTCTTTTTTTGTAGAGAAAAAAAGAAGCATTTGCCTCTGCAAGAGGGTTAATTATATAAATGAAGCACTTTCCATTCTAAGATACAGGATTAATGAAATGAAATTTTGGGACCTCTTGAAGTCTGATCCAAGGGGAAATAAAATCAAACACAACATAGGCCAATTGGCTTAATGTGTTAAGCAAAGGTAGAAAAGAGAGAGAAAAATTGACAATGCACAGAAGTCTGAATAAATAATAAAAATTAAAAAAAAGAAAATAGAAATTGATGATGACTGAACATTCATATTTCCAGGGTGCTCCTAAAGAAGAATGCAGCTATTATTTGGCATGGAAACAATTTGTGAAGGGTTGAAAGGCTGAGTTGCTTTAAGGGGCTCAGAATGCAACAATTAACAAAAGAAAAATATAAAGTCAGGTAAAGGTTCCTTAATTCTTGAAATAAAAACCCAAAACCCAACAAAATCTCTTTTTCCAGGTGTGGTAAATGCTTATTTTCAAACTAATTTTCAGTGTTGCTGGGAAGAGGGATACAGAGTTCAGTACCCTGAGTACAAACACCTCCTTTTGTCCTTTGTACCCATTTGAAGGCTGCATAGCAAAAATTGCTCTGAGCCAGAGTTTATTTGGATCTTTCCTCCTAGATGAAGAAGTGATGAACAGGAAATGGCCATTTTTCTACCAGAGAAATCTATAGCCATAGCAGCCATTCTGAGGGGAAAAAACCCAACCCTGCAGATTCATCCTGGGTCTATTGGATCTGCCTTATAAACCCTTAAAGAAATCCTTATTCAAATTCATGACTGCTTTCCACAGCTTTAGTTGGGAAATTATACAGGTGCCCTGAACCTCTGCTCTCATTTAGAAGCACATTGCTTGTGAGCTCTGCATGGTGGAGACGTGCTAGAAAACACGAATCCTGAAGGTGCCTAAACCAGGCAGAGGATGTAAAATGAACGCTAAATGTATTTTATACCTTTTGAGATCTAACTGGTGCTTTCAAAACCCTCGTATTAAATTTCACGAGGGCCTAGTCCTGTTGGTGTGCATTAAACTTGCTGTGATGAGACCTGACCAGAGCATGCCTCCACCTGCATGGGTGAAATCCAAGGGCATTTAGGGTGAGAAATTTCTGGATCCCTTCAGTGGGTTGAGACTGCTCTGCTGTGATCAGTAAAAGCTGCCAGTGCTTTTGGCTGTACCAAGGGAGATTTACCCAAGGACGTAACTCTTGTGACCAAGAGAGGTCACAAAACTTCAGACATGAAAGGACTGAAGTCCTCTGGGATCAGGAGTGTTCTGGATTTTAATTTACAGTAGGAGGACTTTGTGTGCAGATTATGCCCCTTTTGGATCCACCCTAAGCTCCTGTAAGAAATCAAGCAAAATTTGCCTTTCTGGAGTATTTGGGCGCTGACTCCTGAATTAACATTTTTCATTCCCTCCATTTTTGGAGTGGTAATAGGTAAAGGTAGGTAAATAAAGGTAAATAAAGGAATTCTTTCAATTCTTCCTTCTTTTTTATTTATTTTTTTTTTCTCAGGAGAAAGGAATAGAATAATGAAATCAGGCAAGTTGTTTAGTGTGCTTATTCACATGGTTAGTATAGTGACTAAACTGAGAACACTTTTTAATGCATGATTTTTATTTGGTTACTTTGTTTTGGGCTAACTTTGGCTGGTAACACTACACTTACTAATACTTTTGTCTAAGAAGCCTTTTCTTGCATTCTCAAAACTATATTCAATCTTCTTGAAATCACAGGAACAAAATCAGGAGTCAACACCCTCTCCCTTCTGCAGGGCTGGATTCAGTGCCCGTGTCCTCTGAGAGCAGGTCAGGATAAGCATCTCCAGCTGGCTCAGTGCTGCAGAGGATTTTTCCCCTCTGCTATGATTGGCAGCACATTTCAGCCTGGTTTATGTGAACAAAGCCAGCCAGCAAGAAGCAATAGGGCACGGATCGTCTGAGGCTTCAAAGCCAAGCTTTTCCCACTTAAATGTCAGTCGACTGCTGTTTGTCAGCAGCCTGGAAAGCCCTGACAGAAGGAAATTGAGTCTTTTCTGGTGGTTGAATGCCCCTGTGGCAGCGGGGTGTGCAGAGGCACCCCGGGAAATGGAGTGTGCCTGGGCAGAGCACAGCAAGGAGAGAAAAACTCTGCTGCCTCCAGAACCCTGGCAACACACACTGCCCCTCTGTTAAAGACTCACCCCAGGGACCACGGGAGGCTCCCAACCTGCTTGGGTTTTTTCCTGGAAGAGCTGGTCCCAAACGCTCTTTCCATACCTCACCACGCAGCTCTGGCTGGTTTTGGTGCTTTCCAGAGCGGATCATACAGATCCAGGAACGTGTGAGCTCTTCTAGGACAGCCTCTGGCCTTGTGTATGAATTTGTTTTCTGGCCCAGTACTGGCAATGTGGGAAACACCAGCAAGGCTCTGTCGGGGCTCTAGGGGATGAGAAGTGAGGTATCCCCATGTGTGAAGGCAGTAAGGGTAGGGTTTTAAGGACAGGAGTCCAGTCCTTGCTTCCACCACTGAGTTTTGAAGGGGTTCTTTGGAAATCAAGGAGGCTGTTTATGTAAGTGAAGGTGTTTGGGAGGAAAAGGATCCTGACCCTCCTTGTCTATAGCTGTGCTGAAGTCAGGAATAGTGTCTCTGTCATAAAAATATAAATTATAGTCAGAAGATTTTCTCTGATAAAAACTTATATTTCACCTACTTGTTCATAAGCCAAGTGCTGCAGATGAGTCACTGCTGAGTGAAGTCATACTGCAGGTGTTACTGCCTGAATAAATAATGCTATTAATTGTTTGCATTTAGTTCTGTTTGTAAACTCTCTTGGACATGTTATTTGCAGTTGTCGTCAAGATAAATTTGCACCCTACCAACTGCAAACAAGGACTGCCTTTCCCACCAGTTTATTCATGCCAGTGGTTTCAATTATCTGAATTCTGAAATACATCAGTCTTAGAAAGAGAAGTACCATACCTAACAAGTCATATTTTCTCTGTGTCAAAATAGCAATATCACAACGAAGATCTGATCTCAGTGACTGGAATAGACCTATGAATAACAGTATCTAATCAAGATATTAATTAAAACTTGTAATATCATCTTAATGGGAACACGTTGCAGAGTTAAATTGGATTTTTTTTCCCCCTTTTAAATTAGCACAGTCAATTAACAGGTGTTCTCCATATGTAATTATTTTCAGTGGAATGAAAAGCTGAGTTAAACATTACAGCTGTATAGGGGTAGATTACAGTCAGGCACTTTGAGAGAATGAAGGCTGAGAGGAGTGAAAATGTGGACCAGGACGCTCTGGCTAAATTCCAGCTTGCTAATCACATCCCACTTTATCAAAACTGCCTGATAGATTCAATTAGTTGCTGTGTTCTCCTCATATTTCCTTGGAGGGCTAGGTGCTTTGCAGTATAAAATTGAAAAGCTCCCTCTCCCCATGTGTGTCTGCCTTTAACTCTCAAGTGACACAAATTTCCAAAAGCAGATCTATTTCAGATTCATTTTTGTGTGCAGGAAAGGCTTCTCAATTTCTCCCTCTCTGTATAGGTATGTATGTATGAACACACATATGTATTTCTTTAAAGGCTACCTACAATCTTAGTCTTTCTGTGAGTAAAATAGCACTTTTGCTCTTCTTTTGTAACAGTCCTGGGTGAAAACTTGGCACCTTGTTCGTGCTCAAAAATCTGGTGGTATATTTTCCAGCTTTCTGGTTGTACAAGTGATAGACCCAGACTGAGTCTGAATTTTTTTCCCAATGATGGTCCAGTACTGAGCTTCCACAGCAAGAAGACTTTAGATTCAGTAGCTTTTGATGGGCTGGTGATGACAGGGGATAAACAGGGATACCAAGTCTGAAGACATGGATGGAGGACAAATCTGTGTTTCTCTAGGCAAACCCAGATATTTTGTCTTGGTATTTGTAAAGTAGACTGTTGAGTATCTTTTGTTACCCACACGTAGAATCATCAGTGTGACTTGTTCATGTGTTTTATGTGCCACAAACCTGAAGGGATGGATCTGCTTTTCAAGTAAGCCTGAAGGGGATGTTCAGAATTAACTCTATTTACCTTATAAAATGAATATTCAGGTGAACAGAATCTATTTCATTCAAAATCCAAAGCCTGCCAAAATCAGTGGAAGAGTTTTCACAATCTTCAGAGAACTTTAGTTGTAAGTGAAAAGAATTAATTTTGCAAGAATATAAACATCAGAGCAGCCTTTACAAGTGAAAAGAAAATCATAGGAACAGTTTGTATTTATACAGAACTCTTCCCCTAAGGATTTTGTTCTTTGAAAATGGAGTCCTTGAACAAGTTTTGACTCCATTTAAATGTGCATTCCTACAGAAAGAGATTATTTTATTTAAAAAGGTTTTTCTTTCCCCCCACCAAGCATAACTTCTTAATCATGCATTTTCTTCCCTCTTTCTGGTGTCTCAGTGTTTTTCACCACCTCTAGCCAGACATTAGATTTCCTAAGACAGCGAGATCCATGTCTTGACAGGTTATTAATTATCACAGCTGGAGGTAGGGTGTCGTGGCTGTTCTTTGCTGTTTGCCATTTCACAGAAAAACCAAATGAAAACTAAGGCTTTGGAAGAAAATAGAAATAAACCCCAGCATTTGTATACAGTGCACATTGGCTGAACAGCTGCTGAGCTGTTTTTCAGACCATCGGCTATGTCTCTTATCCTTCTTTCTTGAACTTCTCATTTCTGAACTCAGAGATCTTAAAACAGAGAATAATGTGATAGCAAACCAGTACAGAAGGTAGTAAAATGTTCCTGAAAATACCTTGCCTTACTTAAAGATATATCCTAAAAATCTGGGGAGCAAGGCTGAAGTGGGGTAATGATGAGAGGATACATTCAAAACCAACAGAAGACCCCTTTCCCAGGGGAAGGCCATTTACCAGGAATCAGCTGGGGATCCTAAATTCCCAACCTGTCACTGTTGTCTGGAATCACTCACTCGGGGCAGGTTGAGTTGATTTGATTCGGGGTGATCTCCAATCTCCTGACTGCTGGCAGTGGTGCTGGTGGCTGCCTGGCTAAGGTGGGTGTTTGCTGTGATGTTTTTTGAGCTGCAGGGAGTTCGGCTGTGCCACTGTCACATTAAGGTGAAGCAAGGCTCTCTCAGCAGCACGCATGGGCTCGAAGAAGTTCAGCCCAGGAAAGGAAAGTTCCAGCATCAGTGCCTGGAGGTGCAAAGGCAGCCAAGCCATCCCACTGGGAGCACAGAGCCTACAGAAATCGTCCTTTCCTGAGATTTTTAGGCATCTCTGGGAATGCTGTTAAGCAGGCGCATATAGAAGGTGTTGGAGGAGTTCGCACAGCCCAGGCCAGGCCATCTGCGGAGAAATCTGAGTTTATATTTGTGTGAGTTTTCCCTTTTTTCCCTGACATTCCAGGTTTAGCTGCTGCAGGAAAGCTCTGAAGAGAAGAGAGCATCCAGGAGAGGGCAGTGCTGCTCTCACACATCCGCGGCTGGGCAGCCAGGACCGGTGTGGAACCGGAGATGTGAAACGTTCTTATGTAAGCAGTTCAATTAATTAGGGACAGATTCTTCTGCCAGATTTACATTAATTGTATCTGGTCAGTCCCTATCATACAAGTCATGAGATGCTGTCGAGGTAAATTGTGACAGCAGCTCTGCCTTGTAGGTTTTGGTTTTTTTCCTAATTAGAATGAGATCTGGGAGTAAGGAAAGGGATGGATCTTAAGCTTTTATTTAATAATAGTGCCAGAAAGAAAAGAATTTATTATATGAGAAACACTTTTCAGTCTTTCCTGAAAGTGAACAAACTCTGCCTCCTTTTCCCTTTCTCCAGAAATTTCCCTGTGCTCAAATCCCTCAGCCTGGGTACCCATGGAACTCACTCGAACAGTGTGCCAGGTTTCCTCATCCATTTCATCTCAAAGGACCCCAGCAGCCTTGACTACACTCAATTGTAGCTAAATCATTTGAGATCAGTCCTTTTGTTGCTTTGCAGCATGGTACCAAGGCCTTAAATCGTGGAAGGAGGTAGGGACAGAGCTGATAACAAAGCTCTGAAAATAGGGAAGAGACAAAGCATGTGTTTGAACTAACTGGAGCCAGACAGTGAACTGCAGTGATCCACGCTGGACATGACAAATGCACAGCTCACCCTGGCCTCCATCTGTAAGAAAGGGACAATGACAGGCACACTTTGGCTCCCAAGGAAAGATGTATCTGTGATCTGAAGTGTCCCAGGAGCCACAAGGAGTATCTTGCTCTCAGTGCTGGAAAAGAGGGTGTTTTATGCCCAGCAAGCTGAAAGACTGGGACATCAGCCTGTGTTTGTGTAATGGATGATGGAAGAAGCTGCCATTTATCTCTTCTGCACTCGTTTTCCAAAACTGCTGCTTTTTTTTGTGTCTGAGTTTCTCTTGCCAAGTGTCCAGCTTCACCACTGAAATGGACAACTGGACAAATTCTTTAAAAAGTATCTATTTCAAAC
Source organism: Daphoenositta chrysoptera (assembly GCA_013397915.1). Lineage (NCBI taxonomy): Eukaryota > Metazoa > Chordata > Aves > Passeriformes > Daphoenositta > Daphoenositta chrysoptera. The sequence continues at coordinate 719,530 of VZRO01000218.1, forward strand.
CTGAAAATACTGTAGTTTAGAAACTAAACAGGGTTTGGAAAGTGATGCTCTGAGCAATCTCCATTTACCTGCCTTTGAAAGACTTCTATCGTGTAGGCAATAAAAAGAACAAAATGTTGCCAGCTGGTTGAGTTTTCATCTTTATGTAACCCAAACCTCTCAGTGCTAGTTAGCCATGTTGCATATTAACATCAACATTCAAAGAAAACATGTTTGCAAATTTATCTTGAGGACAACCTAGATGTTCAGTAAATGACCTCTTTTTGAAGTCACCTCCTCCCTGGGGGCATTTTGGAGTCACAGCAAGCCTGAAGACATGCTACTTGAATGATGATCTCAGACCAAGCAGGGTAAGGACCAGGACATATTTAACTGCAGAAACTTCCAAGACAAATCCAGCTACCCCCAGGAGGTGACATGAGAATTTCAGGGCTGAACCAATGTCACTGGATGATGGCTGTTACTGACCTGGCTGCTTTTTACAGAGCTTCACCCTTAGGTAATGCACTTACCTACATAAGAGGATATTCAATGATGTATTTGCAATTGGAACTCCCTCCACCTAATGGGAAAGCTTTCACATGGTTATTAGTCAAAAAGATCCCATGACAACCAGTGAGGGGACGAAATTTTTTAAATGTTAATGTGGGGAGAGGTGAACATAAAGGAACTTTTCACATACAATGCATTCTATTTGCTTGATATCTGCTGCAGGGTCTGAAGTGAAGTTACACCCAAACATATCTAGAGTGCAAATACCTGTGATAGAAAATGACAAAGTATTTTTTATGTGAGTGACAAACCCTTTCAAAGGGAAGGGCTTACTTGGGGCCTTATCATAATTCTGATTCATGCTTTCTGAGAGAGACAGTCGTTTGGGGATTGCTGAATTGTTGCTGTTTTGAAAATTTCAGGAGAGGAAAGGCTGAAATCTGAGCAGTCATCATCTGATTACACCAGTTCCTCCTGAAATGTAAAGTGTATATAATGCTTTTTCCTTTTGGAGCTTAAACTGATAACAGCCTTGCTGTTAAAAAGCTATATTGTGTAATAGAAGAAGCTGATGCTTTCTGCTGGGCAGTGCACTTTTGTCAGGGAATTTTCTGTAGAGGTGATGGGTTCTTTAATATGTTCTATCCAAGAGACTCTATTCCTAGTTTGAATATTTGCCTTTGGGATCCAAGTACAGAGAGGTGTGTCTGCAGTGGGGAATTAAATTCCCTCCCCCACCTCACTGCTTTATTGCACTGAATCTCAGCAGCAAACACATTGCTGGCAGCCTCCTATTCACCACAAATGAAGGTCAGTCAGTACCCCACCAGTTTTCATTCTCCCTCCATAATTTCTTCTTACATTGAAATAAGTATTTTTTATAACTCTCTGCCAGTGTATGCTCATGTCATGGATTTATTTTCTCCTCCAGCTTGCTGGCATGTCCACTTTTAGTTAATCTAATTCTTTTTCCAGCAAAGGTTTCCTAAAACCATATATGTGTGTGCATAGAAGGGATACAGGCTTCAGTTTCACAGTCATCCCTTCCTGCTGGCCTCACAAATTCTGCAGTTGTGTCAATATGAAAGAAATAAAGCAAATTAGCTTGGTTTGCATCACAAGTTTTAGAGACAGTTTATTGAGTGGCAAAATAGTTCAGTCACTTGCATTTACTACTTCATATTATCATGTATGAATAAAGGATGCTTGTGAAAATTCCTTCAGAAATGAATAATCTGGGAAAAGTTATTTAGATTTTGTTATTCTGATGTGAGAAAGAGGCTGCCTTCAGCCAGAAAGCAAAGCTTTATCATAAAATCTAGATTTTCTATAAGAAAACAAAAATACTTTTGGGGAGAATAATAAAGAAAATATTGCTTGTTTGTTAGTGTAAAATCCACTAGGATGAGTAATAACGTGTTCTTACAGTTAAAATCTGGGGACAGCATTCTCAGGGAACGTGGCTCAATGCATGATCCAACAGACACCAAATTTCCATGCAGTTCCAGTGTGCTTGTAAACCAGGCCAAGGTAGATACATAGGATGGGTCCAGAGTCAAACTAGAATTAAAAAAGTAAATATAACTTTGCATAAAACTGGTCCATCAAAAATGTGGCCCTTGCAGCTCTGGTTTGTGTGCATGGAAAGAACCTGGTGCAGCACTGAGCTTCCTGTGCTCAGAGCCCAGCCTGCCCTGCCTCTCCATCTCTGTTGGAGCAGGCAGCATGGGCCCAACACGTTTTGAAGGCTTCTTTTGACATGCTGATGTAATAATTAAGCTTCAAGGGTAGCTTAAGGTAATATGTTTACTCTTGACTTTGGTGTCCAACCTGTAAGCACACAGTCCTTTACACAAGCTGTAAGCATACAGTGTTTGGGTGTGACAACCTGGGACAAAAACCACCTTATACTCCCGAGCTGGATTTCAAAAGCCTTTAGTCTCTCTGGTCCTGTCTTCTACCTGTAAAAGGAGTTAGGGAGGTATATGCCTAAAACTTCCACAGCATGCAATATCGAGGGTCACAAACGTGAACGAAGCCAGACTGAATAGATGATGTGGAAATCCAGGCTGGTGTTGTTCTGAGCATTGAAAGCTGGTGGGATATTCTCTGTCTGTTACATTTTTCCTGGTTTTCCTTCTATATCTATTGTACCAGATATGCAAGCTAGTTGAAGGATCAATAATTTATTCTGCCATTCCCAGTGTTGAAATCCCTTGCTGATATGTTGATGAAACTGTACTCAGGTGGAGAGTCTAATTAAGAGCACAGCAGTTGACATAGCTGGCTAAATTCAGACACCATCCACTGCAAAGCAGAGAAGTCTGACCAGTATAAAAAGGCAGGGTTTTTCCTGTGAGGTTTTGTTTTTTTTTTTTAATAAGACA
>VZRO01000218.1:722463-747296 GCA_013397915.1 Daphoenositta chrysoptera
ATTAGGAAAAAAAAAGGACTGGTTAGATATATATTATGTATAGGTACATATACATGTGTGCATATATATGTATGTGCATGTATAGCTATATGTATAACAGAAAAAAAATTGGGTTGGTGTGATTGTCAAATTGAATGAAAACAAATCCCTTGGCTTTTGCTGAAGTGATAAAGATTAAATATCACAGTGGTTTTCCAGAAATTCCTTTTTTGTTTGGCAAATTTCTAAACCACAAAATAATAATTTTGAGCCTTAGCCAAACCCCTTTCCCACTGAGTTCATTGAGATCCCTTCTGCTGAATCACAGCACAACATTGCCATGTGTGTTTATGGTAACAGCTCCACAACCCCTTTTGGCTGGAAAATTAGTGAAACTGCCCATGCTTTTGACTAATTGATGACTAATCAAATATCATCTAATATCCCGTTTCTTCAGACAGTCCGCTCATTAGGACTGAATTATAGAGTTGAGAGATATAATTTTCTTTTCTTAGCTATCACTGAGCTGATATTTTACTGTTGGCCAGTTTTATTTTCCTGCTGCATTTTCCTGTGCTATTTTTTTTTTTTTTTTTAATTTGGTGGACAGATACAATAGCTGAGATTTGCATTGGATTTAATACAGTTAAAATCCAAACTATTCTTGAGAAGGATGCTTCTCCTTCTCCTTTGACCCCAGTTCCCCTGTCTGCTTTTTGACACACCAAAGCTGGTGCAGGTCTCTGATGAGTCAGGCCAAGGAGCTGCTCTGGCTGAAAATGAACTTAAAATAAAAACCTGGAGAGATTTATGCCAGTCTTGAGTATGTTGTCATAAAAATGGGAAAGGTAAAGTATATCCTGCTGCACAGAGCATAGATTTGAACAGTCTTCAGTTATCCAAAATTAATTCATAAATGACCCACTTTGGTAGTGTCTGTATAAAAATGCTCAGTGTTAGATGGAGCATTAATGGGAACCAGAGCCCAGAAATACTTCACAAACAGATTAAGATGCCCAAGATGAAGATGGCTCTGGTCCTTTCCTGCAAGTCTTGGTTCAGTATAATTATGTCTCACCTGCTAGCTTTGCAAATACTCCAGAGATGAGCAAAATTATTTCCTATTAAATCTTACTAAATTAATTAGGTTATTTTGCTGGGCTACATTTGGTTCATTTCAGAAGCAGCACTCTGGTTCCTGCAAACTACATCACCATTCTGAGTGCATAATCTTTGACAACATATGTTCCTTTCATGCAGATTTTTCTAGCCTAAATCCAGCACTGGGAGAAAAGCAGTTTTTGTTCAGAAATGAAGTTTTTTAAGTTTTGGTTTTTTAGCATAAACCATTTCCAATTCTTGTATTTTGCTTTGCATAAGGAAACTAGAATGAATGATTCACAACATAATCATTTGGTCATAGTTGTTATAGAACAATAAAGACTTTGCTTTCTTTTTAATGTTCTATCTGCAAAGTGGGGATAGAGTTTCTGTCTTAGAGAAGTGTTACAAAGATTTGTTGGTTAATGCTTGGACTGCATTTTATCTGTGCTAAATACCATATAATTATTTAATGTCCCAGTTACAGATGGTTGGCACTGTGTTGTATCCTTGGAGTATTGCTCACTTATTTTATTTTTCAAGACTCTGAAAGTCTGAATGATAAATTGTAAATATAAATGAGTGTAATGTTTCAAACATCAAAGAACAAAAGTGGTGTTTTTTAACAATGCTAAAAAGAATACTCCAATGCATGATTTTTTCTATTTGCTCCTAATACCCAATATGTTTCTATCATTTCATACAAAACGGACAAAAAATTGTTGCTGTACTTCTTTTTAATCTCAAGAAGGCTCTTAGATATTTTCTTCTTCCTATGGCCTAGATTGTGACATGGTTTTATTGCAGCACTCACCTTTAGAGGATAGAGCTATTTATATGATCAAATTTCAGGTGTGCTCAAAAACACGAGTGCACTGTTGAGGAGTCTAATAAAAGCTCATCACTTATTAATTGGAAACTAGTTTTAGTATGTGCAGCTGAGCACAAAAAATAGCAAGACTGAGTCATTAAAAGTGCTGGTAGAAGAAATTCTCTGGTTTTTTGTAACGAGTTGAGAGCTTCAGACCTCAATACCACACGCTCCCTGGTTGTGGCAGCCACCTGTAATGAGCACTGCCATTTTGAGGGGTTTTACTTATTTATTTGATTTCACTTGCTGGGGTCTCTAAGCACCAGCCCAACACCAAACAGCCCAAAAGCTGCCACTGCATGGAGAGCAAAGCAAGCAAGAGCACACCTCAGTGGTCTAGAAACTGTGAATCTACCTCACATTCATTATTGCTGGATTTATAAGAGAGATATAAATAAACTGAAACAATTCAAAAAACGCCTGTACAACTCAGTTGCCTTTGATATCCCCTCCTACGTGTTGTGCTCTGACTATGGCATTAGAGAGTCGTGCTCTTCCTTCAGTACATTGAAGGATGTCAGATTGCTGAATTTGTCCCTGGGTGTTGGATGACTTTTTCTCCTTCCCTTGCAGTGGTCACCCTGCAGGGGAAGGGGCCTGACTCCTTGCTGTGGCAGACGGCTTTGTGGTAAAGATGGGTCTTACCTTGCATTTCAGGGATACCCCTTGCATGCAGAGTGGAAAGCAAACAGCCTCTTTGGCTTATTAAAAACCTCTTCTAGGAATTTTTGGATCAAAAATACAAATGCCTGATGAGATCAGATGTTGCTCAACTGGATTGCTAACTGGAGTTGTACTATAGTGTAAGACTCAGAAATTAAGACATCCTTCACGTCGTTTTAGATGCCCAATTTTTTTCATTAGACCTGGTCTGTGAGCTGTGAAGAGATTTATCTCCTTCAACAGTTCAGGTTGTAGCTGCATTTTCATGGCTTTCTGTAGTCAGTCCTATGACCTCCTGTTGCCAAAGCTGAATCACAGATGAATTTCAGAAATGCAGCCTGCGGACAGTGATCCGATCTGTCACTAAAAGACATCCTTAAAATAAGAGTCTCCAGGTGTGAGATGTATTTGTCATGTATTTACCTACATTCTCTGAGATAAAGAGTCTCACTTTCATGGAGGGACAGACTTCACAACCCACCATCTAGGGAAACCTCCACTTGGATGAGACCTACCTCACACTTCACTTTCAGAATCCCCAAAAACCAGCACCCCAAACTTTTAAATCCACCCCTGTATGCCCACATCTTTCCAAATACAGGCCAACAGAGCATTTCTCTTTCTCATTTTCTGTGATACACCTTCACTTCTCCAAAACATGTGTTGAACTACCCCTGGCTCTATCTTTTCTTAACCTCTTGGAATATGTAATTGGTTCTGGATGTATTTCAGCCTGCTGTCTGTGATCCCATCCAGCTCCCAGTTCTCTGCTGTCGAGATTTCTAATCAGTCAGTCACTGGCTCGACAGAGGGCCTTTGCAAGATTATGCAGTAGAAAAGCTGCAAGACACAGAAGCTTTTACCTCCCAAAGATCAGCTGCCACAGAGCGTCTTGTTCCTGCTTGAGGCAGCAACTCCCAGCCCTTGAACTTTTCAGTTCATTTCCATACATATTGCTGTCCAAAATTAATGCTTTTCACATTTCAGCATGCTAAAATATGCAGTCAGAAAATCAGCACATTCGATAAGCAAGCAGATCATGAGCTGCTTGTGAGCCACTTTTTGGCCATCACTATTATAATTAGGTAGATAGAAACTACAGAAGAATTGCCCATAGTATCTAGATATGAAAGCTTTGAGAAAAAGAAAATGTTAATTTCTGTCTTTTGACAACAGAATAATATGTCTTTGTCTCTCCTGAAATTCCACCAGAGGTATAGCAGGGATGAATCTGCTCCATAAAAACAAAATTACACGAAAGAAAATTAAACTAATAAAAAGAGAGCGAGATTACAATAACAATAAAAAACAATCGGCAAAAGGGAAAACAACTCTCCTTCCTTATTGCTATGCATTCAGAATCAGTGTCTTACTCATTTGTTAAACTTTTATGGCACTGACAGTCTCAAATACTAATTTTGTTCAGCATGATAGTGCCCTTTTTAATGGGATGAATCTGATGCTTCCAGTGCAGGCAAGAGCAGGCGTTTGGGGGATGCTAATGGTACATTCTACTCTGCTGGAAGTTTCTGGACCAAACACCTTTGCCTTGTTTTTCTCCCACTGTTTTTCTAGCCTAACCTGCTGATGCTGCAAGAACATCTGGTCAAAACCCACCTGTTAAAAATAACTATAAAATAATTTTGATATCAACATGATACAATTTCCATTGACAGGCCAAAAAAAAATCACTTTTTCAGAAAGTAAGACCTTGTGCCTCAAAAATGAAATGGTGTCCTTGTGGAAATGGCAGATGCATTCCTCATGGGAAGTGCAGCCAGGTGCTGGCCTGCCATGGTTGTCCACGAGCCACCAGACTTCCATGGGACATCGTGGTGGGGCTGTCCCTTGGATTCTCCTTCTTGATGAATCATAGAATGGGTTATCCTGGGGACAGGGAGAGAAAGAAGCACTGCAAGTGATATTTATTTGCAATAATGGGAATTCCTGTTACAAAAAGAATGTCCTTCATCCCTCTGTGACCAATGAAGAATTAAAGTTTCACAAGTGACAAATTAAAAAAACCTACGTACATTGATGATGGGCTTTGCTTCAAGGTCTTCATATGGGTAAGCATACAGCTGAGCCCAGCCTGACTGGAATTTCAGCATCCATATTAGAAATAATTAGCTATCCTGCTTCATATGCACAGGCTTTCATTATTTGCTGAGTTTATTTAGTGCCACTGTGTGTATCCTAACAATACACAGAGCTCTCCAGGACTTTTGAAAAAGTAGACCATTTAAACAGGCGAATATCACAGGGTAACCTTAACTATTGGTAAGAAGATAGAGCAGAAATTATGTTCATGGCCATACTTGCAAGACTCTGATGGTAATAATAATAATAAAAGAAGATATCATGCCATTGACAAATAGAAACAATTTTATATCTAATAGGATTTAAGTAATAAAGGCTGAAGGGCTGCAACAGCCGCAAAGAGATTAGATACGTTATGTTTTCTCAGTGTAATAAAACTTGTCAAATAAAGCTGAATAAAATCTTCTTATCTGTGTCTCTGGCTTATTTTTCCTGCAGCCTCTTTCTTTTCAGCTGATTGCAGGAATCACCATTTCTCTAGAATGGTTACACACACGACAGTTCAATTAGAGTCAAGTTAGTGAAAGTTATTGCTGGATTTGCTTTTGGTCGCAACTTTTTTTTTTAAAGTAAAGGACATCTGCAGCATTTGGAAAGAATGAAACAGATCAAAAACCCACTCTGCCAATCTCTGCTGATATTTACTGGATGACTGGACTGGACTGTGCATAGCAGTGTAGTACCCTTAAATTTAGTACTGCTTTACCCAAGATCTGGTTCTGACTTAAAAATAAACCCCATGAAAATAGCAAGGCATCCTTCCCCAGTCACACTTGATGCTGCCTGGGCTGCCCCAAGGCTGCCCTTGTACTATCTCCCTTTTCTCACCTGTCTGCTCCCACCTCTGGGCACTCTCTGGAGTCCTTCTCCCTTCTTGCTGCTCCTCCTGCCTCAGTTTCCCCCCATGCTTAAAGGAAAGTGTCCTGGTTTGTCTTTCTAGGGCTGCTGTGCTAATCTTTGCTGAGACCTTTAGGATATGCAGATGGAATTTGCATTCGGAAGTGTGAGTTATTATTATTAGTGTTAATTAGATGTGACAGGCTGACATTCTGCTAACCTTTCCGTGAAATCCAAGGCCAAAACTTTGCCTGGGTTACAAACATGCTTGGATTTTCCATGTGGTCCATCCTTCCGTCCAGGTCAGTATTTCTGAGCTTACCTGTGTGTCTGATTTAAATTGCACGAGCATCTAAAGCAGGGGTATTGTTTTAAACACCGAGTGGGAAGAGTGAATGAGTTTAAGTTTGAACAGTGTTGCTGTTGCCTTTCTCATGTATTTGAACAAATTTTTTACCTCCCAAGGCAAAGCAGTGAACCTAGTAAGAAAAGCCAAGGGATCTGTCCACGCTGATGTAATACATAAAGACACAAACATCATCCGTAAATCAATAGGCATTGATTTAGGTAAATGAGAGCTTTGCCCTTAGGTAAGAAAAAATATACTTATTTATATGTATGTGTTTAAAATATTTCATGCAGAATTTTTGGGGACACATATCCAATATTAATTAAAATTTAAGTTTGTCGTGTCAATGCCCACAAACCCATTATTTAAGATTTTTAGTTTCCTTTTTTTTCAAATTAAAGCTTTTCTCCTGCATTTCCCCCTCCAGGTAGAAAGTTCAGGAAACCAATGCGTGATGACAATATGATGACAATATGATAACCAATTAGGGAAAAAAGCCCCTGAAACCAGTTGCTGGTGCTGAAACTGCTGTCAAAATCTGCAGCATATCTGTGCTGAAACAATTTCTGGCCACCTTTTTAAACATATCTCTTCCTTGGGGCAGAGGGGAGGCAAAGAAATTTCTGTATAAATTTAATCTAATCATTTAATTTAGTGTCAGTCCTAATTGCATGGAAGTGGGAAGACACTGGAAAATAAGGGTGAGTGTAAAGCCTATGTCACCCTGCAGAGAAGTGCTCCAGTCAGTTCTGAGCGAGCCAGTGTGAGTCCCCAGGGAGGAAACTGCATTAACCAGAGTGTTCCCGGCCTCCAAGCTGGCACCACAGAGCCTGGGTGTGCAGGTTTATTGGAAGGATGGGGGAGATTCAGATGCTTCTCTTCTTTTAGTAGCACGGGAAATCTGATGACTGGAAGGATGCGTTACTCTGAATTTGGAGACTCGAAAGCAACGAGGCCAATCCAGCTGTCAGCAGGATGTACATGCACATCACTCTCATCTTGCTTGTCTGATCACAACTGCAGCCCTGGCCTGCAGCGTGGAGCAGGCTGGAATGTGAACATGCCCCGTGTCAGCCCAGTCCTCAGCATCTCCGAGTGTCCTGGGCTCTCTTCCCCACCTGTATGTTTGTATTAGCACTACTATTGCAAGAATATTTTTCCTTCCTCACAAGGTAAGGGAAGAATTGTATGGGGAAATTCTCTTCGCAGGTTTAAATCAAGACTGACTCCACTGATTTTAATGCTGTTCATAGAATCATGGGATATGCTGAGTGAGAAGGGGCCTACAAGAATCACCAAGTCCAGTCGTTGTCCTTGCATAGGATAAGTTTAATTGGGTCATTTCCAGCTGAAGTTGTCATCCATTTGTTGAGGTGACCTTAGGTATAGCTGATGAAAGGTATTATGGCAGTAGTTAGGTGGGTAAAATAGCATTTTAGAATATTCAAACCTTTTTGCACTTGCTTCCCTACTCTGTGATACCAAGTTGTTCATAGTGGCTCAGGTATAAATAAACATAAGAAGAGCCTACAGAAATTGTCCAAGGAGCCCACTGGCATCCTGGCCTGGATCAGCAACAGCGTGTCCAGCAGGACCAGGGCAGTGATTGTCTCCCTGTACTCAGCACTGGTGAGGCCCCATCTCGAGTACTGTGTCCATTTCTGGGCCCCCAACCCAGGGAGGACATTGAGGTGCTGGAGTGAGTCCAGAGAAGGGAAACAAGGCTGGTGAAAGGTCTGGAGCACAAGTCCTGTGAGGAGCAGCTGAGGGAGCTGGGGGTGTTTAGCCTGGAGAAAAGGAGGCTCAAAGGAGATCTCATCACTCACTACAACTACACGAAGGGAGATTGTAGCCAGCAGAGGTAGGGCTCTTCTCCCAGGCAGCCAGGGACAGGCTGAGAGGACACAGCCTCAAGCTGCTCCAGGGGAGGGTTAGGGTGGACATCAGGAAGAATTTCTTCCCAGAAAGGTGATGAGACATTGGAATGGGCTGCCCAGGGAGGTGGTGGAGTCACCGTCCCTGGAGGCCTTTAAGGAAAGCCAGGAGGTGGCACTCAGTGCCATGGTGTGGGTGACATGGTGGCGTTTGGTCATAGCTTGGATTCCATGATCTCAGAGGTCTTTTCCAACCTAATGGATTCTGTGATTCTGTAAAGCCATTCCTTTCCCTCACCTGAGAAAAGGCTTTTTCTAACAATCCCTTTCCACCAAGGTGCAGTTTTCCCAGTTTGACAGGAGATTTTAAAAGGCACCTGCATGGCTCAGCCCTCTGCACACAAAACTCTTCATGTAGGTACAAAGGCAGCTTGTTTTTCTAGGAACATGAGCAGGAGTCAAGAGAGCATAGTGGAGAATTACATCCTCTGCTTAAATTTCTCCCCCTTCCTCTCTTCCTTCAAGGTTATCAAAGAATCTTGTGTGCAAGTAGAGACTTGCTTTAGCTCTTGTCAGGAGTGCACATTTTAATATTAGTTTCTTTCTGTTTTGTTTGGGTTCTCTCATTTTCTTTTGCTGGTAAAGACTTAATGAAAGGTAACGTGACAGAAAACGCTGTGATCCAAGCTGTGGATGGTTTGCTGCCACCAAAGCCCTTTGAGCCTTGGATTTCATCCTTATCACTGCTATTGGATATAACAGCATTTTCAGATTACTTTCTGGCATCAGTTTTCACACATGATTGACAGATGTAATAAGCAGGTTGGCAAGAAACTCAGCCTGTTGCAGGACAAAGGATGTGTGCATTAGAAGCCTTCTGAAATGCAGAATGTTACTAAAAGCCACAGCCTGATATCTGCAGTGAAGATGGCTGCAAACCACTCAGTGCACGTCAGTTCTTAATATTTCATTTTTGTTTGTTGCTTATCTTTTGTAATAGATCAGTACTCGTGTCCTCAAGGTATTTCTTGCATACCAGGAGCCCTCAGGACATGGAAACCAATTAAGGACATTGATATTCTTGCTTCAACATTAAGCCAGGGAAAGAACTGACAGGAATTTCAAGTTCACTGTGCATGCAGGAGCTGGTTATCATTTCCATATGGCTTTCAGACTGTCTCACACTAAAACCCACACCTGAGGGAGACCTAGAAGAGCCCGGGGCATGATTTGTTCAAAACTGCTTTTGATTCCCACCAGCATAATTTATTGGAAACATTCTGCTTTTTTTGGAAATATTCACATCCAGTCTGGGAGCTACTGAAACATATTTGTACAACTTAGAAGAGATTTTGAAAGACAAAGCTCACAGTAGCCATGGCCAGGGGTTGGACAAAGTGCCTTGTGACTGTCCTTGCAGCAGGCCCCAGATCATACATGCATGCATCTTTTCAGTCACTTGTGTTTTGGATTTGGGTTTTTTTTTTAATATTTGGACATTTAGAAGTCCCAGTGCCAGGCCAAGCTGGAGTCCCACTATCCCAGCCCTGCACAAGCAGGATTTCACCAAACTGAACAGCTGCTGCTCACGTTCCCCAGCTGGTCCAGTGTGGAATGCTATGTGACGGTGTCCAGCGAGGAGAAGGTGGAGGAAAGAGATCCTTAAGGACAAAAAGCTGATTATCCATATGATCTCTTAGCTCAATACACTTTGCAGCCTGGCCATGTCCTTGGCCTGTGCTCAGAACATGATGTCAGCTCCAGTGCTGGGTTATGAACAGCTTTTCCCTGCCTGAACGAGGAAAGAGGTATAGTGCTACAGACCTCAAGGATTTCTGGGGAGTAGCTTGACATTTCTAATTTTGGCTTGCCTCTTTTACCCTTACCAGCACCTCCTCAGTTTTTAAACACACAAAGCTGGCATAAATATAAGCACTGTATTTCTCAGGAGAAACCCCATAAATTAATGGAACAAAAATATTTTCTAAAAATGTCAACCTTCATTTGATACGTGTGTAAGGTCCAATAACTGTATTATAGATGACAACCTTGTGTAACTACATTGTTGTTTTACCTGCTCTCATCCCAGTACAAATCTAATTCCCAACAAGTTTTGACTAAATAAAGGGGCTTTTTCAGATGACTTTCAAGGGGAGATTTTAGCGTGAGCCACCCTCTTTTTCCTGCACGTTTTCAGTGCCCCATCTATTCCCATTTCAGCCCGAGGCAAGTGAAGACTTGTGACTTGCTCTTTCACCAGCAGTTCCTATGTATGGTTAAATGGCTGCAGAGTTTCTCTGCAGGAGTCATTGTGTTTCAGAGAGAGGTGGAGTGGTGCTGGTTATGCTGCACTTTGTATTTCCAGGCTGCCCAGATACACGTCTGAGATAAGGGACTGGGGATGTTTCTGATTAATACTACCAATGTTTGCTGTCTGTGCAGCACTGGAGATAGACCTGAGCTGCTCCAAGTGCATCTAATGAGAGCCCGTGGCTGCAGAGAGGGAGTAGGCAAACATTCATCTCGCTGACCTTGGCTATCTTCAAGATACAGCTCTGATCTGACCGCCTTGTCCAAGCTCTCTCTGGGCTTGGGGGGGAGGTTAATAAGTCCCTCCAGACTTCAGTCCCCCAGTTTCAGACTTCACTAAGTCCCCCAGTTTCAGACACCTCTCTCAGGCTGGGATTAATCATCTCAGGTGATGATCGTTCTCTCTTGGCTCTGGTGGAAGCTGATGGGACTAACATGGAGAGTTATGTTTCAGATGACTGATTTCCTTATACCACTAGGTTTGGTAAACTGAAGTCTTCTGTACAGGAGGGAAAGAAACAGCCAAAGCCATTTTTCATGGTGCAAGGTGCCAGGTAGCCTGACTGTCAAGTACCCACGCATCTTCATTTCTTGTACACCCAGCCTGGGAGCAGGAATAGGAAATGGGATTACGACTCTTGCTCTTCTCTCATTTCTTCAAATAGCAGATAAATAAGTAAGCACAAAATGGATATTCACAAACATGTAATAAATCCATTATATAGCAAACAATAATGAATGGATTCTTTTGGTTTGGGTTTTCTTATACTTACAAAGCATATTAAGTTTGTTTTTAATTGTTGAGGCTAAAGAAGCATACATTCTGATTTGCCTTTTAATGACTGAAAATCTAACAGCAATGTAATATTGCCAATTCCTTCTGACCCTGTGGAAGAATAATCATAAAAACAACAATATTCAGGGCTCAAGGTGAGATTATCTGTCATTCTCAGCAGCAGGAGCTGCTCAGAATATTAATCAATGCTGTTTCCAAGCTCGAAGCCATTTACTTCCAGAAAAAAAACCACCTAAACTTCTCAGTCCTAAATTAAGTTGTGCCAATGGCACATCTTTACTTCACACTCTGCTCCTTGTACCCCTGCACTGCCCACATGTAACTGTCAAGGGCTTAACAGACCCTCTTTACTCTTATAATTTACATTTACAGTGAGTGAAACAAGAGAACAGGTTGCTCAGAGAGGTGGGAGACGTCAGATGGCGCAGGACTCTGAAGCACCTGATCCAGTTGAAGATGTCCCTGCACATTGTAGGGGGGTTGAACTAAATGGGCTTTAAGGGTCCCTCGAATCCTGACTGCTCTGTGATTCTATGAGCAGTTATCCTGGTCAAAAACGAAAAAACTGAACTGAGAAATTAGGAAGGGTCATTTCTTTGTTCTGGCTGGGAAGATGTATCGATACTGTGTTGGAGGCCTCCATGCTGTAAGGTCCTGGTACTTGGCATTAATGATTCTGCCCCAGTACAGGTGATTTTAGTCCAAATGCCCCATAAATAACCAGTTAAAAAAAAAGAATAGTAAAACAAAATGAAGCCTGCAAACAGGAAAAGCTTGTAAAATTTGACATCATCCCGTGGGCTTGACTTTGGCCAGTCTCTAAGTTGCTCCTTTCCTTCATGGTTGGTTCAGACACCAGCAGGTGTACAGCCTCCCAAAGCTCTGTTGGGACATTTTAATATTCCTGTCCCAGGCTCTGCTGTGCTACTGTCCCACAGAGCACAGGGTGGCTCCCCCTTCCCAAAAGGCTCCCTCCAAATGTACAAGAGCATGGCAGGAGAGCAGAAGCTCTCTGTGTGCTCCATTCAAGGAGTAAGGGTCTGAAATCAGGAGTAGCCATTTCCTGACAGACTGATTTATTTTCATAGCACAGCATTTAAAGCAGGAATTTGATTTCACTTGTGGGAAAGGAGCAATATATAATTTTCCCCAACTTTTAGTTTTAAAACTTTGTTTAAAGAACTTTATTGAGGATCAAGGATTAAATTAACGACATTGGTATGAAGAAATGTTGCAGCATCTACATTTTCATCACCTATGAATGAAGCCAAGCAGCAGGACCATGGAAAACCAGCATGAAAAAACCCCACACATGGAGTATTTTCCAACTTAATTATATATTTTATGAACAGGAAACTGCTTATTTTATGGGGAACTGCAATAAGAATTTACATGTTCTGCTTATAAACAGTTATTGGGGCAACTTATCTCTGTTTACAAATGACAGTTTCCTTCTAAGTATTTGTTGTGTTTATTGAACACCTTCGTGATAAACACAGGTTAAAGGGCATCAAGACTCTAACTCTGCATGTGTTATTTTCCAGTTTTCTCCTCCTCCATGTTTTCTTTGGTTTGGGTTTTTTGACCTCCTAATGCCTTTGCTCCCTCATCTGAAACACCAGGAAACATATCAGATCTCCATGGGGGAAAGGTACTCTTTAAAACTTGTTTTGGTTTCCAGTGCAGCAGAAGCACAAAGAGTACTTTTGACACAAATAACCTCAGTCTTTAACCTGCAGCCCTGCTTACGTAACATTCAGTAATTTTGCCAGCCTGCCAGGGAAAAAAATATTCCTGGATTTTTCTTCTTTGGAGCAAATATGAAAGCACTTGTCAAAGAAAAACATTTTAGTATTGGAGTTATGGCTTTTCTTTTTCATCTCTCTTACTTCAGTTACTTCAGCAAGATGCTTGGTTCTAAGTGCTGGAGTTTGAGAGCAGCGTATTTTTAATTTAATTTAATTATTTTGAAATTGGATATCATTAGCTGTAAGTTTCTGGGGGACATCTGGGGGACTCTGGGTATGAGTCTTTCAGAGTCCCCTATTGGAGATGAATTCCTGAACATAAACTTTTGGCTCCTGCCATAATGAGTTTCTGTCAAAACAGAGAGGAGCTGCTCTTGCAGCAGCCTGGGCAGCACCTAGGGCTGGGAAGCACCAGCACTGGGCTGTCTCTGGGGGTGTTGGCTGCCTGTCACACATCCCCTGTGTGGCCTTGGGCAAGTCATCTCAGAATGGTCCAAAGCCAGGGAGCTTCACAGGTTTGTAAATCTGCAGAGAGACTGTGCTTTCAGCGAGTGTTTCCTGCTCCTGTAGGATTTCCCTGATTGAATTTATCTTTAAGCTTTGCTACGTCTTTGAGTAAAACTCATGTAAACCTGTCTTAACTTTAACATGCCCAGTAACACCGCAGCTCTCGCTTCTCCTTCCCCTGGTTAATTACTATTCACATCAAAGAAACTGAGGTGCCCTTGAGGAAGCACAAAGCCTGGAGTTTACACATTTATTTTCCCTCTATAATAATCATTACACAAAGAATACAACAGAGGAAACAGGATTTAATTTCTGACTCACAAATGCCACTACCTCAGTAATACAGCAATACCTAAGCTAGGTGGATGTGAGAGTCCAGCTCCCAATGCAGTTTAATTGAATATGCTGATTATTAGTTCCTGCAGCCTGAGTTGTCAGTCAGAGTGGAACTGTATTGATAAGTGGCACTGAGCAGCTTGTGGCTTCTCACCCCAGACACCAAGGCACCTCCTGACAATTCCTGTTGGGGCATGCCATGCACCAAGGCAGGACTATTTGGACAGGACAAGCTTTTAGGTAGAGCTCAAATTTTGTTTACAGACATCTGGAAGCCCTGGGGAATAATAATGCAATACTGGCACTCAGGCCAGGTTTCTAGAGTCTAACCAGGTCCAGCATGTGGCCGGCTTTTAAGTGCTGAGCTCTCATTTAGCCTGTGCAAGAAAGAGCCTGGAAAAGGCACGCTCACATCAGGGATGCTGCGAGACGATCAGATAAACAGTATTGTGACAGACTAATTCTCCATGTAGTTTGAGCAGGATTAAGGTGCCTAAACATAAGCATCTAGGGGACCCCACCAGGTCTCAACTGCTGTTTTAAATGAGTGTTTCTGTTTGTGCATAACAAGCAGGAAATACAGCTTGGAATTGTCTAAGGGCACTGGAAACAGCTCTAGACTCCAATGTGTGGATATTTCAGTGACAGCACCACTAACTGAAGAAAAACTCCTAAATCTACTTGAGCTTGATCAAGAAGTATGGTTTACAAACGTCACATCTGCTTCACAAAGCTAGGCTGCTTAAACCCAAACTAAACCACTGTAAATTTTGTCTTTTAGGACAGGGTTAAGAACCTGTGTACCAGTGTCCCTTCTGTGGTCAGACAAATGAGAGGTAAATCTAAAAGTTTGCCTAAAATCTAGCAGATTCTACATGGGGTTATTCCAGGGTTTGCCAGATACAAATTCTTGGCCAGGTACTTTCTTCCCACATACTTATTTTGATCCACATGGGATGGATTTTTGCTCTGTGGCAGCACTTTCCCTGAAGCAGAAGGTCTGGATGGGTCCAAGCTTGTGAGTGGCTATCCTGCAGCCCGTGGAGCCACATCTGCTATTGAAAATGTGTGAGAGTAGAAGCAGGTGCCCCATTGTTCAGAGAAACAATCTGGGTTTCAGGTAAGATCCAGCATTTGTCTACCTGAAAGCCCCTGGTGCACCTGATGAAATGTAACTCTAGTTAGGTCTTGTTACCCTTTTGTCATACAGATCAGAACTAGCCAGATTTAAAACAGCTTTTCTAGTGAAAGGGAGAAGGAGGAGGAGAGGAGGAAACTCAGCAATGTGTGAAATGACATTTCAATGAGAAGTTTGCCATTGAGCTGACAGCTGAAATCTAAATTTTACCACAATGAGGAGCGTGGAGTTACATGGCCAGACCTTACCTGCTGCAAGGGCTTGAATTTTTGAGGGATGAACTGATTTGGAAATGACAGTTTTACAGGGCATCAGACCCAAGTGGTGGGAGGAATGGCCCAGCAAGGGGAATATCCATAGATTTTTCCCATGCTTTGTTTTATGATATGAGCTTTTTTAAATGCGTTTGTGTGATAAATAAATAAATAATTGAAGTACATCACTGTCACCAAGGGACTTTTCTGATATTTATCAGAGAGACATGCTGTGTTTTTCTTTTGAATAGCAATGCTTTTCACTGCTGACAGATTCCTGCAGGAGAATCTCAAAGTCTTAAAGGAGAACTGAACAGATTTTTCAGCAGAATTAAAACATGGCAAGTGACATATTACAATGTTTTTGCTGACTTAGCAGCCCCACTTAACCAAGAAAGTTAGATATAGAGAAATCCAATGTATGTCTGAAAGTCTTGGGGCAAGTCTAATTTCTGTGACATAAGAATCAAGATATATTATATTGTCATCTCTATTTTAATTGGAATGGTGTGTCTTATACCATTGAATAACCATTGAAATTGCTCTGATATTTATAACCCTCTTAATACGATTTTATTGAGTTTTATTACTGTTAACCTTAAATTGATGTCAGTGGTCATCACTTTTTTTTTTTTTTTTNATCACTTTTTTTTTTTTTTTTTGTGGAGCATGGTCTGATCTCTATTTTCAGATGATATTAAGTATCAGATTCTGTTCATTTCACATTTCCTCTGATGTGTTATGCTAAACTGAAAATGCCCTGCCCTGCCTGTAGATATGCAAACAGAGAGGCAACACATGGGTGCTCTGCTGTGTAGAGCTGTTTAAGAACTTGGTAGGCACAGTAAATTCCTGTTGGTTACTTCACAGAGTTCTTCAGCACAACTCTACACCAGCTTTCCAGCAGCAATCAGCCTGTATCCCTCAGCTTTTCCTGCAGACTTTCCTGCCTCTTGCCAGTGCCAAAACATTGTTGGGTTTATCCCCCACAGCTTTGCTTCCTGCCATAAAACTGCACTTGTGTCTCAAAGAAACATTTCTTAGGGCTTAGGGTGCCCCCCTCTCATTTCCATTCTTCCTCTTTCAGTGTGGGAAAAGAAGAGATGAGAGAGTTGAGCTGTTCAAGCATGAGTGAAAGGACAGAAGTTAAAAGGTGGGACTTGTAGAGAGCATTTTCCAATCATCCAGGAATACTCTCTTAAGGGAGACAGACCGAAAACAAATGGGAATATTCAACATTAATTAATCAGGAGAAGAGATCTTTAACCTTCTTCATCACTACTTGGGAAACTGATGTTCTACTGCTCTGGGCAAATTGCTTCTTCTTTCCCTTGTCTTTCTTTGGTCTTGTTTACACTGTTTTGTGTCTGCATTTTGCAAGATCTTACAGGAGATTTTAAAAAGTAGAGTTTTCTATTGCATGATTATAAACTCTTTTACATGAATGTTCTGATCTGAAGGGCCAAGGATCTGTGAGAGGAAAGCTTCAGAGACTTGGATGTGGCCTCACGGCCCTGAATGCCCACCATCCAAAGGTGACAGAATGAGGTGTAGGGCCCCCTCAGCTGCTCCCAGCTTCCATCTGGAGAGGACATGAAGTTAACTTTGTGTTTCTGAATTAGGTGTCAGGTGATGTGGCTTCAATTCCCAGGCTGCCCAGCAAAGTTTTTGAGTTGCCATTCTCGAAGGTATTTTTAAGTGTAAATGTCATAATGTAGGTTTAGTGGTGGATTTGGCAGTGCTGAGTTAACAGCTGGACGTGATGATTTAAGACTTTATCCAACCTGAAAAATTCTATGATTACAAGATTCATCATGGAATTTTTGCAGGACTGGGAAAGCAGTTTATTATAATGAAGCCTCAGTTGACCGTTGTTAATCTGTGTGATGATGATGTCCTGTGTTCCAGGAATGTGGCCTGAATCTATCACTGTTTATAGGTAGTTTAATGGTTGGGGTTATATGGTAAGGCTCTTTTTTCAGGGAACAATTTACTGGTCATAGCATCAGATGAAAACTCAAAACATTGTTTTGGATCGAAATAATTTTCAAAAGTAAAAAATGTATTTAATCTACTTTTTTCTTCCTCAGGTTTTTCATAAACAACTTACAATTTTCAAAGAAAAAAAAAGTCTCCATTCAAACGATAATGTCTGTATTAACTAAAATCATTTGCTCATCATTAAGTAAACTCCTCATTTTTTAGCAGTTGCTGAGCTCCTGACTTCCCTCTTTCTTCTCCATTCTATATGTGTAGTGATTTCATTGGGTGTGTATGATGCAGAGAATTCATTTAATCTTCCCAACTGTTTTAGGGCTTCACTTAGGTCATTCTCTTTCTTATCAACATTATTTTTTTTAATCAAAATGATCAGTACTAACAGAAGGTGGGTTCTCTCCCACCCTCTCTTCAGGTATATGAAGGAGAACTTAAACCTGTTGTTTATTCCTCGTTCCCAAAGGTAAGTCTTAGGTTGAAGCAGATGGAATTTTTTATATTTGGAGAGGCTCGACCTCTGCACACAATGAGAGGGGTTAAGGACAGAAAAGTGATAGAAAAGCTGATTTACATCCTTGGAAGAGTATTGGTCTGTCATTTATCCTCACTGCATCTCAGTTTGCAGAACTATAAAATTCACCAAGAAGCTGTGAACACCTTTATTTCCCTCACTCAAAACCTCTTTCTTCCTTGCTCTCTTTTCTTAAGTGATCTGGTTTAAAAGAGGTCAGGCAGAACATTTCTGCTTCACACAGCCTTAGGACAGGAGAAGGCTTCAAGCAGTGTCCAAGGGACCCATTTGTGGTGGGTTGGAGTGCTCAAATTCACCACCTCCTGCTCTGATAAACACAGTGGTCATTTACATGCAAGTGCCAGTCTGGTTCTCATTTCAAACTCTTCAAAGACGTTTCTAAGTTTCATTTGCTGTAAAACAGAAATTCTTCTCTCTGTGCCCCTTCTGCCTCTAGCTGGCTGGTAGATTGCTGATTCCCTGTCTTTCACTGTGATGGGACTATACCAGAAAAAATAAAAATACTCATTGTTTAAATCCCGTTTGCATTAAACTAACATCCAAATGTTGTGACAACATTAAAGAAAGAGAGAAACAGAGATAGGAAAATTAAAAATAAAATCTCCCATCAGAATGCAATTAACCTGCTTCTCACCTTCTCCTCTATGGACTGTCAGAAGGAAACTTCACAGTATTTATGTCATGGCAACATAAGAATTTTTTTCCTTCTTCCTTTTCATGTATCAAGATCCAAACAGATTTCTGGCAATACTGAGCTGTTGAGTTCACTCTTGTTTTAAAAAAGACCTTGCCTGAAGGTCACTGGAAGCTGGGAGAGTATTCCACAGAAATATCACTATAGGATTGTGTTAACTCTGTATTTGGCCCTTGCTGTTTGCTGCTGGGGCAGGATCCTGTGGTCGATGCACAGCTGGGCTGATGTTGCCCAGCTGCTGCTCTGTATCTGTGGTTAAAGAAGCTTTCAGTGGAACGGAAGGAGCTCAGTGATTTTGCTTTACCTGAGTGTCTGCATCTCCTGGCAGTGGCTTGCTGCAGGTCTGGACCTGTAAGAGTTTTGATTTCGAATACAAGTGACACATTATGGTTAGATGCCAAGTAAGTAGTTCTGAAGGATAAAAATCCCATATTTCCTATCCAGTGGTGTGGAAGGACTGCTGAATATGGACACGTTCTCTTTTTAGATCCAGTTTTGAGACTGACGAAAAGGAGCAGAAGAGCAAAAGCACATCAAGGCTGGCCTTGATAACGAGGAATCATATGGATATATGAATCCATTTTTCTTATTGCTCTCTTTCTGGTCCCTTCTGATCTTTTAAAAGTGTAAAGAGTCAAAAGAGTTAAAAAAGGAAATACACCAAAAAAAAAGTTAGATTTTAGTTTTGAATTAGAAGTTTTAATTTATTATTATATTACTTGGGTTTTATACAACATTATTTCCTAGATCCAGGTGAATTCGAACACAAAAATAGAAAAGTTTCCTTCTTTCCTGAAGGCCTCCAATGAAAGTATAAGAAGAGACTATATAGACAAATTCAATAATAGGAAAATACAGAGGAAAATAATGTCAAAATTGAGTAGAGGTCTGAAGAACTTAGCATTGCAACATCTTCACACACCCATATATTTTGCTTATTTATTATTTTGTAAAGCAGTTTTCTCTAAAATATATATGCACACAGAGGAAAAACTAATTTTCAGGATCCCTTTTTTTTACAGTACAACTGCCACAAGTCAGCTCACAAAACCTCAGAGAGCTCTGCCAACTCCACTATTGATGAACCTATGAGGCTGATCAAATCTCTTAGCTTCTTTTGCCCTAATTTCAGCTTGCAGAAGTGGTCTGTTCCTGATAATTCTAGTACTTGTCTCTTGGTCAAAGTGTGTCTCACCTCCCTCCTGCTATGCTGGGTGTCTGTGCAGCCCATGGGCTGGCTGTGCCCCAGTCCTTTGCTGTCATTGTACTGCTAATAATAAAAATAATAAACCATATTAAGAAAAAACTGGTGGCAAAGCTAAGGTGAGATTTTTGTAAACCACAATTCTACTTTGTGGGCTACTCATACTAAACTGGATTTTGACAGAAAAAAAATCAGAATAATGTTGTTAGTTCCAACAAAGCTGTTCCAGTTTAACTTACATGATACGTAAACTTATTCACTTAAAAAATCTTAAGCACACAGCTTTTGCAGCTATGAGGTTTTTTTCCTCATTTTTCCCCCAAAGAACTGGAAGAAACTTTACAGTCTACCAAGAGGACATCTAACATATTAAATTAGATCATGGACCAAATATATTAGATCAACATCTGTGCTCCCAGAAGAGGCTTGCATACTGTCAATAATATAACCTGACAGCTTTAGGATCAATCATCTTATTAAAACTTTCTTCTCTCCCTCTTTCCTCTCTCTCTATCACTCCTTGAAGGAGCTTGGCAAGGTTTATTTTTTTGGCTGGTAGCTTGCTTTTTTTTCTACTTCAGGATTTCTCTCACTAATACTTCCAGAAGAAATAGATTTGCCTCAAGTAGCTTGCATTAATCTGGGACACAATAATGAATAAATATTTGGAATAAATAATGCATAATGTCTAAGTCTGATAATTATCGTAATGATGACTGACATCTTCCTAGCACCTTCCAATCCCGAATCCCAAGGCACTTAACTGAGTGACTGGAGATTTAGGGAGAAGATGGGGAAAGATCCTGAGCTGCAGCAAGCTGTCAAATTCTGATGTTCCTTGGGCTTCTTTACCATGCACCCAGTCTGCTTTTGTTGGCAGGACCCTCACTATTAGCTATAAAATAGGATGCTTTTTATTATGCAAATTGCTCCCTAAAAATGTATTTTTTTTGGTGGTGGCTTACTGGGCAAAGAGATGTAAAAGGCCTCTACTTGGAAGAACTTGCAGGACAGCAGAGGGGTGCACCAGAATTGAGGGTACCAGAACCTCTGGGCTCCACCTTTTGATGTAAAAGCGCTTTACTTGGGTTGTTTTTTTTCCTTTCAGCTGGCAGCCCTCACAAGTAAACACAATCTGTTTAAAGCTGGCAGGTGTCACAGTGGCTCCTGGTCAGAGTGACACTGGACATCCCTTTCTCAGCAGCCTGTTCAGAACTGTAAACTTCGTGGACCTTCTACAGGTACCAGAGAAAGGGTTGTACCTTCGGTCTCAGGGATATGTCAACCATTTTAAAAGTCTTTGTCCCCAGCTGAATTCTAATGGAAGAAGAAAATCTTCCAGATTATATAGGGTTGGCTCTGAACTCGTGTGTTCTGGAGCAGGTCTATACAAGAGGAGCACAGCAGGGACTTCTTCAGGGAGGTGTACAGATTTACCATCAGGGTCACGGCCTTTGACGAGTCACGCACATCCTCCATTTCACAAATGCTTCAGTGGAACTGTCCACGGGAGGAGAGATAATGCAATGATTTGCCTATATAAGCATGACAGACAGAAACACAAAGTGCAGCTGGAGAGCTATAAGGGAAATTGATTTCTTTTTCCTATTCCTTCGCACTTTATTTCTCCTGCTTGGCAGCAGCAGTTCTGTTCATCAGTACGTTTCCTCCTTCTTGTACATGGGGGCAAATTTTCCAACAGGCTTGAGCCTGCTGCAGGTGTATGTATTGAATAAGCTGATTTTTTTAAATAGAACGTGAATTTTCTGCTCAATGTTTTATAAGTTACTGGAATATTTTCCATTTTTCTTTATGCTCTTCACCAAGCTGTAGGACTAAGAGCATTTTTCTGACTGTCAGACAATTGTCCTAATCAGCTGGTGATTTGCAGAGACACGTGTCACCTAACCCTTGGGGTTTCTTGCCAGCTCTTCTTGGTGTGCTAGACATGGCATTAAACACTTAACCACCCATAAGATTTCTGTGCAGCCTCTGCTTGTGTTTAGGCTGCAGATGAAGCAATGTCAACACAAGCATGATAAATTGGAGGTTTCTTCCCGGAGCACTTGCACTCACACAAACAAACACTTCATTAGCAAGACGATAAACAAAACAAAATCCACAGCAGTCCCCACGAATGTGTCAGTAAATTGCTTCAGGGTGAGAAAACACCCTCTGCATCAACTTTAGGATATCAAGGGATGTGCTGCCAGGCTGGAAGCATCTCTTGGCACGTTGTCTCTGAGAGAGGAAGCTGCAGAGTGGAAATCCTCCCCTCGCCCGAAGGGCAGCTCCTGCTGGGACATTTCTGGCTCCTGCAGCTCCCCAGGATTTGGTTCTTGGCCTATAAACCAATCCTGTGGAATTACTCCAGATGAAGTATTTGGAGTTGATGGATCCTTAGGGCTGCCAGTTTCCCCCTGCAAGGTCTGAAATTCAGCTACAGGGACTGATGCCCCTTAGGGAGAAGGGAAAGTTTGGGTTCTCTCAGGTGCAAGAAACACAAGAGATTTAGAAAATCTCTAATTAGATGTTTCAGTGCTGTTTGTATTTCTACAATCACTTCGGAGAGAAGGCCTTAGGAAATACACACAAACAAGTCCCATCAGGAAGTATGTTTTTTCCCTATGATTTTTCTTTTTTTAATTTTTTACTATAATTTAAAATGTTAACTTATTTAACAGTTTTTGATACTGAGCACAACAGGAAAAATTGTACCTATGGGATTCAGTTGTTTTCTTCACTTATGTATCTGTTCAGCTGCCTTAACTTGGTAAAAGGTAAGGCAAAGTAATTTTCTTTTTTGTTGCCAAAGTGGTCTAAGGTGCATCTTGATTTTTTTGAATATGTATTTTTACATTATCTTTGTCTCAGACTGTAACACTATTGATTTCAAAGGTTGAAAATGTAAGGAAAATTAAATGCAAGAGAAGAGAGGAAAAACAGGTCTGGGACTCATTCATACAGCAGAATTTGGAGCTGAAAGCAGCAGAAGGAAAAATATTGAAGAGCAAATATTTAAAAATAGAAAAGAGGGAAAGCAAATTACATGTTAAATTTCATGAAATAAAAATAATGCAGTATTTGTAGGTTGTAAGTCTATTTCCTTTTTGGGGATTTTGAAAGGATTGAGACTGGATTTTTTGATGAATAATTTTCTCTGTGACTTATCAGATAACTGGTTCATATGCTAACTTTAGACAGTGTGATGCTCATATCCTCTAGAATCAAGGAAGCTTAGGCTGTCTTCACTCATCCTTTTCACTTGCTGATTCAAAGTATTTAATTAGGAGAATTCACTGGAACTAAAAAAAGGCACACTTTTTAAAAAAAAAAAAAAATTTCTTCATAAGAACTTGAACAAATTTGCCACTGCTGACAACTTTAAATATTTCATGTTACATATTATTTCTGAACCAATATGGCAAGGTAGGAACACTACCTTTTCTGGAAACATAATCCATATACATTTGTGTTCTTCTGAAACTTTTTTTTTTTTTGGTTGGGGTTTTTTCCCTCCTTGCCCCCTGCTGCACACTTGAGTGAAGCTGCCTTTAAATTGGTAAAGGCTTACAAGTGTGGTTTTCTGGTTTTCCATCACAGTGACCTGTTTCTGTTTGCCTGCTTCTACCTAGTGAGTATTCTATTTCATTTCATGGGTTCTTTTCTAGTTTAGTTCTTGTTGGTTTTGTTGGTGTTTTTTTGGTGTTTGTTTGGGGTTTTTGTTTCTTGGGTTTTTTTTTTAATTTATTTTAAAATGGTGGTTCTGAGCATGTTGTCCCAGAATATGCAAACATCCAGCTGAGTTTGTTTGGGGGTGAAATAAGGAACTGGTTGAAGTATACCAGTATTCTTATTGCATAAGATGCCTAAATCTTTCACTGTGAGTGAGACAACTTTTAGTTTTTAGCATTAAAGGCAGCTTGTGCTTAAATATCTTGTGTAGTATGGTTTCTCTAAACAAGGCACAAATTTCTAAAAGGCATAAATTCAGGAAAATGTATGTTGGACCTGTAAAACAATCCTTCAGACATACAGTTGAATTGTTTGTCTTGACAGGTATATTTCAGACATACCTGTGCCTTTCAGATAGTTTTCTATGTGGTTGTATATGCTTTCAAAGACTTTCTCTGAATTTTTAAGCTTCAGTTGCTTTGAAGATGTGTTTTATACTCTGCAATCCTAAATTCATGGTACTGTCCCTTTGGTCTTTACTAAGCTAGATATTCTTTCTTTTTCCATTTCTTGTCTCTTTCTTTAATTCAGATTCACGGAAGTTCATGCTTCTTATTGCTGAAGTCTGTTTTTCTCTCCCTGTATTCTTTTTTAAGCTTATATATATAATCCTGTGTCATGGGTGGGACTCTACTAATGAGCAGCCTGAACTGAATCTGTAGTTACAAATGTTCTAATTTTCAGGTTGATTTTCTTTCATTCGTTTTTCTTTTGTAAAAAAAAAAATCAAGTATGACTAGGAAATGATCTCACTTTTTTTCCCCATTAAAAATATTTGAGAGTGCCACATGGGCTTCTCACAGGTTAATAAATTACATACCTGTAATGAATTGCAAAAAGTACAGGAGGCATCACATCAAAAGTGTCTACAGATGTAGCCCCATGCTGGAGATGTTCATTACTTTGCACCATTTACCTTCTTTTTTGTTATATCACTTATATTAAGTCTAATTATTTTTAGGCATTTAATTAGTCACTGCACTTGAGAAAATAACAGTTCCTTTAATTTTATATTTTAAAATAAATATCATCAAGACTCATTGTCTCAGAACTAACTCTGTGTATAGAAGTTTGAGGCTGTCTCTTACTCCTGTGTATTTACATCACAAGTAAAGAATTATAAAATGAGATTTTAGACAGTACTATCTATGCCAGATGAATTAATTCCACAGTGTTTTATGTTCCATGTGTGAATAATAGTTCAGCAACATTCTTTTTCAGTTTTTGCCATGCTTTACCTTCTGTGTTTGCACTTGGTATGATGTTGGAAGTTCACACCATCACAGTCTTTTTCCCACTCCCCTCCCAACAATATGGTAGGATTTTTACAGGGATTTATTTAGCAGTTCACTGGGAATCTGAATCTCCAGTTTTATCACTTACTTTTCTTACAGTTTTTGATACTTAGTATTGCCTGAATACAGACAAGGTTTCTGGCATTTAACATACAGAAAACTGTGCTTAAAATAACATTACTGTTGTAACACACCAATAAATCCTGAAGAATTCATTTGAAAGGCTGAAATTATATCCTTAATTTACATGCTTTTGCTTTCCCTTGTTAAGAACTGTGGTAATGAAGTGTCATCCTTAACTTGGAATTGCCCAGCATCTGTTGGTTTGTGGCACAGCCCAACCCTAGCATTATTTAAATGGTTTTTTGTGTGCATCTGAATATTAAATGCTGCCCTGAGGATTCAATTGAGCAGTCAGGACTATGGTAGTTACAAGGTTACAAATTCTCTGTGCTCTTTTTGTGTTCATACATCTATCTAACTAGTCCAGTGGAAAAAAAAAAAAAAAAAAA
>VZRO01000218.1:747347-854670 GCA_013397915.1 Daphoenositta chrysoptera
CAAACACAAAATCCAAAAGACACCCCACCAATAAAACCCAGGGAGCAGGGAATCCAGATTATATTTGTGGAAATACTGTGGAGGTAGGGTTATCAGTCTGTTTCCTTCCCTTAAACTTTCCAGTCCCCAGAGCAAGGATACTTTGAATTTCTCACAGTGCTCAGTATCAGGTTTGCAAATCACAGAGTTCATCTGTTCTTAAATTGGCTTTGGTTTTCCCTGCCAAATTAATAGCAAAAAACATATGCATATATATAATAAATATATCAGCTGAGAAACCTTGAAACCTGTTTTTATCAGAAGAAAAAGGTGGAACTAATTTAAGAAGATACACACCATATTCATCTCAGGCTGTAAATGGTAGCAAACAGCCTCTGTCAAGATCCTCTGTTTTCATGCTCTGCCATGACTTCGAATGTGTTTACACAGGTTAAAATGGTGGTAAGTTCAGTAACTCTGTTTCAAATGCACAGATGGATTGCTAAAATTAAAAGTAGTATTAAAAATAGGGCTTTCGAGGATGTGGGGTTTGGTTCATTTCTTAGGATTCACAGAGGTCATTTTTCAAACCAGACAGCTTATGTAGGTACCATTTTTTATTTCAGAAGAACTGTTGTTTACAGCTATATGAGCTGCTTTGATAAAATCTGTGTAACGCCGTGTAAAAACTTAACCATTTTTTTTACGTTTAGATTTCATATTCGTGCCACTAACCAAGTCTGTGGGTTTTGGTTTTTTTTTATTTTAAAAAGAGATTAGAATCACCACTTAGGAAAAAAATGAATGCTGATACAATGTTGAAACTAGTAAATAGTTGGAGTTTTTTTACTGAAAGTATTGCTTCTTTTGAATGCTTGTCCGTTCTTGCATTCCAGGTAACTTCAGCTGGCTTCTTCTCAGGGCAACTGCTAGGTTTTTCAAGGGGAAGAAAATGCCTTGCTGATGGAAAAAAATAAGACCAATCACATTCTTTCTTCACGTTCTCTGCATTTATTCATGTCTCTTCCTCTTAATTTTTCATCTTTCTTATGTGGCCTGCAGCAGAATCTCATCTATTTACAATAATGGGAAAAAATATTGAAAAATAGTAGATCCTTTTCAGGGTCCATTAACTAAGCAATTTGATGCATGTTGATGAAAGGTGCTGACAGCCTCTCGTAATTCAGGTCTGGAGAGTGATTCCATAGCCAGTGTTGGCTCCATTGCTCAAAGCTCACCCTTAATGCTCCTGCTTGGGAAGGGCACACGAGGGATGCCATCCTCTGGCTGGGCTGACACTGGCATGAAGCCTGCAAGGAGCTGGGTTCCTCACCTTGTTCTCTTGTGCTGGCTTCTTGCTGGTGTCGTGGCAGTGTCTTTGCAGACAGAGAGCCTCGGGACCCCCAGGTGCAACGTTATCTTTGGGTTCCTTTGGTATTTCCAAGCCTCGAGGATGGTTGTGGTGCGTTTTTGAGCGTGGCAGGCGCAGCAATCCGCGGCCTTCCCAGAGAGCGCGGCCCCGCAGAGATACAGGAGGGGAGGGAGGGGCTCCGCATGGGGGTTCCACAGAAGAACTTTAATTTACACGGTGTGAAGGTTCCCAGAGGTGAAGACAAAGACACACCAGGGCCGTGGGGTTTTGTATGGGGACGAGGAGGGTGCAGAGAGCCCGAGGGCCGATGGTCTCAGGGCACAGGGGCGCGACATGGACGGGGTTGGGGTACAGGGGCCAACAGGGAAAACCTGAAAGGGTGGCCAGGGATGGGGAGCAATGGGAGAGTGGGGAAGGGAGAACAATCTGGAAGGGGAGACATATAGGGTAGAGAAGGGGAGGAGAGATACAAAACCAATAGCATTAGCGAAAGGTGCGTACATAATGATGAGGGAACAAAAGATCTTGGGAGGAGCCAATCCCCTCACCCTAACCAGGAGAGATCTCCTGGCTGCTGCCTTTCAAGAGGAGATTGAGACATTTGCTTTTTGGCCTTATGGGCCACCACACAGATTCCCACAGAGGACATATGAGCATGTCATAGTCAATGGTATAAGTGCCTCAGCATGGCACCTGCAGGCTCTTGAAGCATCACGGGTGTACTCTGGTTTACAGGTAGTCTTGGCTCACACAACATTGCCTTGTTGGACTCAATTTCTCTACAATTAGTTGCTTGGCTGCTTAAGGAACCTCTTTGTGAGACCCATCAGAGGCGTGCTGGATGTCAGTGGTATCCACGACTGTATCACTGCCTGTGAACATGAAAAATGTAAATCATCACATTGGAGATGAAGTGGAAGAACTGCAAGTGAAACATATGTGCCTAGAATTATATAAGGGCAAACCAGGGAGGGCTGGTATGCCACACGAGTACCTACACTAAGCCAAATGTGAAAATTAGCTCTGGTTTCCAACATATTTTCATCCAGAAGAAAGAGAGAAACAGACTCGAACAAGTATGTTTTTCATCCTACCTACGTTGCTGCTTCCCAAGGTGTTATTCTATTATGTGAGAAAGATGTGCATAGCATAGCTGTCAAAACAGCAAACAACCAAATCCAGGCACTTGCTGAACACCTGCAAATCCCACTGAAGTTGTGGAAGCTGCAGCTGCCAAGCTGTAGCTCAGCTCTTTGAAGGGATTGACTACAGTGAGTAATAACAAAAGCAATTAAGAGTCACAACTACCTTGCAATGTCTATTTTAGGGAGATTGGTTATACATTGTAGAAAGTCAAACTCCATTTCTCTACTGGAAATAAAAAGAGGCTAATTAGCTGTTGCACACCAGTGACTACTCCAGTTGTTATCCAAAGCCTGTGTAGGTTTTCTGCTTTTTTTTCTTTTTCATGGAACTTTTGGTGTTATTGCTTCAATAGCAGTTATGCCAAGCTTGAAGAAACTGACATAAAGTCTAATAAGCACCTTGTTTAAATTGTTCAGAACGATAGTGCATAACTTTTAAATAAAAAGCAGGATCACTGAAAGAGATTTCTGTACCTGATGCCAACAGAGGACTGTAGCCAATGTTGACTCTGAAAACCTGAGTGCTAAATTTAGATCCCTGCATCGGCAGGAGATTAGCAAGCAGACATCAAATTGAGATAATGAGTTTATGATTAAAGAAGTAAAAATCACCTTTCCTCAAGAAGGAGACACATGGAGGCCTTGAGGAGCCTGGTGAAAGGCAGGCTGTGTGAGGCTTCTGAAGGTCTCAGTAATGATCTCCACCTCCACAAGTGCCTCAGTGCAGCACAGACAGGCAGGGATCTGCAATACTTCCCAGTCTCTGAGCAGTGAGCTGCTCTTTCTCCAAGAACAAGTAGAGAAAACAACTCGGAAGGCTTCAAGTTCTACTCCCTTAGAAATATCTTACTTAAAGAGGAAAAGGCTGCTTGATTACTCACAAATTGCTTTGCATAGGTATGTTGACCAGTTGGTAAATTTCATTCACTTCAAATTCACTACAAATCTAATTCATTTACACCTTGTTAAGTAAATCCTGTGTTGTTATATCCATTTTTGTCTTTTGGAAGGTGGTGTTTTTGAAGAAAATATAGATCGTTGTTCTTCTGGGCATTTTGCAAGCCTCTCAGTGGGGCTTCTGCCTTTCATTGACACAGAAAGTCATGGTTGTGAAATACCTGTTTGCAATGCCCTTTTGAATTTCCCCTGTGGGACAAAGGAGGACTGTATGAGTCCTCTTCTAGCTTCATTCATGAAATTCTCCAAGTAATTTCAATTTTATAATGGCTTTGCATGACTCTGTGTGTGATTTCTTCTAATACTTTCTTCTACTTGTTTTAAGGCCACACTGCACAGAACAAAAAATACTGCATCGGTTATTTTATTGATGGATGCAGGGGACCTGCTGGGAACTTAGAGAATAGCATTGATTTTTTGACTAACTTTCCCTTTGTATCTGTCTTTAAGACCGGCCTCATAAAGTAGGCAACATCAGTAGCAGTGCATGAGCTTCAAGCAGATAGAATCATTTTTGTGTTATATTTTCTTTGAACTGTCATCATGTCCTTGCCTCCTCTGGGTTGTTTTTTTTTTTCTTGTTGGATTTTTTTGTTTTGTTTTGTTTTCTTTTTTTGCTTCCCCTTGATTCTCTTTTCTGTCTCAGGCCTTTCATATTCTTCAACTTCGAGTTTAAATGACCTGTGTGCAGTTTGCAACGCGAACACAGAATTTCATTTATATTTGACAATTAATCAACAGGGAGAAAACCTCAATGTCAAATTAACACTACTTTGTTGTACAGCTCCCCAGATTTGCTTGAATCTGTATGTGTACGTGTGTTTGGAGCACAGGTTGCTTTTATTTTGTAACAAATATACCTACTTTTTTCCCTTTTTTTTCCTTTTTTTTTAAGAAATGCCAAGAGCTGGGAGTGTCACCCTCAAAACAAGAGAAACAGGTGGTGTTTTGTGGCTGGTTTAACACATTCTCCCCATTATGGCTTGATATCACAAGATATCCAAAAGTGCTGCCTTGCACGGAGGCCAGGTGTGACTGGTGGAGCTGCTGGGTTGGTGGGCTGCAGTCTGGCCTTCCCCTTGCACCCCAGGCTGAAGGCTGGAAGCATCTACCACATCTTTTTATTCAGAGTACAGCACGTGTGGGTGCACAGACACAGCACAGCGTGAGTTTGTGTGCCAGGCACTCTGCTCTGAGCGTGGCCAGGGGACACAGCAGGTTCCTGGGGCTTCCTGCACGCAGCCTGTGGGTGCAGCAGTCTGGCAGCTCAGCACTGCTCTGAGAGCAGGGGGGTTTGTCATGCTGGGTATTTTGTAGCATTTCTCTGGATGAGGGCTTGGGGTTTGGATTTGTAAATTTGTGTAAGTCGGTGTCAGCCCTGTAGCTCCCTGTGGCCAGGTGCTGGCTCCCCTGGAGCAGTCAGGCCAGGTCTGAGGTTCATGCCCAAGGACAGGCTGTACTGCAAACCTGAGTGCTCAGCACAGGAGGGCTGAGGGAAGCTCGCTTTATATCCCACCAACTCACACTGCAGGGTAGCAAGGAGAAGATTAAGGGCACCAGGAGACAACAGAGTGCACTCAAAATCCTCTCGGCTCCATGGATGGTGATTTCACTTTTTAAAAAGGAGTGGAGTTATGGAAGTAGATGTCATATATGTTTTCAGAAAAGATGGATGTTGACATTCATACGAGGTTGTTTATTTGGTTAGACAGATCTTGCTGTTCTTTCCGAGTTCCTTTCCTAGAGCTCTGGTATATCACAAAGTAGAAGCACTGATTAAATGAGATATTAACCATTTAAAGGAAAAAACATTTTCTTTTCCTACGGACAAATTATTCAGAGTCGGTAAAATATTTATGCCTTATCTCATTTTAATAGATTCAAGAAAATATTGTTTTTTTCAATTGCTTTCAAGGTTGGGGGAGAAATTTTATTACTGCTTAATTGGATCTCTGGTTTAATGCATTCTGTGTATTTTTTTTCCCTACAACTTCTATTTGCATTGTGTCATATATTTTAAACAGCTTTTAGCCTTTATTCAACATTCACAGATAATGAAGACTTTACCACATCTCTAAGTAGTTTCTTCTAATGGCTAATCACTTTGCTGTTAACAGAGTGCTTTGTAACTTTACTGTGATGATTTATTTTTTTTTGTCTGCTTTATGTTTCCAGCCATTGTCTCTCACTATCTATAAAACTCAACTTTTCAGTTGTGGGCAAGTTGCTTTATAAAACTGTATTGGTTAAATGTTATTGAGAGGCTCTCTTTGTTTCTGCTGTGTTACTGCAGTTTTACAGAAGTGTTGGCTTAACCTCTGGCTCTCACAGCTCTTCTGTCACTCTATCCCAGCCTGGAGACACAGTGTGGTTCCCAAATAACTCCAAGCAGGACCACGGGCCCTTTTTTCTACTCCCCAGTGTAATTTTCATCATATCACACCAATCCATTTATCTATAGCATTTTACTGTGGGCTTGCTGGTTTTTTCTTCACCAAACCTTACTCAGATGACTGGTTGCCTCTGGGATTCAGATAAGTGTTGTGCTACTGTAGGGTTCCCCCAGATGCTCTAAAAGGTGTGGGAAAATGTGTGTTTGAAGAAGCAAAGAAGATTTGCTGAGAGTCCCCTTCTCTCAAAATGTAAAATGAGGATTAGTGGAATTGGTGAAACACTCAGACTTCTGCATAAGTGCTGTGTTATCCCAAGGCTCTGTAACTCGATCTCCTTTGTGTCTCCCACCACAAGTAACTTTTTTTCAGATACAATTCTTTAAAAATATAATTATCTGAACACTGACCTTAGGGTAAGCTGACCCATTGGCTCTTTGCATTTAAAACTATTAAATCTCTGCTAACATACCCATTAGAAATGAACGAAATAATGATGTGGATGAAGCTAAACCAAAGCACACAATTAATTAGATTTCATTTTATATTGTGATGGATTCCTGGAGCTCTGTGGGCACTGACCAAAGATACATTTGCTTTTCTCATGCAGGGTAATTAGATTACTAGGTAGTATGAGTCTTTAATCTTTGCTGATAGAGTGAGATAAATGTCTGCTAAATACACTGAGCAAACAGGAGTAGCTTAAGAAAAGAAGTGACAAAAAAGGTGTTGTGAATATAGAAGCTTAAGCAATATTTCTTCTGGTGATGGAGAGGAAAAAGTGGTTCTGTTGTCACTTGGCTGGTTAACATATTGTGACAACAGGGGTAGCTGCTTCCCTGCACACTTTCATAGTGTCTCCCTATATGCACCGAATTTTGAACTTGGGTGTCTCCTTTCTGTGCCTGAAGAAATGTCTTCACTTTTCAGGGAATGGGTGTTTGAAAATACTTGGAAATTTTTCTCTGTGAGGAGCTCTGAAATTGAGGTGTTGGTAGTCATTTCTAGGGCTGAAAATGAACACCAGTTTTTCATCCTGTGATCAGGAATGAAAATAGAGTGTGCTTCGGTAATTTGGGGTTGGAGTATGTATTTTATTATTTAAGCTATGGGAACATAAAAAGAAATATGACAAAACTGAAATAGCTTCACAATTCTGGAAATTCATGCTACTAATCACCACCCTGAAAAAAATAATGCCACTGATCTATGACTAGTCATAGACCTGCATTCAAGCAAAAACAGAGCACAAAAATAAAGATTATGGGCCGTGCTGCTTGGTAGGGAAAAATAAATAAATTGGTGTTGGGCTGCTTTGAGACTGAAAACAATTTCCTGTGGAAGACCTTTCCTCCTGAGCTGTAATTTATACCCTGCTTGAATACTTAGGCAGAACCTGATCTCTTTTGGGTACCTGAGAAGCACAGGAGGAAGCCCAGAGGTAATTCCCAGCTGTGGGAAAGAACAGATCCGAGTGCCTCTGCAGGGCTCCAGGGCTGCCCTACACAGCCAGAGAGGGGCATTTTCAGAGAGAAACTGTGTGGGCACCTTTCCTGAAAAGCCATCTGGGCAGAGTGTTCAAAGCCTCCGGGGTGCTTGGAAAAGCCAGCCCTTGGAGGAGCAGGTCTGGGTGACCAAAAAACCAGCCTGAGCTCCAGTAGGTGGGCAGGGCACCTCCAGAGGGGTTGATATCCTGGAATCCCCTCTTGAAGGCAGCTCTGGGCTGTGCATGGGCTGCTGTCATTCTGGAGGGGTCAAATCACTGCCAGTTACAGACTCGACAGGAACTGATGGCCAAATTCACTTCTTAAAGCTTGTTTGAATAGGTATCCTGAGCTTGCTCCATTTTAGGAAAGCCACGGGGATCTGACACCCAGATCACACTCTACAGATGAACTTCCCCCATTTCTGGGTCATTTTGTGGCTGTGGGATTCTGGGAGACATGGAAATATATCCTGAACTGTTTCATAAATGCCAGAGAGGTCAATCTTCTTTCCTTGATGTTTCACAAGAAAGTGATTGATGCTTGGCACATCTGTATAATAATAAAACATTTCCAAAGCTTACGGTCAATAAATTTGTTGAATTTATTGAATAAATAATGCATCCCTGGACAATTATTGTTCATACTTCAATAACTTTTCTAAGTTATTTTCTAAGGCTAAGATAATGGAAATTTTAGTCATGCTTTTTTTCTTTTTCAAAGAGCAAAGACTTTGAAATTCCTTTTAAGCCTAGTGCATGTTAAGGTTAGTGTCTCCTTGAACTAGTGATTTTTGTTGGAGTCAAAACTGTGATTGATTTAAATTTTCTATGAGTGTCTGCAAAATGGTGGGGTCTGTGACTTTAAGTTGGTTCCAGATATCTTCATGTTGCTTTTTGTTGCAGACACTTCTGAATAAACTTTTACTTTTTAGTGAAGCAGCCCACAAAATTGGCTTTCTGTTCAGATATCTTTTCGTGAAGTATTTTGACATCTATGATCTAATCGAAAGAGTGGTTCAATCACTGGATAACTCTTCACTGTCTCTACCAATGTATGAATACAATCTTCAGGTTAAGTGGTAATATAAAAACACTCATCTTTATTCAAGGCATAAAGATTACAAGATCTTTGTTTTTCTATGTTCTTTTGTTTTCCCTTTTTGTATTTTTTTTCGTTTTTGCCAGCAGTCCCCCTTTTTTTTTTTAACTTTCAGATAGCAACAGTAAATGTGGCTGATGAAGGAGAGGACTCCAGTCCTGTTTCCAGTGATGAGGGATGTAGGTTTGTGTTAAGAACTGTGCAGGTCCGTAATGGTTCTCATGAGAAACGTAATAGAGATTGGAGACCAGATTAGTGAGATTTTCAGTCATACAAACCCCTAACTGTTCCAGAACCACATTTCAGCCAGCTTTAGAAATCAGATTAAAAGTTTTAAACTGCCATTGTTTTCCTTTTAAGACCTTAGATCAGGTTTTGAATGTGTTAGTCCACTTTTTGACTTTGCTGCTTTCCATGCCAGAGCACAAATACAGAGAAAGAGGCATAACCAGGCTCCTCAAACACTGCAGAAGGGGGTAGTTACTCTCTAGATCCTCTGGTAGTCTCACCTGAGCACCTCACAGGGTCTGCAGCATCACCACATCTGCCAGTGTGTAGACAACTGAATTATCTCTTAATGTTTGCTTTTGCTTCCTTTTGAAAATGTGACAAAAGAGGTAAAAGATAGTCTAGACTGAAAAAGCCCTGAATTTCCCTGTATTAATTTAAAGTCGAACAAATTTTGGGTAGTTATTCCTGATTTAACCCCTCTTTTCTCACAAGACTGAAAAAG
The DNA here is from genome assembly GCA_013397915.1 of Daphoenositta chrysoptera. NCBI lineage: Eukaryota > Metazoa > Chordata > Aves > Passeriformes > Daphoenositta > Daphoenositta chrysoptera. The sequence continues at coordinate 756,509 of VZRO01000218.1, forward strand.
TTGACTAATAAAATGTTTAGAACATGAACTAGTAGAGAACAGAAGCTGCTCAATTTTCTCAAGTCTATCTTGGAATAAACTATTCTCTAAAAACTCCTTCTGAAAGGCAGTTTTGAGAAATTTGTTTCCTGTAACAGATATTGAGGATACATCCTATTCTGGGATATTTGTCTCTTTGGGAATGCCTGCTCTCTGTTAGGTTGCTCCCGTTTGGTGGAGCATGGTGGAGAGACACAGGAAAAACAGAAAAATCCAAGCTGAGACTGGAAGAAGGAGTCAGTGGACAGCATTTCAGACCTTGCTTGACAAGGGATTCATCTTGCCAGGCTGAATTTAGCCAACTTATCCAGGTCCCCCTGATAGAGAAGAATGATCTCTGTTTTTCAATAACTTTTCCTGTCATCCTGAGAAAGGTGTTAACAAAACCAGAGGCCATGTAAATTGATCCTCCTACCTCTTTACCTTCCTCTCGAGTTGACTTTGTGATAGGAAAACTATGACTTAACACCTTTGCTTTCTGGTTTGATAAGATTTGTACCATTTTTCCTTCAAGCTGTCTTGTCAGGGGATTGCATGTGCCCTCTGCTTTGTCCTGGTGCCTTCTGTCACGTTTTTGCTGTGCTTGTGCATGCTGATGGCACGGGATACAGCTTTCTCTATCCAAAAAATGTAGAATCACATTTCTAGACTTATCCAGTCCTGTGCAGTAGCTCACATCTCTGTCTTCTGTCTTTTTCTACTCATTCCATAAAGGCCAGGGCAGAATTCTGTGTGTGTGGACAGTCCTTCAGCCTCACTGTAGCTAGTCTTCCCCAATTTATAATCTAATACCAGCTGTTGTCCCCTTTCTGAATTGCCCCACAACAGCCGCCTGCAGGGAGAATTGATGTCTCCAAATTCATCCTTGAATGCCAGGGATCAATTTAGGCACACAAAGCAAGTTCATAAGGAGTCCTCAGTGTCAGTGTATAAAAATACTACAGTAGATTTGCAGCTTTTGAGGCATGAGTTTAAAAGAAGAAAGAGCAAAAACTGATGGCTGGAAAGAGACTGCATGGGAGAGAAAATACATGGTCACTTGTAAGCTGCAATCTGCTGAAACCCAGAGGGTTCTTTTAAGTTTGTCTTTTCTCTGATCTGTGTTTGTTTATTTCAGCAGAACATGTTTTTGTCCGGAAGATATTTTGTGCTTTGAATAAAGCATGCAGTTTGTACAAAGAACTCTCTATTTTAAACTGGTATCAACCTTTTATGAAGTTCATTGTGGAAACTGCACAAATAGAAATGTGAAAATTCCAGCTTTTAAGGACAGGCTTTTCTCTCTGACTGGGTAGGTCACAGTATCTATTTATTTTCCTTGTAAAATTTGTATATTGCCAATAAAGAAATTGAGGCCTCTTTCTAGCAAAGATAGGACACTTTTCACATCCTTGGACTTAAAGCTACTTGTGACCTTGTTTTGTGAACTATTACTTTAGGCAAAGAACCTGGGCTTAAATTAGAAGTATTTTTCTTTATATTGGTCCTCTCTTTTTGTATTTATTCTATTACAGTCAAACTGAATATCGCTACAGAAACTGCACCACACTGTGTGCAATGCCATAAATAATAAGCTGTACTTTCTGTGCTGAAGAAACAAACAGGTCAAAGAGAGGAGAGGACACCGAGGAGGAGTCAAGAAAAATCAGTCACTTTGTAATTGCTGGGAACCTGAAGTTCAGAGCTTGTTCAAGGTCACTCAGGAGCTGAGCACAAACGATGAAATTTAACCAGGCTTTCCGAATCTGAGGGCAGCCTTGCAATCATTGAAATATCTCTTCATCCAGAAGTTTGCAGTCACTTGACATTTGTGTTAATGCCTGACACTTGACTTCAGCATTTCAGCTTTGATAAGGCCACACCGGCTTCACTTAAGATGAAAAGTGTTAAAAAAAAAAAAAGAAAGTAGGGGACTGTTTGTTGTGCAGGCTCCTCCTTGGTGTGTGAAGAGAGCTCACTCAGTTTCAATGAATTTGTGCAAGAAACAGAGTGAAACCTTGCTGTAAGGATAGAGCCCCAACAGATGAATATGATCAGAGGTTGCTTGTAATGCCCATTGAGGCAAAGGAGGCATCTTTTTCCAGCATGAACAGCTTGGGGAAATATTTGTCAAGACTAATCAGGGGTGTTTCTATACTTTTTCCACACTTTTTAAAAAAATGTTACTATGCCTTTTCGTAATCCTAAAGTCTTTTTTGTGTGCTGCCCAGTCCTTTAGGGAGGAAAAGGGGTCGGGGTGAAAGGCAGGAGTAAGTCTGAGCCTACAGGACACACAGCCTGTGCTGGGGTGTCACTGCAGGGGAAAGTGACTGCCAGAGGCCACCTTGTGGAAGCCAATAACACAACTGTACCTTTCTGCAAACCAGGGGGATTTTTCTGGTTTTGTGACTGATTATTAGCTATTACTCACTAGGCAGGGGAAAAAGAGCCCTATTTTTGAGACTTATGTCAGTGCGGTTTCATGAGCTGACATACAGAGTGCTTAAATTGTAGCATTTAACCTAATGGAGGCAAAGAGGTTTGCAATTTAAGTATTTTTAATATCTCCTTCTCTTTTCCTTCCCTTTTTCTTGTACCCAACTGCCAGTTCCCTAATTACTACTGTGAATCTATTTATTTCTAATAGGTTTTAAAGAGGCAGCTTGTCATAATATCAGCAATGACTCTCCAGGTTTCTAATTTGTTACTTGTTTTTCTAACAGTGCTTGCCTCTACGTCTGCTCTTTTCAAATGCTCTCATAGCTGTTAATTTTTTGTTGGATTATATTCAGAAAATTATTTTTTAAAACTATAAAGTCAAAGTCACTTCCCAGTTTTTATAGAAGGAAGAAAAAATGTTGGGACAAGAAGCTATAAACAAAGAATAGCTGTTATATACCAGAAATGACATTAAAAAGGTAGTCAATGACAGGTTGTGTGAACAAACAGCTCCTGCCAAGGTACACAGGTACCCAGCAGAGGGACAAAGCCTGAGCATTGAGGCAGTGCACTGAAAATTTGGGTACAGTGCTCCCATGTGTTTTGGGGTGGGGGTGTTTCTTGCACCTCCTGTTTTCCTGTGGAATTTTCCTTGTGTTGTCATTCTGACACGTTGGGCACGTGAGTGTCACTGGTGGCCAGGGCTTGCCTTGAACGAAGGCCAGAGAAGGTAAATGATGTATGAGACATTTTAACAGATGGGATAAAGAGTGATTTGCTGTGGATTTTTTTTCCTTGTTAAAGTAGAAATGTAAAGCACCCATGATCATACAATGGGATTAGTGCCAGCTTGGTTTCAGAACCTAAAGAAAGAGAAACATAAACAAAACATCAATAAGTCTTGTGTATATTTTTCTGCCAGAAAGGAAGGGCTAAAAAGAGAGGTCTTGTTAAAAATTGCAAAAACTCCTTTATTCAAGACAGTTAAATTATTTTGTTTAAAAATGTTTGAAGTAATCATATAGAATAGAAGAGAGGGACCTGTTTTTAACTGGAGAGGAAGTGTCAAATGAACCATAAATACTCTTGTTGATGTTTCCATTTGGGGAAGCAGAGACAGGTTGTTTTTAAAGTACCTAAATGAGGGTTGAGTGGTTATATGACATCTAATAAATTAAAGGGGTGACAACTTGTCTCCTGAATGATTCCTTGTGATCACCCCTGCTGGGATCCTAGGGGGAAAAATATTAGATCGAGTCTTTCTCCTGCCTGGCAGGAGTAATGTGTTACAACAGAATGCAGGAAAACAGACCAGTAGTGTGGTGGAGCCTCCAAAAATGAAGAGAAAACAAAGAAAAGATGCGCTCAGCCAAGGAATCTGATGGGTGATGGCAAATGATGCCTCATCATCATCATCATCTCATCAGCAGAGAGGACCAGGAGCCCTTAGTCTGAACACAGCCTGCGTTAACACAGCCTGTAAATCAGCGTGCTCCCCACCAGAGGAGTGGCGGGTGAGCTCGTGTTGATGTCAGATTTATGTTAACACGGGCTGAGGAAATCAATACAAGGTAGCAGTGTTTGCAGAGGGCAAACAGAGTCCTGGCACGCTCGCTGCTTTCCGTGAGCCAGAGCTGGAGCGCGGAGCCGCGGGTCTGCACCGCGCTGTGTGCACCAGACCATGCTTCTGAGCAGGGGAAAGAACACATTTCAATAACGCATCAGAAAGGGCTTCCAGCCAATTTCCCTCCTGCTTGGCACAGGGGCAGGGGCTGCCCTTTACAGCGGCGTTTCTTTGGTCTGAAGCGTATTTGCTTACGTGTTGGCTGGTTCTTGGGGCAATCTCTTTAACTCTGCCAGGAAAAAGTGTAAACTGGATTGTTTGTGTGATGAAGAGAGCATGTGGGAAGTCTCAGACACAGGCAAAATAAAGGACTTAGAAGAACTTGTTCCAAAGGAAAAAAGTGCATGCAAGGATGCCCAAAATGTTCCGTCCTTCACCAAGCAGTTACATCTGAAAGGCTGCGTGCAAATCTAGTCAGAAATAGTATTTGATCCCAACGTTTAAAGTGCTTTTTGAAATCCTAATTTGTTCTCTCATCAGTGGCCAACATTTTTATGAGGTGCAAGCTACATTTTTAATAAAAGTTGGAATAATTTGCATCTCTGCATCTCTGATTTTTCCCTCCCATATTGTGGTACTACCTCTTTTATACCTTTAATATCCAGTTGTTGGTTTAGTGTAACTTCCTCCTAGGAGAGCTTTTAGTGAGCCTGGTCTCTCACCCCTTAATGAACTGTGGATTGTTTACAGCTAATGAAGGTCACAGTAGCCCACTTTAATTTGAGGCTAATTTTCCTGGGCCCAACCTATAAGCCATAAAGAGTGTAAGTGGGACCTGACTGAAGGCCTGAGGCTGTTCAGTCCTCAATTCCCCCTTCTGCCCTCATGCTGCTAGAAGTTATTTCTTTTCATAATGCACCAAGAATGTGACATTCCCGGCAGGATGGGGCTGTGGGGAAGCAGGGAGCTTTTGCCAGCTTTTATCTGCTGCTGCTGCACCAGGTGTGATGGACTGGGGTTTTGGGCTCTGAACAATTCTCTTTTTTCAAGAGTACAAGCTCCCTTTATCACACCCCTGGGTCTGGAGATGCTTCCAGTTTGGGAGCTGGTAGGTTGCATCTGATCCTTTTGACCTGTTTGGGACCAGTTTTGTTAAAGGAAAAGCTTTCTCAGTGAGAAAGACACAGAACCACTTCACTGAAGAGCATATTTCTGTCTATCCCTCTCCTACCTTGACTGAGCAGGTTTGTTTTGTACAGAGAAATGTTAGGATGTGTTTCCTTCTAAAAGAATCAGTCTTCCAGATCTCAGAAGTGCACAATGTCTTTTTGTAATGGTAAACTTCTGCAGAGATTCCTATTTAGCTAAGAAAAGTGAAAAAAAAAAAAAATATATATATATATATTGCTCTTTGCTACAACTTCAGTCCAGACACAGCAGCATCTGTATCATTTAATTCTAGACTGCGTGATACTTGCTTTCTGCACCACAGGATGGAAGACTGATTTTTTCCCTGCTTCTCCCCAGCCCATCAGTATTAATAATCCAAATAATAAATCTAAAAAGGACTCCTCAACTCCCTCCCTTACAAGAATAGCCTCTGTGTGTTGTGTTTTGGTTGGTATAATATTTCTGCTTTGTTTAATTCAGATGCATTTATTTTTCCTTCCATCATTCATTTTACTGCATTAAGTTAGTGGTTCTGTGGGGATTCAGTTGATTAATGACTAATTTCCATTCTATGCATGCTCAAGAGGAACCTACTTTCACAGTACTTCCCTCCAAAACAATAAAATCTTGAGAGAGGGGGAGCAAAACCTTCATGTGAAAACAAAAACCTAGTAGGACTGCAATGGAAAAAATGGGCTGAATTAGGGACATTTTCATTTCAGCCATTTCCTGAGTGTGAGAGAACATCTCCTGACCTGGATGCCTGGATTCATGCATTCCTTTTTGTCTGCCCCAGCAGCTGAAGGTGTCACTGTCACCTATTGATTGGAGTCGTGACCCACTTGGAGGTTAAACCCCTACTGGCTTAACTGGCTGTCTGAATTCTTTCCAGCTTATTCCAGTTTCCCTCTTAGAGAGATAGAAAGGATGGGTAAACACAGAGTCGTGATCTTTACTCCCCTGAGAGGGAACTGAAGCAGGGACAGAATGTGCATTGCTCTAGGTTTCGCTACAGATTGGTGGCAGAGTCAAGAATTGGTCACACATTCAGTTTTCTGCTTAGCTCTTCATATTCACACTTCTGGTACATTCATCCCACTCCTGGTCTGAGTTTCTCCAAAATTCCCCATAAATATTCCCTCAATTGCTAAATGTGTCCTCTGAGACATCAAAACCCAAGGAGTGAGCAGTCAGCTGTCAGTGATGATGGAAGATCTCCAAAACCCCATCCAGTGCTTGGAAGTGTGTGACACTTCTGAGTGCCTCTGTCGTGCAGGGAGGAAGACGGGGCCTTTGCAGATGAAGTGAGCCTGGAAGTTCACAGAAAAATTCAGTCAGGTCCTGGTAAACCTTCCTTTGCAGGAACATCACATTTTTTTTGCTGGCAATGATCTGAATTCCGTTGTTTTGCACATCATAAGAGCCATAGTCATCTATCTGGCAAAGGACAGCAACAAACTCACCTCTGGTTACTTCCTCATGTTTCCTCTGAGAATGCAATAATCTTTGAATATGTATTGAAATGCAATCATAGATTTTTTTTTTTGTCCTTGTTGGAGATGAACCAGAAGCAGAGTTCCATGGCTAAATTAATTAGAAAGAAAACTACAGGTGCTCTTGCAGTGCTGCTTGCAGGAAGGCAGATTTCCTGATAAATCAGTTTGTCTGACACACCGTTAATGAGAAATTAGGAACCGTGTTGTATTCTGTTCCTGAGTTTGACTGACTTAAATTTCTTTTCTTTCCTCTTTGACTGTAAAGCATGGGGAGGAGGGAGAATGTATAATAATTCCTAATGCAAGGTAAATTGTTTTCTCAATATGCACATTTACATATGAGTCTAGACACACACTGTTAATATCCTGATAGGGCTTTCATTTTCCAGCTGCCACGGTGTACAAAAATTGTTCTCTGATTACTAGCAACTACAGCATCTTGTCAAAATGTTCTGAAATAAACCTGTGAAGTAAGATATTAGAAATGATCATGTAGCATCTTACTAAAATCAAGAAGACATAAGAGCTGTAATGTGAGGTCCATCCCCAAATAGAGCATTCCTGTTCTGAGCTGTCATCTTCTCCTGTCTTAGACTTTGACCCTGTGTCTATGAGTTGTTCTGTGAGTGAAGTTTTGGTCAACTGTGTTGGATGGACTGAGCTATGAGCATTTAGGTTCTGATCCTGCAAAGCATGAAGTGCCTTGTAAGAGCTGTGCAGTCTCTAGTGTCAGCATGATGAGAAGTGACAATCTTCAAGTGCTCTGGTCATGAATGTGAAATATATGTTTTGGCAATAAAATGGTTCTGCTGTGCTGTTATTGGACCACATCAAGAGGGAAACAGGCTCAGTCTCCAAAACAAAAAGTCATGCACTCCCCTCGCCTGTTTTCTTGGGAAGTTACCATCCATCCTAGGATGGGAAAAGGAGAAATAGGATCCTCCAGCTGTCACAGTTCATAGTCACAGCACAAACACGACTTCCCCAGGCATGAGACATAAGATGCCAGATGAAATGTAACAATGGAACCATTAGCAGCAATTCCCTTGTGTTAACTCCATGCACGAAATGAAGATTGCAGCTGGATCTGATAAGGTGTTAAACTACAGCAGTAAAGATATTTAGATCCTCTCTCCATCAGTGTCAGCAAGGACTTCTGCTATGAGGATTTTGTGGTTTTGGTTTTTCTGTTTTTTTTTTTGATTTTTGTTTTGTTTATTTTGTGTGTGTGTGGGGAGGGGTTTTGTGTTGATTTTTTTCTACTACTGAGGGCAGTGAGCAGGTTGTGCTGGCCTTAGTTACCCAGAATCTCTCTCAGCAGAAGATAAGCTTCATGCTGGGCTAACTCATGATACTTATATGTCACATATATATATGTATAACTGTGTCTGAAATTTGTTAGCTATGCATGGGCAGACTGGTCTCACAAGATCATTTGTCTTCTACAGATAATTAGTTTTCCCCATGAGATTTCAAAAAGGCAGTGCATATGCAAACACACACACACGCTCACATATTTTATTTTAAAAAAAATTCTGTTTGCTGTTTCATTAGGATGTGGGTAGATAATCTGCAGGTCTCTAGTGATACATTCTTTGTGTTCAAAGCCTGTTGATCTCATGTTTTACTGATGAATTGCTTCCTGTCTATCCTTTTTTTCTTGGTATGCCTCTTTGAATAGATACCTTTTGTTTGATACAGAGTACAACTGGAATATTTTTTTGATGCAATAGCTGTTAAAGACGTGATCCCTCACATGGCAGGGTAGGTCAGTATTTAAAGGTGTACTGATGTTGGCTAATGTAGATTAATCTAGCTCTGCTAAAGCCAGAAGAATGGAATAATTTTTTACATAGAGATGTGGTCAATGCATTTAAGGATGGAGCAAGTGCTTTTACAAAAGTAAGTTAAATGGATTTTTTTTTTCTGGTGACTATTTCTGTTGGTCACACCTCACGTGCAGTTATTATTTTCATAGTAGACTTAACCATACTGTGTTACCACTCAGATCTACATGGACCTGGGTTCATGGGAATGCCAAGCTTATGAATCTTAAGCATTCTTTTGTTTCTATTTTTGAGGTAAAAGTTAGGAGCTGAATTGCTAGATGAATAGGCTAATATTTAAATCACTGTATAACCACAGCCTGTCAACACAAAGTAACTGACCAGTCAACACCAGCTGGACACCAGTAGAAACTGTGTTCTTTGCTTCATGTTGAATTATATGAATTCAAGATAATCTGTCTGATGTTTACTAGTCAGTTATGAGAAAAAATCACGGATAAGTGTGATTCTACATCTACATCAGTTGCTGAAAGGGGCTTTTGTTTGTCTGTGGAGTGCTGAGGAGGCTCTCTCTGTGTCCTTGGTGACTTGAGAGGGGCTGCAAGGTCTTCTCTCCATAAAAAGTGCTATCAAAAAAAGAAAAAAGAAAAGAAATGTTGAAAAATCATTCCAGGACGATACATTAACCTGAGAGGATGTGCTAATGAAAGGGCTGTGAACAAATGTCTAGATCAGCCCTTCTCACCACTAGATATATGAGTTGCTAAGTAAGATCAGCCTTTTTGCTGGGGCATGTGAAGTGGTATCATACCATTCCTAATTAGCTAGTAATGCCCAATTACATTTTATCTGCTACCTCTGTGTCTATACCCCTGAATACATATAATTTGCAGTAACTAAAGGCCTGGCTATCATTTCATTGACTTGACTGGTGAAACCTTCACTGACATCAGTGGTATCAGGTAAAACCCCAGATAATTCCATGTATTACAATAAACCACCCAAGGCTTATTTTCAAGGGCTGCTAAAGAAGGCCCAGAACACCAAGGTCCTATCAGTCCTCATATCCCCAGCTAAAAGCCCTTTGGCTCTTGAGTCTTAAACAGTGACTGCTCAGCACATTCACTTGCACCCAATGTTGTGAAAATTTAGTGTTTTGAAGGAAAACCTGCTTCCATTTCCACCACGGGGCAGGTTAGATGCTGAACTCTTTTTATCTTTTCTCATTTTTATCAGCTGGCATACAACCTCCCTCACCAATGAACAACTGTGTACAATGGCAAGGCACTGCTTACAATAATTTCCTTGTTAGCCTTTTAAAATGGTGTGTGGTCACAAAAAGCACAATGTTTTACAAAGCAAAACACCAGAGAAAAACAAATTCTTATCAAAGAAAAGGCAAAGCACAGAAAATCAGAATGTGTGTTAAAGATAAATCTTATGTCGTGACCTTAAAAAGCTCCAGCTGGGATCCTTCTATTCAGAATCGCCCTTGGAAATTACTTTCAAAGGTTAGCTGCATGTGAAAAAGGAACAAAATAAACTTTGACCACCCAGGGATTTGCAAACGTGTGTGGGAGCCACCAGAAGGCCCTGCACAGATGACTTGAAGAGATGAAGAAATAGTTCAGCTTTCCAACCAAGCAAGAGGGAGTGAATGTTCTGTAAAAATTTGAATATCAAAGGAGGCCATTAAAACCATAACCTGACTTCACAGAGAGCCAATTTAATGAACACATACCAGAAAAAAATAAATTGCAGGACTGGGATACTTGGTGAGATCACACCATTTTGATGTCTGTCATTTTCCAAAGACTTTTCTGTGCAGGTCAAGAAGCAAACTCTGATTTAAACCTTGTCATACGACTAGTAGGGCAAGACAAAAAAGCTTAGGTTCAGAAAGGACCTGGATTGATGTGTAACATTTGAGAATGCACCTGGAGCCAGCTGCTACTAGAAAAACAATAGACACTTGGAGTATAGTAATCCTTTCACAGGTTTAATGAAGCTTTGTCTCACAGATAGTCCCTTCTGGCTTATAATTCGTTATTACTTACTGCTGATGAAAGAGAGCTACCTAAAAGCTGTGTTGAATTCTGGGCTTGGTTTTTGATGCATCTTTGCAGGTGGACAAAGATACAGAGAAGCCTTAAACAGCTGTGATATGGATGGGCAGCTTGAGGGGAACAGTTCCAGTGTGGTGAAGGGGAAATGACATTCCCATCAGTTTCGTACCACACAGCCCTATGCACCAACAACTTTCATTTACTTCCAGTAAATTAAATGCAAAAGCATGAGGAAAAAAAACCAATAAAGCCCTCATTCATTCAACTTCTTTCATTTCCCCTTTCTGCAACTTATTTCAAAGTATCAGGGCTATTTTCAATCTCCTGAAGCTTCACTTTGAAAAAGACTGAAGCAATGAAACCCAGTTTCTATGCCCACCCTGTGCAAGTTTTGTCACTGGCAGAAACAAGAAAAAAAAAAATTATTTTTTAATAATGTCAAAAGTACAAACAGGTTCACCAAAGGGTTAGATAAATTCATGCCTCTTAATAGTAGCCTGGTTGTTGCTTCCAACTCCAGATGTCTCTGTACCACTAATTACAATAAATCAGGAAACTGTAGTGAGGAAAAAATTGCTCTCAATATGTCCTCATTATTACATTTCTCAATTAGCTCTAGACCCCCGGTGGAGCCGGGAGGCTGAACTCGGTGGGCTCAGCTCCACCCCAGTGTAATACTTATGTTCACCTCGTGTGTAAAACCTTTCCAAAAAATAGTCTGGTTTTGATGTAGAAAGCCTGACAACAGGCAGCAGCCATGCAAGAAAGCAGGAAATACAGGATCAGAAACGCAGGTATGATCAGAGATAAAACAGGAAGAAAGAATTACGTCAATATAGATCCACCGACAGCAATGAAAACGTGCTGGTTTACACCTCCTGTAGTCTTTACCAAGGCAGCAGTGTAAAGGATCTCTGGGAGTATGACAAATGTTTCTCTCTGGGCCCAAAGGATGACAGCCAGCCATGGCTACAAGCTGCCTGTGCTTACACCAGGGTTCAATTTGGCACAATAGGTGTAAGCAGGACGTGGCTTAGCAACTGATTTATGCTGGCTTTGTAGGCAGCTGACAGCAGACACCTCCTGCTAAAACCTTATCAGGGAGATACAGGAAGAGAAGTGAGTAGAACCTTGGATGGCGTGGCCACCCAAATCTGTACAATGTTTATGTTTTCTTGGTCCACCTCTGTGAACAAAAGATGGAGTGGTAATGAATGACCAGAGCCATAAAATCATTGGATCAGGGTGGGCAGGGGATGACACATTGCCCTGTGGAGTGTCAGAAGGGATAATTGTCCAGGAGTCATCAGGCAGGGATGTTGTCCCCATCTAGGACACTGGGTTTGGCAGAGAGATCAGTGTGTTTCCAGTCTGGCTCTGTTTTATCCTGCAGCTGGAGTGGGAATAAGTTTGTCTTTAGGTTAACAACTTGAGAAGAGATGGTGGGGAAAATCAAATCCATTGCTCTAAGAAAAACTGTTGCAAACTGGTATTGCTATGTTTTCCCCTGAGATGTTTGGAAATGAGCTACCAGAGCTGAGCTATTTGGTCTCGTTTGACATCCTGTGGGGGTGTAACTACTTGGGCAAATTCAGAGGAACAGCTCTGTCCCAGCAGAAAGGAATGAAAATAGAACATGCCAGGGATATTGTTAAGGCATGAACAAACTGTGAATCCCTGAAAAATACTGAGTATGCACAAAATGACAGAAGTTCATATCAATCTTTTATTTGAAAAAAACCAACCTTTCTCTATGGTAAAGGATCCAGGTGCCTGTTGCATGCCCTGGCTCTTATACACAAAATTTGCTCTGTTTGCAAGCAACAGCACTGCTTTGGAAAATAGCCTGTTTTCTTTTTTTTTTTTTTTTTTTAATTAGCCAGTTATGAAAGTATTTTTAAGGCATATTTTAAAGTTATTGTCCCATTCAATATTAAAAAAAATAAAAATCAGTGTCTGGCATATGGCCACATGCAGAAACAGGACTATGGTTTAGGTGAACTATGTGCTCTCACTCTGTGTCTTTGCCTTTGAGTGCAGCAACCAGGGCAAGAATGATGACTGAACTGGTCCTCAAAGACAAAATTTGGGATGTGGAGAACCAAAGCTGTAGTGCGTGCTTATATGAGCACAGGGAATTTAAAGTAGATTCCTTTACCAACAAAGCACATATAATGATGGATAAGTAAATATAATTGTTACTATATGAGAAGGTAGAGAAGAATATATGTTGAGACTAGTTATAGGCGTTAAACCACGCACTGGAATGCACAGTAATGCTGTGTTTAGCACACTGTGAGCTTCCCATGTTTTACCTCTGAAATTATTTGAGATCCCTGATCTGTTTCTGTTCTGCAGCTGGCTGCTCCTTGTTGTGTATCCCATTAGAACATAGCTTAAAATACTAGCTTGCATTGTTGGCCTTCTCTCTGGCATAGACCATAGGAGCAGACACCACCAAAGGGTTCAAGCATGGCACAGGAATACACCCAGAACAAGCTTCTGTGCTGTGAATGTAAGGAAACTATTCGACAACAGGAGCAGGAGTTGGATTTTTTTTTTCTTTTTTTCCTTTCCTTTTCTGATTTTTTACCTTTATTTTGTTAGCTGAGAGAGAAAGGGAGTAAGAAGAAAAACTGGCCAGTGAAACAGTGTTCAGTATAAATTCCTTGCTTTGACTTGTGCTGGTGGCATTTTTGTCTCTGCTATGGGTGAAACTTGTCTAAATGTCTCAACAGTGCTGTTTGCTAAAGACTTTCTTATATAAGATTCTGTTCTTCCCATCTACTCTATAAAACATGACCATCTCCAGGCCAAATGGTCTGCCTTAGGCAGAATTGTTAAAGCTTTTGGGGGGGACGAAAAGGGGGAGCAGAATTCTTATTGCATGGAAAGAGGAAAAAGATGGTTGCTTTTTTCCCTAGCAATGAGAAACCAGAATTCTCCTCCCCATGTTAAGGAAAGAAACAAGAGCAGCATCTTCTGCATAAATTTACCCTCTAGAAATTCTACAGGATGACAGCATTGTGTTCCAGTCTATTCTGGTTTTAGGGAGAAAAATACTAAAACCTCAGCCAATATAATGATCTTAAAAGAACAGTTTGTATTTTTTTTTTTCAACATTAGCTGCAAATCCTCAGATTTACACAGACGTAGATCAAAACTAAAATGCAAATGGGAAGTTGCTGATGCAAGGGCAGTTAGAAAGGACCTGAGGAATTAGCAGGCCAAACATGCTTTGGTGGATGCAATTTTTAAAAATTTTTCTCGTGTGAAGGATTATTTTGTCATTGTTTGTGTGAGACAAGCTATGTGAGTAAAAGACACTGGGGGAGGGGGAGGAATCATGCAATAAGAGGAATTATTTCTTGAAAAGAAGCTTCCAAATTTGTCTTTAATCTTAGCTTCTCCCCTGTGTCTTCTGTTACCATAACACCTTCCCTCCTCTGCCTCCTTTCCCTTCTCACTGATCTGTGCTGAGAAGCTGGTGCAGAAGAAAAGCCAGGTCTCTCTGTGTCTGGGTGAAGTTTTGAGTTAGTGTGGCTGGACCACAAGCAGCATCTAACAAAGAGTTTCACTGAACCTGGGCTTGGTGTCTTTGCTGTAGCACACACCCTTCCAGGTCCCTTGGGATCCTGGTACTGGGTTTTGCCTCTGCTCCTGCAGTGCAGCTGAGGAAGCAAATTTAAACAAATCAGCAACTCCAGCTAAATTGCAGAAGATCAGAAGCCAGCAAAGAGTGTGAAAAGTGTATATAATCCTGTAATCCTCAGTCCTTGTTTTCTTCTTTTAGAGAAGAACAATACTTCCTTCCTTTTTTTCTCTCTCTCTTTTAAAAACTGCAAGCAAAATTGCCTTAGATTGTTTTTTGTGTATGCAGTTGTTTGCTCTAATTTGATTGTTATTCCACTCTGTTTGCTTCAGCAACTTTAATTTCATTTTAATTTTATCTGATTTTTCAAGTCGATATTTTCTTAAAATCAGTGTTAGTTGGTAATCTGAGGTACATTTAAAGATCTGAACCCAGTTATTTTTTTCAGAGTGACAGGAGTGTTTAAGATTTCATCAGGGAATAGAATGCAGGTCTTCCCAGTCTTAAAAGATACCCTAAATTCCCTATCCAACAAAGAAATTAATATAGCAGCCAGGCTGGACAGCAAGACAATCTTCATGATTCTTTGTCCAGCTTTTCTTCTTTCTTCCCTTTCTTATCTTCGAGTAGCAGCAAGGACTGGATTCTTTTCCCTTCAGCAGTGTTGTACAAATATGCTCCCATCTGAGACCATCACCAGTCTTATTAGAGCAGAGGGTTTAATTTTGTTTGCTAGTAGGTATAACCATTGTCTGATGCTTGCTTTTCTGCTGTATTTTTCATCTTATCGACTTGGTTTATATTCATTCTCTTCCCCACTTAATCAAGATCCTGTTCCACCCTGCTAATGGCATGTTTGTTAGTTGCAAAAAATCAAAAAATAATTTTAAAGAAACCCCCAACAATTAAAAAAAATATTGATAATATTCTCCAGTTGTCTCAGATTCAGTTTCAGCACCAAATGCAATGTGGAGTGCAAATACCCTTCGCTCTGATTTGTGATGTAGCAGCTCCTGGAAGTGCTTGGTGGGAGAGATGCTGTGCATAGGTTTAATTAAGGCCCTAAATTGCAAATACTCTCAACAAACGAGACAGAGTCAGGAGGCAAACGAGGGTCTAAAGATGTGCATAAAACCAGAGGGTAGCACACACTGGGTCAGGAGGAACCCTGCTAAATGGCAGTCAAGGTTTGGCCCCATCTTGCCCGAGTTAAGAGTGGCCGTCCTTTGCCTCATTTGAAAAATCACCACGGAACAAGCTGGAATTAAATCAGCACCATAATTCTCATCCCACATCTCCTGCACTAGAAGAGAAAAGTATGTTTATATAAGAGCACTTTTTACTGTTCTTACACTTTCCCACTCTCAGCTAAAGATATTAATGTTATTCTCACAGTATTTATTTGTAAAGAAAATTTATTCTGTTGAGGGGGAAGGGGGGTGACATTTATGCTGATTTTACCACAGCCTTTTCACTGCCTGTGTCTTTTATTAGAGCGGTATTTCTTTCATAGCCTGGTGTTCATCCCCTCTTAGAAGTAAAATATTTTACCAAGCTGACCATCTGATGAAACATTTTTTCTGCTAGCTTCAGAATATATTTACGAAGTAGCATTGGAGGAGTGAAGGCATATAACATTTTCAGACAGTGTGCCACAGCATAAGGGTGATAGAGGTTTATGGGAGATGTAAGAGAAAGGAGGGAATCACTTCCTTAAGGTGATTAAGCAGATTTTATTTACAGCACAAACTGGAAACATGCAAATTGTGTCTCTATTAAACACAACGCTGCTTTAGAATTTAAGGCAGCTGGAGATGAATGCTTTGGTATTAATTTTCACCTAGCATACAAATGTTAGATCAAGTTAAGGTTTAGGATATGTCAACTATTTTAAAACTAAAAAAAAAAAATATAGTAAAAAGCATGAAAAACATGGATTTTGTAATTATCCCTAGAGAAACCATTGCAAGTACAATAAAAAGAAAATAGAAAGTCAAATTTTCAAGGCAAGTAAACCACGTAAGAAAAAGTAGTTCAAAGCTGAATCATAAAGGCTATTTAAGGTCTGCTAGCCAGTTTTTTATCATAGTTTTTCCACACCATCGCAGGAACTGGTGGGAACTGGTAGAAGGTTCTTTTAGGTTAGGTTCTTTTCCTGTCTTGCCTCTGCCTTCATTCTCAGTCTTGATTCCCAGCAGGGTAATCTGTGTTCCCACTGCTGCTCCCCTGTGCAGGAGAAGGGGAAAACTGGGGTTCCCTTCTGGGTGATGTGCAGGGTGCACCCTGGGAAGGAGGGACACACCAGAGGGGCTGATGGGGGCCCAGGAGGTGCAGGGAGGTTGTGACCACCTGGCTCTGGCACAGAAACTGCTGATCAGAGTAAGTGGGAGAAATTAATAAAAGCCAGGCTGGCCCAGACCCAGATCAGTGAGCAGTCATGGTGCCAGCTGTTCCCCCAGCCATTTTGTGAAACTGCTTTTTCCCACTTCAAACGAACTTGAGAAAACACAGCGTGTGATTGTGGCTTTGGAGTGAATTTCCTTGCATAATGGCAGAACAGGGCCTAACGAAACCTCTTCTCTGCTGGGTCTCAGAGCTGCCCCCAGCTCACAGCATTTCTCACACAGCACCCCGTTGGCATCACCCCGAGCTGCTGCTCTCCAAGGTTCAGACCCTGTGAGCAACACCCAGCAGATCCTGCTCTTGCTTGTGCATTCCTAAATTGAGTGCATTTCTGGAGAGTTGGACCCATGCTTCTGAGAGCAAAAAGGTAAATATACAGCAGGCAGTCTCAGATACTTTACTCAATGCCATGTGTTTTGCACTTTTTCCCCCTCACCTTCTTCGCATGTTTTTTTTTCACAGGAACAAAAAAGATGCTAAAATGTAGGAGATAAAAATCTCACCATCTTTACAGGTTTCAATTAAACACATATATTAATGTTATCCTCATGTGTTTATTTATAAACACAATTTATACTTTTCTGAAAGTCATTCATGGAGCTGCTATGAAAGTGCTTCCCTTGACTGCATATTTTATTATCAGCATATTTCCTTAGCTACTTTCCTTTTGCCCTGCCTTAGAAATAAAATATTTCATTGAAATGTCCATCTGATAAAATATTCCCCTTTAGACAGATATTTACTCGCAGAGTGTTTGAAAAGTAAATTTGTGTAGTATTTAAGGCAGGAAGCAGTGCCAGCAGCAATAAACTAGCAGCAGGCTCACCTGCAGGTTTGTAGGCATTCTCTTCCTGCAATCATATACACTCTGTCATTGTTAGCAGTGATACACACACTCCTACAGATCCCAGTTCATCAAAGACTTGTGCACAAGGTTTGCACTAAGTCAAGTGCTCCAGTTTTCCTAACTGGAAGGGAATTTGAGTACATATTTGGACTGCAGAGTAAAGCTTCCCTGGGAAGTTTGGGGGTTCATAAGACCATGTTCTTCATGAGTTCCCAAACTGAAAGACCAAAAGGGCTTTCAGTTAAATATTGAAATATTTATTACATGTGAGCACAGTGTTCATTGCCAGTTTCAGCATGGCTTTTAGTTTAGGACAGGCTGTATTTTGCTTTCAGACTTCAAACATATCCCAAACCCCTCAACAGAATTTTCCATCAAGCTGTGGGTTTCCCACCAGGGCTGGATGCAGTTAGCTGCCAGTGCCCAAATTTCAGCTCATGGGGAGCTGTCCTTCCCTTTGGGTGTTTTACAAAGCCTGAAGCCTGATTTGTTCCCCACTCACTGCCCAAGTACTGTGGGAACCCAGAATGCAGAGAATATTTCCCTGCCTGTTTTGAAGGCTTCTACCCCCCTGGACAACACTGTCTTTGACATTTATCCATGGAGAAAACTGCCAACTCTTTGGGAAGAACTAGAATCTACTCTAGTATGAACTAAATGATAGAGTGTTATGCAAGGTTATCACAGGGTGAAAAATCTAAAGGTGTTGGGTTTATTAATGTAGTAAATAGATAAAAAGCAAAAACTCCAAAATGGAGGATTGTTATTGTTTCTAGACCTTCTTCTTCTTCTAGTATACCATATTCTGCAGTAGAAGATGTCTAAAATTATTGGGTAAAAAATTCTGCAGTTTCTGTGTACGTGACAGGAGCATTTGTCTAACATTGGTAGAAAAGTGAAAATATCTTTCATTTTAAGTTTTAATTGGATGATTTACCTTTAAGAAGGCCGTGTTATCTTGATAAGTGGGCATTAAGCTGCATTCTCTGTTGTGTGCTGTGTCTGGGCCTCGCTAGTGACTTTACTTCTCTGATGAGACTTAATAAACTATCTTAAAGCAGAGAGTGCTGAAAGTTTCTTTCATCTATCGGACTCCTGGCAAGGACTCTAAATTCCTCTTCTACCAGAGGAGACCTGGCTTAAGACATAGCAAAATCAGAGCCAGGGGTCCACAAGTATCAAGGAGCCACCACACAAATGTAGCTGAGGCAGGAGTCACTGGCAGATTTTACACAGGCCTGCAGTGCACAAATTCCTGGTCTAGTTCATGACCACCTCTCTTTCTGTGGCCTCAGCTATCTGTCCACCTGGTAAAAAACTGTGTAGCTTCTTGGCTTAAGGGTTCCAAGTTCTTCTCCCTGGAAGGCTATAATGAGTCTTCAGTGTGACTGAACTCAAAGTTCATAAACACTCTAATGTCCTGAACGGGATACATCATGAATTATACAGGTCAGAAAACAAAACAAGGATTTACCTCGTTATGCATGAGTCCATTCCCACAATTTCCTGCTTAATACATTTGCTGTCCAAGGAAGCCTACAAACAGAAGGGTTCTGAGTGTGGGGAAGAGCCCCAGCCACCAGCTTAATGGAACAGGGAATTTAAAGGTCATATTTGTGTAGTACCACTCAGTGTGGACACGGTACCTTAGGTCCACAGTAGCTGAGAGATCTTGCTTTCTCGAATGACTTCTCTTTTCTTCAGAGTGACTTCAGTGTGTGCTTTTATAGCCAATCGACACTGGAATGCCTTACATGATCTCATGTGTGTTTTTTTTTACACTGGTTATCTCAACTCTTCTCTCATATAATCTCAGTGAATGACCTGGTGGGTTAGGTCTGCTTGCCAGGGGAGCTGCCTTCTCAGGGGTATGCCCTGTTCACCTGTCTGTGCCCCTGTTAAATGTGTAATCCTCTGTTTCTGACAAATTAATCTCTTTTCTTCGCAAGCACTAACCGTGACATTACAAGCAGAGGATTATGCTTGCATGCAGTGAAGAAACAGCAGAAGAATGTGTGCTTTAAACACCCCTTGAAGTTCCTGTTTCTTGTGTATCTTAGTAATAAAGATCTATGCAAGGGTGAAAAACGAGAATTTTTAGGATTAATGTAAGCTAGTATGTCCAACGTGCATTTTAAAGGCCCCATAAAATCTTTCTGCTATGCAAAACCCTTAAGTAAATGAATATTGCTTATTTGAAAATCTGGTTAGGAATGTCTCATTGAAACAGATATTGAACTTTGAAACAGATTTTGAACTTTGAAGGAACTTCTAGATAAAAACCACAGGTTTGAGCCTGCAGAAAGTGGATGTAAAATATTTTGGGTTTTTTCAGTGCTTGTTTGTCAGTGGTCAGGCGGAGTGACATGGAGACCCAGGCTGCTGGCAGGATACCTCCTTTCCTGCCTCTGGACTCAAGTGGCACAAGAACTGGTGTGATTGGGGAAATTGGCCAGATTCAGAGCATTTCCTCACATTTTTCTTTCCTTTTCATCCCTTTGCCCCTAAATTGTGTCTGCCAGCAGGGATTTAGCACTAAACTCAGCTCAGGAGTTTGACCCAGAGGGTCAAAGCCGTGATTTGTGACAGGGGCAGGTGAGATGTCCCCTCCAGTCAGTGCCCTAGGAGGGAGCTGAAGCATGTCTCCAGTCTTTCTCCTGTTCCTCTCCCCTCTCCTGTGCTTTTTTAACCTAGGGAAATCAGCAGGGTTTGCTGTAAGGTGCTTGCTGATCCTCTCCCCACGTCTGCAGTTCTTATGAACTTGAAAAAAGCCAGGTTTTGTCTTGCAGCCACAGCAGCAGTTCATGGAGGGTGGAAGCAGGTGAAATTTACTGTCTTGGAAGGAAGTTTTATAGCAGTGGAGTGTTCAGGCCACAGATCTTTTTAGCTATTTTGTTTATGTGCATTGGTGCACTACTCATGCCCTTGATGCTGTGGAACCCAGAGTTCAAGCTGTGATGTGGTGCAGGATGACGCAAATATTAGTAATTTTTCATCTTTGGCCTTTTCTTTCTGGCTCTCCTGTTAAAACTACACTGAATCATCTCAGACTAAAAAAAAAAAAAAAACAAAACACATTGATTTAGTACCTATCCAATAATTTACATTGAAAAAAAGAGGATTATACATCTTTTTGTTGTAACCCCTACCCCCCATCTTATTTTTCCGCTAATGAAATGATAATCAGCATTTGGTTTTTGTGAGGCAGGTTGAAAGAAAGATAATAGGTATAAGCAGCATCTAATTGGTAAAAGTATTTGTCCTTGAGTATAGCTGGATACATTTTAGGGTAAGTTTGGGATACTTAAAATGAAGGAGAGAATTCCTGCTGGTGATCCCAATGATGCAGAACACAGACCAGTGTCTACAATGACTGATACAAAGAGTGAGTAAAGTGGAAAACCAGTATTCAGCTGCCTATTTGAACTAATTTCTAAAATTTTCTGAGACATCTGATATTTGGGGTGGCATATTTCTACAAAACTTTGGAAAAATTCCGGTACATTGTTTTAAGAAGCATTTTAATTAATACTTGCTTTTGTAATAAAAGCCTTTGCCTTCAAGCAGTGAAAGAGAGAAAAGCAACAACCGCAGGTGATAAATATTTTCACAATGCTATGGTGGCTTAATAAATACAGGTTTTTTCTAATAGAGACTATGATTATTAAAAATACAAATTGTTTAATTAATTATAAATTATAATTTGATTTATAAGATGGTGCTACATATTAAATAATGCCAGATGGTGCCATTAAGGCATTAGCTCCCTGTAATAGATTCTGGATGACAAGGGAATTAAAAGAGGACAGAGTCCGGGAACCAAATTAAGCAAGCAGTGAAAACTCTGCCAGAATAAAAATAGTTTCCAAAGCATTTCTCTCTCTCTTCCACTCCCCTCTTCTTTTAAAGATAAATATTAAAAAACTACCCAAAAGCTACTTTTTTTTTTTTTGTTATGCTTTCAGCACTTATGATTGCAGCAGTATTCCAAAGGCAGTAAGCCACGGATTAAATTTTCAATAACTTCGTGTGCCTTATAAGCTTCCTTCAATAGCTCTGCATTGGTTAGTAAAATATCTGTTGCTATGTACCACAATTTGAAAAAAATTTGGATTTAGAGCTTCTGGATTTAGAGCAGCAAAGTTTGTTGCTTGTACTGCTGCTGGGTAATACTGATCCCTGTCCCCATGTCAGCACTAATGGCTGAGGTAAATCATGGCCTTAAAGAGCAGTTCTTCTTCCCATGCAGGTTTTAGCCATGCACTCCATTGGCTTGACTTATAAATAGAACTTCCAGGGAACAAAATACATGCTCAGACACACAAAGCTCCAAGTACTACTAAAGTGAATGAAAAATCTTCCTTTCCCAAAGGTGTGAGTGGAGTAAAAGAATAGAGTATGCAAATATATAGATTAGGATTGCAGTCACATAGGCGTGTTTTAAATAATTTTCAACGTTGATTTTTCAAGAGGTGTTGCCTTTGCCCATGCCATGTGAGGAAGGGGCTTCTATTTCAGCCCTTGCCTTCACATCTCTCTTCTGGCTCCCAGTTCTGCCTTCATGTCTGTGAGTAACAATTAAACACCTACCCCTGCCTATGCTTTCTTTGCCATGGTTAGTTCCACTCTGGCTTGCCACCTAAAGGGATATTCTGGAGTCAGCTAAAACGTGCCTCCTATAGTGGCAAGCTTTATACTGAGTGCTTTTCATTAGGAGTTTGCTTGTTCTTTTTCCAGCAAGTTAATATTATTATTAATGCTATTAATGTGAGCAGTGTCTGCTGGTGCAGTAATTTCCCCCAGGGTATCGTGTGTGCAGCTGCCCCATCAGGTGGATTCTCATATGCTTCTAGTTTTAAGTTTAGTGTCCTTATTTGGTATAATTTTTTAATATCTACAGAGACTTTTCCTTTCAGTAGCTTCATGCTTCTGTACCTGGCATGCAGGGAGGGTGTACAAGATTGAAACTGTAAAATAATCCTGGTTATGAACTGCAAGAAGCATCTACAGAGCCTGAGAAAGTCTTTAGGTTTAGCAAGCACCACTTTCCTCTGGGAGCTGTGCTTCTTTCTATTTGCATCCTTTTTTTGGTGAAAAAAAACCCCAGTGAAATAGTAAGGCTATCTTTCTTGAACTCAACCTCATGTGTTTTATTCTGAAGTGTCTGATTCAAGAGCAGCAATCTTTTTTCTTGTACTCTTGAAGTTCTTGTTTTGATATATCATCTTTCTATTGAAAAATGACTGATGACTTCAGGCTCTGCCTTCCAGGCAGTGTTTATAAATGGATCAGAAAAGCAAAGTTGCATGTATTTGCATAAGAAGATAAAGTAATGTAGTTGAACCAATTTTATCTCTGAAATTCCCTATTTAAAGTGTACTGGTCTGCAGTGTAAGATGGTGCATAAAGTGTTGAGTCTGGACTTCTTGCCTTAAACTTTCAGTTTCCACTATAGGTGATTCCAGTATTTCCAAATTTGCTTTGGTACTGAATAAATTGAAAAGTTACATTATAATGGAAGTTAGTTATATTGTAATGCAAGTTATGAAGGAAGGTAGAAACTTTGTTTTGTTTATTTTATTTCATTTTGAAACTACCTGAGTAAGCTGTGTCTTCCTGATAATATTCAAAAATTTTATTTCAATGTTTTGTTTTGACATTTATTTTACAGTATAGCTTTAATTCAATAAACAGCCCATTTAAAGATGAAATGACGAATTTCAGTCCCTGAAAAGTTCCATTAGTTCTAGTACAAATATAGAAAAAAGTGATCTCTATTTCAGTTGAAATATCACACTATTTCTGAAGTATTTACTGATGAAAAGCACTTTTTTTCCTCCATACATTTTAAAGAAGTATGTGTTTGCAAGTTGTTAAGTGTTGGTTTTATTTATTATCCAAAATGCATAGAACTTGTGTATTTCTACTTTGTCCCTGTGTATCACAGACAGTAGCAAGAACTGTCTGAATCTCTTGAATTTCACACAGCATAGTTTTTAGCAACTTGAAAAAAAATAGATTTTAAAAATTACTTCTGGTTCTGCTAAGCTTCAAGTAAAGACAACAAATTTCAACTTTATCACAGTTGGAAGGTGTTCCCTGGAACTCTCCAACTTCAGATTTTGTTCTGGTCACATCTCTTAAGAATCTTATGTTATTTGATCTAGACTGGAAGGGAAGTTGCTCTCAGAAAACCTCAGAGGCATGTGTGTATGCAGTTTTAGATATGTTTTTATATATATAATTAAGGTAATTGGTACTTTGAAACAATGCTTTCACCAAAAATAAAAGCCCTTCTTTGTTTCAACAGCAAAGAATGATGGTATCTCTCATGTAATAGGAAGTTGAATCCAGAATTTCCTTCCTTTTGGAGTTGTTGAATTCCTGCCTCCCTGGTGTAGCTGTGCTTTTTAGCGAGGTTTTTCCCCCTAACGGCGGACTGATTTTAAGGAAACTTTTAACACTCTCTGCTTCAAGATAGTTTATTACATCTTGTCAGAGAGCCAAGGTCACGTAGCACACACCAGAGAGGTGCAGAAGGAGAAATGTCTGCAGAATGTCCGAGAGTGTCCGAGAATGTCCAGGAATGTCCAAGAGTGTCTGCAGAATATCCAGGAATGTCCGCTTATCAAGGTAACACCGTCTTCTTGAAGGTCAATCATCCAATTAAGGCTTAAAACGAAAGATATTTTCACTTTTCTACCAATGTTAGACAAATGCTTTAGTCACGTATACAGGAACTGCGGAATTTTTCATCCAATAATTTTTAGGAGCCTACTACTGCAAAATATGGCATAACAGAAGAAGAAGAAAGCCTAGAAACAACAACAATCCTCCATTTTGGAGTTTTTGCTTTTTATCTATTTACTACATTAATAAACCCAACACCTGTAGATTTTTCACCCTGTGATAACCTTACATAATACTCTATTATTTAGTTCTCACTGAAGTAGATTCTAGTTCTTCCCAAAGAGTTGGCAGTTTTCTCCATGGATAAATGTCAAATATAGTGTTGTCCAGGGGGGTAGAACCCTTCAAAACAGGCAGGGAAATATTCTCTGCATTCAGGGCTCCTACAGGAGTCTCATCTCTGTGATTTCCTTGTGAAATACTCTCTTTCCCTCTTCAGCTTTCTGCATCTAATTTCAAGAGGTGAAGGGCCTCTGCAACTTATTTTTAAATATGTATGTATTTAAAGGATTATAAGTCAGTTAAAAAAAAAAAAAAAGAGGAAAATAAACCCAATATTGGTGGCCCATCACTTGATTCTCTGCTCCTGACCTATATTCCTGAACGAGTGTCCCTGCCTGATTGCAGCTGCAGTGCTCCAGACACAGCAGGAAATAGGTGAACATCTGTTGTGTGCTTCAGAGGGACTGCAGCCTCTGATTTGCCTCCTCCTGGGTGCCTGGTGATTTCTCTGCAGCACAGGGAGCCCCTGCAGCACAGGCTGGCACATTCCAGCAGGAGAAAATGGCCTGGAAAAGCCCTGTGCCATAGTGAGTGAGCATTCCAGCTGCTCCTCCAAGCCTGCTGCAGAGGTGGTGGGTGGGAATAGGGAAATGAGCAGGGTATGGAGTATGAGAAGGATTCAGTGCAAAAGGAAACTGCAAGCAATGAAGGAGTAAATAAAAAAAAAAAAAAGAAAAACTAAGGGACAGTAATAGATTTCCAAAGGAAGGCTACCCAGTTGCTTGTGGTTCCATTTTCTTCTATTACTTAATAAAGGAATAATTAAAGTCTCCAGAAGGATGTTTAAACAGACTAAAGGAAATGTGTGTCTTCTGTTTCTTTATTTTTTTATTATCGTATTAAGGATTGTGTGACAGACTTATGCAATGCTTTACTGAAGGGAGGGATGGAAGGAAGGAAGGAAGCTTTTATCTGAATCATTTGAACCAGTTACATTGGAGATAAATCTCTCCTAAAATGTTCAACTTCTTAGTTTTCAGGACTAATCTTTTAGTTAGCTCAGGTTAGGAAGGTTGTTTTCGTTACTCCACAGAGGTACCTTTTATAAAAATGTCTATAAAGTACTTCAGTCTGACTTCTCATTGAGGAAGACTATTGATCCTATTTGCAGCTCCTATTTATATATCAAAAGTAATAATGTCCACGAGTGATTCTATATGCCACAGTTAATTTTAAGACCTGATCCTGAAAGGGTTCTTTAGGAAAGCACAATTTAAAATAATTTCTTATACAAAAACCCTGAAACCAAACCAAAAAAAGGCCAAACAAAAAAAAGAAACAAACACAATCCCCCCAAAAACCCCAACGCTACCTAAATAAAAGGAAAAACTGTTGAAATTAATTTGACTTATATTTAGCAGTTTAAAATACTAAACAGTTACACTGAAAACAGCCCAGCATTGTTACACTTACCCTGGAATTTTTGTTTCTACGAGGGTTTTTACGCTGTCAGTCATCACATGTATGAAATCAGGAGCATGATTCATGTTACCAGCTCTTTAAACAACAAGGAAATTTATTGGTTTATATTTCCATGGGTGTGCATTTGAGACGCAGGTGAGTGGCAAGCTAGTGAAAAGTTGGGAGAACAGAGAATTTACTCTGATGTAAAGTTTAATTGCCTGCTTTTTCTGTACATGCATATCAACTGTAGAGGTGTAACACCTCTAAATAGGTTTGCTCAGGTACATGACTCTATTAAGAGCATTGTTCTTATAAAAGGATTGATCTAGGCTGGGACTTTAAAACCAGAAACTTGACAAAACACAAAAGGTTGTTGAAATAAATGTACAATTACTTTAACTTGTGTTTCTAACACACACAATACCAGGCATAATTTTTTTAACCACCCCTGCTTTCTCTCTCTATTCATTGCACATTTAAATTCATTATGGAAAAAAAATTGGAAAAAAAAATCCCGGTAGTTATTTTTATGATCAAATACCTTTTCCAATTAGTCTTGGCACCTCACTATAATCACGATGAATGTTATTAATTCAGCAGTCTACATCCTATTAAGGGTTCCATCATAGCAGTGTGTTCAGGAACTTAATGGCTTTTGCATATTAATGCTGCAGCCTGTGGCCTTGTGTCCATTAGTGCTGTGTAATACGATGGGTTTGCACTCACACATCCACACACAAACACAGAAACATGTGGGTACACACAATTCTCCATCAGGCAAATGCAGGCTTATGAAACAGTATTTGGAATTTATGCAAGCAACTGCTTTAAGATTATTGCACATTCAGAGTGCTCTCCACCCAACAAAAGAGGTAATCAGATTATAAATCAGTAGGATATCAGTACTACATCCAAGACTGCAATAGCTGTTGTTGCCAGACGTGGTGCACAAGGGGTGGTGGTCTTTGAGGCCATGGCAAAAGTGCACCTCACGTGTATAATATTACTGTGAAGGTTTTTTAAATAAAAGAGTGGTTCAAAAACGGGGACAAGGTGATTTGTGAGAAATTGTGAAGGTTTGCAACGATTTGTGGGACAACAATTTTTATAACTACCGGGTTATAACAGTCTGATAGCCTGCCTTGCTTTCTGTTGACAGCAAAATAATTAGGAAAATATTTGAACTATCCAGCCAGATCCAAATCCAGACATAACACTGCCTTTTATCCTTTTTCGTATTAAAAAGAAAAAAAAGAAGGCAGTATACCCTGATAATGCCACTGCTGCAAGTCCCCTAGTGCTGGGCAGGTCTCAGACTTGGAGGGAATGGTCCTATTGCTTCAAACCTGAGCTCTTCCCCTGTCTTCCAACAGGAACACCACACAAGATCTATTTAGGTATTATGCCCTCATCAGAAAGCCCATTTAGAGCTGAGCAATGAAATAGTCCTTGTATCACTAATTAAAATTCAGTGATGAGGTTGCTTAATTACTCCCTCCACTGAAAATTCTTACTTTACTTTTCACATTTATTCTGGTAATAATGTGTTGAAAAGCTCATCAGCCTCTGAAGGAAGGCAACAATTTTTCTCATGTACATAATCATTAAACTGACAAATAGGCACAGCACCATACAGTTATCAGTATTAGCACTGCAGACCCTTCACTATTAAAACTCTTTGCAGCAGAGGATTAAGTGCATAACGGGGGGTATGGGGAGGGGGGAAATGGTAGGAAACAACCAAGTTTGAAATCCTTCCCTTCCTTCCCTTTTCTGTCAAAGCAGTCACCTCAAATCAATTCATACTGAAATTCCTCCTTCCTGTACCAAAGCAAGATAATTGAGTGCACTTGATTCTGTAAAAAATTAATGATCTTATTTGCTTTTTCTTTATGGTTTAGTCTAAAATGCTTTTCTCTTTTTTCTTTATTTTTTTTCATTCATGTTCATAAGATCTTTAAGCTGATGGATGAGTGTAACTGCCTGCTGCAGGCTGTTTTCAAAATCAGTCACCAGCTCTGCCTGTGAAATAAGTAGGTAGAGGGGTAGAGGGGAAAATCTTCTAATTAGCTTGTTGAAAATTAACTTGGGTAAAATAACTGCTTTGCAGCTCCTCAGTCATCTCTCTCCTTCTTCTTCAATGCCACCAGGATAACTTGCTGGGAAATGGAAGACCCAAAAGATCCCCTAAATTGTCACTACCATTCCCCCAGGCAACAGTGCAACATATGGGACCCGAGGGATGTGTGGTGTGATGCTACCTGCAACTCTTCCTCTCTTCTTTTAATGCAGAGCTCTGGATCCAGAGGCCTCTATAACTACAAATAGGCATGGCAGCACTGCCAAAATAGGTAGTTTAGAAGCACTAAAAATCTCTTTGAATAAAGAAGGAAATGATAGCGAATTTAAGCTGCTCAAGAAAACAGCAGCACGATAAATACTGTATGGAAATAGGATGTTTCTTTAAGAGATGGAG
Source organism: Daphoenositta chrysoptera (assembly GCA_013397915.1). NCBI lineage: Eukaryota > Metazoa > Chordata > Aves > Passeriformes > Daphoenositta > Daphoenositta chrysoptera. The sequence goes on from VZRO01000218.1 coordinate 784,743, forward strand.
GAAGGAATGCTGAAGCTTTTATTGAGCAGTTAATGCCCTCTCTACTTATTATCTTTGGAGTTTTTAAACCTTATGGCAGTCAGACATTTTAAAATTGAAGAATTTAATCTCTTCTACTGTGAAAAAGGGGGACCCAAAATGGGATTTGATCTTAAGTTCCAGGATGTTGGTTTAATTTTGCAGAGCTTGATGTTTTCTTTTGGTTTGTTTTCTTGGCATCATTTTGCTATGGGTCCACAAACAGGGAGGTAAAATTCAAGATGTATATCTGGAGTGTGATGCCTACCTTTCACAGGCATTTTTGCCTTGGAAAGGCAAGTATTTCCTGTAGGATAAAAATTACTGCCTTTCCAATTTTGCTGGTGATAAGGCAGGTGAAACAAAGTCCAGCACTTCTAGGAATCACATCTTGGGCTTGCATTTTGAATTTGAGACATTTGCTCACTGTGATGATCTTGGACACTTACTTACTCAGCTTTATGTTCTAATCCTTTGAGGTACATAAAGAATGATTAAGAGTAGAAAACCCACATGGCTTATATATTTTTGGCAGCATTGCCAAATCTTTTGATGCAATCTTACAGTTGCATGTGCAGTTTTTGTCCAGAAACTGTCTGTATCCAAATTTCCCCATTGCACCATGGAATTTGGAGGCAAACCATTGAAATACTGTGCTAAACCTGTCAATTTGGATCAGACCCTCTGAAAAGCTTGGACTAAATGATGCAGTCTTTATTTTGTATGCATGATTAGAAAAAGCTCTTGCAGAGGATTAGAGGAGGACTAGATTTCAGGTAATGGAAGACGTGCTTTGTTTTGGTACTTCCAATTGCTCTTCATTCCACTGTAGCCTGTCAGAGTCAGCACTGGATGAACCCTCTGGGAGGGAACTGTGGTGGCTTCACCACTTTGAATTATTTAAAAGCAATCTCATTCTTCAAGCAAGAGTCATTGGGTCTAATGAGGGGCTAAAGCAACACATTATGGGTGCAAAAGACCAGATGTAACTGGAAACTCTCACACCTCTTTGTCTCGGGGCATGAGTTACAAAGGTGCATTAATTGGAGTTGAGGAAAGCAGCAAAACCAAAGGCATGGCTTCAGATGAGGGCTTGGATAACTCGTGCCCAGGCAGAACGCACAGTTTGGAATTATGTTTTCATCTAGGGAGACGATTGGTCTGAAAATTAATATTGTGCTGGATATGTCAACTAGCAATTATACAGCCCTTTACGTTTTCCAATCAAGAGATGACTATTTTCTATTCTTAACCCTTCTGAATTTTTTTTTTTGGGGGGGACAAAGCAACTGAAAGCCATTTTCCCCAAATTATATGCTTGCACAGCAAATTAAACAAGTGTAGGAATCATTCAATGAATGTCACAGTGCAGTTGGCTATGTCAGAAATGTTTCTATTCAAAAATTATATATAGCATCTCCCCTCCCCAAACCTGTCTGGGGTTAAAGAGCTTTCAGAGGTTCCAAACTCTAATTTATTGTGCTGTGTAACCAAGGATCTCAAGAATTATTATACTCTGTAGGATTTGCTACCGTGTAATCTTCTTGCTAAAAGATGTTTTCTCTTTTTATGTCTCTCGCTAAGCACTACTCAGAATGCAATAAGGATTTGTATTTTCTTGCTCGTTAACAAAAAAGAAAAAAAAAGAACAACAAAAAAAAAGAACAAACACCACCTCGCCTCCCAAACATACATAAAGCAAAGAGCCAAAATAACCCTGTGCTGAACCCTAGTCTATTTGCAGTGACAAAGTACAGCTGATTAATAAGATATGATTATCTTTCATACTTGCCACCTACAGGTGTCAATGATGGCATGCAAAGCTTTTTCTGACTGGAAAGAGCTTTGCCTCTGAAAGTATATTGAGATATTAGATTTGGAAAGATGGTGGTGTAATCAGTTACCTATCAAAATGAAATAAATGGAAGTGACATTGTGCCTGAACTCTGATATCTTTCTAACAAAAAAAAAAGTATTTATGGCTGTATTTTCAGAATTACACCATTCGTAAAATTTCCATTTGGGAAATCATTTGTTGGAAGGATACTGAAAATTCAAGCTGTAAAGGGACAAGAAAATCACAGCTCATATGTCAAAAAAAAATGTACCTTTTTTTTTCTTTTTTTTTTTTTTTGTAACAGTGGAATATTATTACCTTTTCTGAATCATTTTTGGACTAAGAAATATGTCACTAAACATATTTAGATATTGAGTTAGCTTTAAGAAAATCCCTCTAATTGAAGCTGGAGATGTGATGAATCCTCTCCTGTGTCAACTTTTTTCCTTTGGTATTGAACATATCATCCTCACTGGTGAAGAGAAGGTGGGAGAAATTTCCTCAGCAGAGTACAGCTTGCCTCACAAGTCTGAGAAAGAAAGGTACAGCCCAGAGAACTCCACGTGCTGATTAGGAAAATATTCTGCTTGATCAGTAAGGGGTTACTGAAAAATTAATGCCTAAAGAAGATCTGAGGGCTTCAGTGTAATAAACAGCTGTAGCAGTAATGTGTAAAAACCTCTTCTAAGTTAAATAAGTGCTAAGACTCCTACCCTTGCAAGCAAAATCTATAGGATGTAAGCTATATGCTTGTCCACATTTCAGAGCAGAGCAGAAATATTCTTAAAGCAACTGCTTGAGGGGTAATTTTTGGGCTTTTTTTCCTTGCAAAAGTGTAGACAAAATGCACTGTATCTATTTGTAATGGGAGGTAATGAGCTTCTCAGCTGATGAAGCCTGAGCAGTGACTTTGTGCTACCCCAGCAGAGCTGATGAGCACAAACAAGCTCTAACTCCGTGCAGATCTCAGAACTGCCAACTATGCCAGGCAAGGGGCAGAAATAATAAAGGCAGATTTCCATGAGCTTCGTTCTGGTGTACAACTTTTGGAGTCCCAAGTAAGTCTTGAGCTCTAATTAAATATTTTTCAGCACATGGGCTATTTGCAACATCTGTTTTCCTTTCCAGCTATTAACGAATAACATTTGAATTCACAGTGCAGTTTTGAGGGATTGGGATTTTTTTACGGTTTTGGTTTTTTTTTTTCTTATGAGACAATTACAGAATCTTGTTCCTTTAAGTGGTTACTGTTTATTTTCATGTCGAACTCCTGCTGTCAAATCTGGTTGGTAGATGCCAAAGAGCTAAAAAAAAGGGTTAGAGAAGCACATGCACAGACAGGATTGGTAACATTTTCTGAGGAAACAGGGCTGAACAAGTGCTTCTGGTTCCTGGATCCCTTGACCACCAGATGCTCAAGAATGCTTTAGCTGTGAACACAACATGTCAGAACAGAGCAGAGGGATGGAGCTGGGGTCAAATCACCATCCTGTGACATTAATTTCCTTCTTTTATTTCCTTTCAAAAGAAGAAAGACATTTAATTGGAATGCAGGATTGAGATGTTGAAAACTATTCACAATAGTAGCTTTGGAGTTCAAAATGGGGCAAACACACTGAAAATACCATTGCAAATTTTCACTTTCCTCCCCCAAATGCTTTCATATCACACTTCTTTCCTGTAAAAGGAAAAGGAAAATGCAAAACTGTGCAGTATTTTTGTGTGTGAGTGTCTGTTACAACCTGATTTGTCTTGTGGCTGTAGTTTATTGACTTAAAGTTTATACAGATTCCCAGGTACCAAATGTTTTACTGGGTCATCAGCTGGGTCTGCAGTTTTATAAGCTGTCTTGTTGCCAGGCTGTTCTCAGCAGACACAGCACTGCCGGGCGAGAGGTTACAAGGATGAAATAGAGAAAAGAAGTAAACAGCAGAGGAGTAGAGAAAGGCAGAAGGCAGAGGGGAGTGGGACTGTTGGTTAAGTGGAAGATGCTGGGTTTTGTGGAGAGAATTTGTACAGTGCTCTGCACCCTGAGGTTTCCCTGAACCCAGACAATCTAACAATATAAGATTGTGGATCCAGCTGGGTGGTCACCCTCCTGTAATGCTGAATACTCCTATTGTTCCTTCCTTCTGTCTGTTTACATGGTGGATAAGTTTCCTCTGTGTATTACCAGCATGTGACACTATTTCCTGAGCTGAATCTCTTTGTACTTTCTTTTGCTCTTCTTCACGGGACTCTTTGTTATTTCTGTCTCAAGTGGTGTTCGCAGCTTCTCCTAAATTTAAATTATCTGTGAATTTAACTAACATGAAGTTTGTTACTTCTGGAATGTTAATTATTACATTAAACAATTCAGATAGATCCTTTCAATTTTCTGCACTACATTATATTAAAGCACGGTGGTAATTAGTTAATGAACCCTTCTAATGAACCTTTCATTCTTAGACCAGATCTCTAAATTAGCATGAGTACAGAGCACTGCACATTAGCTTGGCTCACTCTCTGCTTAGTCAGAGAGGGCAAAATGCAAACACTGGATCACTGAGTCTGCTGAATCCATGTGAAGGGATTGCTTGAAGAAAATAACCTCCCTGATACAGAGACCACAGTCTATCTCACCACAGATAAAAGAAGAAGGTATCATTTTGTATTTTCTTTAGTGGGGATTTCACCAGGTTTAGCCACAAATTAGATTCCTACAAAGTAGGGAGGATGACTGGCAAAACTTTATTCTATTTGTTTTCTCATTTTTCCTTTGAAACTCCTTTTACTTTCATCAATATAAAGAACAGGCAGACACATCAAATTAAAGATTTTGAATGGAAGGATCAAACAAATCTTATCAGTCTGCAGGAGAGAAGAGAAATTATTTGAAATGTCCAGTTGTCCATGTCATAGTCTCTCCTGCTCAATGGTAAAGGGTTTGTTAAAGGCTCTGGAAGAATATATCCATAATGGATATATGGCTGCTCTAGCAAACGAGCAGGAGTTCAGGTTTTTAAGAGCTTTAACCTCACAGCAGCCTTATGCCACTGAGGAACTAAGACACAAAGAGATGAGTGATTTGTCTTTGGTTACAGCGGGCAGAAGATCCCTCACCACTGGTTCTCTGCATCCCCTTTTTTTATTAACTAATCCCATACATAATTGTGGAGATCAAATATATCCCATTTTCCTCTTAAAAGAAGAAATACACTGATTTGCTTTCTGAAATATGTGGCTGTTTATAGCTTGGGACACCTTTGTTTCTTCTAGCTTGAGCTAAGATGAAGTAATTTTCAGGATTTCGTACTTAATTCTTGAAAAGGGTTATATTGTTGATCCCTTTAGAAGCAACTGGTATTATCCATTTTTAAAGGAAAATAATGAGGTTGCCCACTCACTTTCATCTCTGAAAAGAATATATTTGCACTCACTCTTTTATGTTTATATTTTAATGTAAATATTGCAAAAATATAATGTGCAGACTGAAAAATGCTATCGTTTTTCTATGGCGCATTTTGATGTTCTGTCTACAATTTCAAAGCATTCACTTCTTGAATTATTTTTAAAGGAAGAAATACTTTGTAAAGAAAGAAACACATGGTAACAGCCTATAATCTGTTTGCAAAACTCTCTCCCAGTCCGTTGTAGTGATGCACAGGATGGGATGCCTGTGGAATGTTACTTTGTCACACACTGGCAAGGAGATCTGAAATGCACCAGATCTGTGTGAGGCCATCTCATTCTGTGCCCTGTGCAAGAATAGACTCTGTCCAAAACGATTTTAAGAAATCCTAGGGGAATTTTGACAGTGACTTTTAAAAATTATGCTATGAAACTTGCCTTTCTAGTTACATTTTATAAAATAAGAGAGAACATTTTGGGGAAATTACCCAGGCACTTTTGTGCCCCTTCCCAGATGAAATGTGGTTGGCTTTGTTTTTATTGAAAATTCCATCTGATCTCGTAAAATTTCTCTTTAAAAATCAGCAAGAGACAAGAAATTACATTACTGGTCACAGTGCATGCAACTTGAATGAGTAATTTTTCCTCTATATTTAAGTCCCAGGCACACCTTATCTATGCTTTGTACCTTGGTGTTTTCTCCAGTGACTTCTGGTGAGCACCCAATTGTTTGCACACCAAGACTCTCATTGGAATAAACAACTAAACCCTTATGAACGTGCTGTAGGTTTTCTTAGACCAGCTGAGATAACTCTGACAAACACAGACTGAATCTGTTTATTGTCAAAAGATGTCCAAGTAGAATAATTTAACTGAAATAAGATCAATTATAATAAAAGGTCTATTGCTCACTAGGGGATCTCAGAGTCCCAAAGAACAATGAAATGTGTGGGTTGAACTTCAGAAGTGTTTCCCCTCAATGTAGCTTTTTAAATTATTTTCTTTTTTTTTGCCTGCTTAATTGCTTCCTCTGTATTTCTGCTCTGTGGGAGAGTTAGAGAGTGATTCTGAAACAGGAGGATGTCATATTTATTCTGCAGGCATTAAGAGTTCTAATTACTCCCTGATGATTCTCATACACAAAGCATTATATTTATGATGCTTTTTCTTAAATGATTAAACATGTATTGGTTAAATGTTTGCTAAATATAAGGGCATCACATCCTTGATACTGCTTCCCAGTAGGAAAATAAGAATAAGGAAATAGTAGGTAGCTGTTGCAGGAAAGTGTTTCCCAATAGACAGTATCTATTAATCAGAAAGATACAGGCTGTCCTGTTTTTAAAAATATATATCTAATTATACCACACCTTTTTTAATATGTGGTCCCATCTAAATTGTTTTCTTTTTGTTGTTGTTGTTTATGATTTTTCCTGTTTCACATCTGTTCTGTCTGCTCTTCATCACATAAATAAAACCTTTTGAGGTTTGACTTTGTAAAAGTGTATCTCAGGTAGCTCATTAGAGTCACTTCTTTGTTTCCAAATTGGCAACAACATTTCTTTTAAAAGTTATTGCCTTCAGCATGCTGAAGATCAAATGGAGTGTGTGCAAAGAAAACCAAACTGAAGGACACAGAGTGGAAGTTAGGCAGGGAAAAGCCCTGAGTGGCAGCCCTAGGGACATAGGCCTCGTAAAAGTTGTCTCTGCATTTCCATTTTGTTTGGGACCTGTCCTTGCCTGCTGCTTTTTCTCCCTTCTTCCTTATTTCATATTGACTCCTGGGATTCCCTTTATCTAATTTGTTCTTCCCTTAATTGGCATTATTTCCTTTATCCCTTAACAGCTCTGCTTTCTTGCCAGCTCCCCTTCTCCTTTTCTCACGCAGGCTGCGTGTTGAGATTGCTGGCATTGCCCTGTTCTGCAGCATTTCCAGCTCCTTATTTCCTATTTTCAAGCTGCCATTGGTGGGAGGGATGACACTGGCATCTGATGCAAAATTCTGCACCTGCACATCAGCTGCCATCCTCTGTTCAGAACGTGGTTGCCAAAAGCCTTGAATGCTACTCTGAGTGTGTGTGTGTGCCAGCACAAGAGGTACAGTGGGAAGAGCTGGTGGGAAAGCATGCAGGAACATGCTTAATGCTTAATTTTAAAAAAAATTCTTTTTTTTTGCTTGGTAAAAGCATTGTCAGTGGGGAGATGGGTACAAAATACCCAGGCAAGCCCTTATTCCAGCTCTCAAACTGTCTGTTGAGTCTCTCACTCCACCCATGGCAGGTTTGTCATATTCTGAATTTTTGGTAACTTTTTCCGTGCTCTCAGTGGGAAATACATGCACATCCTAAAATGATGTTACTTTAATCTTGATGTAAATAAGGAAGAAATGATGGATGCCACTGCCATCATTATATCTCTTTCATCAAACCAATAGCTTTTAAGAGAAACAAAACACAGAGGCACCAACATAAATTACTCTTGGTAGTGCATAAACTAGGTGAGCTAAAATAACCACGATCATCATGGGTATTTGATTGCTCCAGTAGAACATGTCAAAATAAAAGGGATGAAACGCGTAAGGTGCATCTGTGTAATGAGGATGGAGTGAAGCTTTGAGCCCCACATGGACTTGGGACCTGAGGGTTTGTAGGCCAAGAAACAAATGCTTTGAAAAATGCTGTCCATGGTGTAGTGTAGAGAGGCATTCCAAAGATGCATGTCAGTGAGGGAATAAAACGAAGATCTGAGGGCAGGAAGTAACAGCTTCTCCTGAAAGCTGCAGAGAGCTGTGGCTGCCTGGGGAACAAGCTTTACTCCTTGCAGCAGCAGCTGGGTAAACACCATTGTTCTGAGATGTCATATTTCACTCCTCCACTCATTGACCAGGTCTTGAGAGCTGACCATCACCAAGAAACGCATTGTCCAGTGCTGAGTGATTGGTAAGTTGGGCAAGCCTTAAATGTGTAACTCTGTGTGTCAGGAGCAGGCTGTGTGTGGGGCTGCAGATAAAAAGACATGATGAAATGGATTTCTTCAAAGTTTTTATTTCCTGGGCCTACTGTGCTGCATAACACGTAAATTGAGAAGGGCTCCACCGAATCCAGGGATGGATGGCATTTACTCTGCTGCGGTCGAGATCAAAGCGAGTCTGGGAGACGTATGAATTTTAGTGCCTGCAACGTTGTGTACTATGCACACAAACTGACAACTCCTGAGCTCAGTTCCTGCTGCTAAGTGCCTTCCTCACAACCTGCAAAGGCAGATTCTTTAATTAACCTTTAAATGATAATTATTTCACTGGCAGTGCACCAACCTGGAATCAAAGTAACTCAGTTCATCCTGTGTAAGGCTTGTCTCTGGAAGATATGTTAGATTATCTGGAGTACCTTGGTGAAGCTGAAGACTGCTTCACCTGCTTGATTTTTTCTGTATCCTGGTGGATCAGTGGGTAAATAGGATAAGGATGGGGAGATATATGGGACAGGGCAGATAGTTTGCTTTCATGAGAACACTACAGAGTGGAAAAGGCAGAGTGCAGTGAGGAGTCCTTGGGGAAGCAACATGAAAATGTACTGGGAAGTCCAAAGGAAAACTGTCCACCTTTGTGACTTTGGAAATTACCTAAGTGGACCTTACTGTGAGAAGCACTGCTGTGCAGATAGGGAAAGACTTGCTGTGATATTTGAGAGACATACATCCATGAAATAAGTGGTAGCACTTGCTGTCACTTCAATGCGCTGGGCACGGAGCTGTTCTGCTGCACAGGTGGCTGGTTCTCCTGCCTGGCCTGTTGGGGCTACAGAGAGCAAGAGGTTAATTCCTCTCAAAACAAGGCAGGCAAATGATTTCCCAGGCATTTATCATGTTCAATTTCTGACCGTCCCTCATTCCTTGCTGATTTTTATGCAGTAAGTCCATCTATATCCTGATAGTTCAGTACAATCACCTGACCCAAACACGTGAAATGCTTGAGGCCTCTCATAGTGTTGTGTCCATAAAAGCTGTGGGAGAATTGTCTTCCCCAGCCTGGGATAGAGATGCAACTGAAGAGGAAACATGTCTAAACATGTTGCTATTCACTGCAGAGCCATCATTTTAGGGAAGGTGATGATGTCAGGACAAGCAGCCTTCTCTTTTTTCCCACAACTTGCTTGTTTCCCCCAAGTTTTCAGGAAGAAACTGCCATGAAATAAAAGAACAGAAATGGTGGGTAAACTGTCTTCTGCTTTCAGGGCATTTTTTTCAATCTGATTGGAAATCTCCCTGGGAGTGATGGTATTGCCTTTTGTTATTTAACTCCAGAATGTCCCAAGAAGCTTGATGCTCCCACCTTCAGCTTTTTGATTCTGTCAGCAGCACGTCTCTGGAGGTGTGCTTTACTCTTCACTAAAGCCACATTGTGGCTGTGCACATAATTCACTGGTTCCCATTTGTTCCCATGTGTTCATCAGCAAGTCTCTCATCTGAATGACTGGAATATATTGCTGTCTCCAGGCTAGTAAAGTCAGAATAAATGGATGAGACCACATTCCTTATCTCCAGACTGCAGAAACTTTTGTCAATCCACAAGATAGACTGGGCAGAAGCAGAATGCATAACAAGATCATTTGGGGTCATGGTACAATGATTAGATTCCTGCAGCCTGTGTTACTGTAGATTAGTGCTCTGACTCCCTGGAGGAAAAACAAATTTGAAATTCTGTGCTGCAGCCAGATGCCAGGCAGGCCATCATAAACAGAGTGTGAATCGGGGAAGAACTCACGTCCTTTTTCAGCTACTGAGATCTTTTCCCAGAAAACCCTAATCTTGGTCCTAAATGGAAAGCTCAGTTCACTTTGCAATGCTGTACTCAAATGGGATATTTCTGGCTGCTTGCATGGATCACAGCTGTGGTTTGGTGAGCTTTAGGAGTGGTGCTTTTTCTTGAAAGAGGGAGAGAGGTCAGAAATGCACAAAAGCTCCAACTCTGACTGAAAGTTTTCGAGAGCTTTGTGGTAAGACCTAGACAAAATTGACCAGGGATTACCTTTGTGTCATGGAATCAGTTATGATATCCACTGAATACATGTGAGAGACCACAATGTACTTAGAAATAAATGAGTACTGGGCATGAGACAGGCCGGGGATGTGGTCTCTATTCAGCACTGGCAAAGGGAAGTTTTCCAGGTTTTGGATGTCTGGCTGTAGTTTCACAGCACACATGGTAAAAGGCATTCTCCAGGTCAAAGGTGATGTGCATTTCTAGTCTGTGCATTTGCTCCTGGGACAGGGGTTTATCAGTTTTCCTCTCTCACCTGACTTTTGCAGCACGGCAGCTGCTTTGGATGTGGTTTGGCTTATAGAGAAAAAGGGCTTAATCCTGTTTAGAGGCAGCCCCTTAGAGTGCTTGAGAGCAAGTACTTTTGTCCAAAATCTTGGGATCATGTAACAGAGAAGTTCAGGTTTCTCTAAACACACTACATACCTTCCATGGAGAAATACTGTTGTGGGAAGCTGAATTTCTAATACAAGCATCAAGCAGAGAATTAATAATTAATTTTAAGGAAATAATTAAGCCTCATATCATAAGAAGAAAAAAATAATTCTCTTAACAGGGCACAAACTGAAAAAACTCCCCCATCCTTCATTTTTATGTAGTAAAAGAAAGAGAAACATTTCATTCCGCCAGAAAACAGAAAACAACGAAAAAAAGGTGTTAGCAAATGTGATCTTATTCCAGCAATGTCCAACCTAAGAGAACAATTTGTGCTTCTGCCAGTAGATACTGCAATTGGATACTATTTTGTGGCAGCAGAATTGTTGTAACTGCTGTGAAGGCACAGCATGCTGCTAAAAACCTGGCAACTTTTATGAATGCCATTTATATTACTGTAGGCTTTCTATAAACAGTGGCAATAAAAAGCTAAACTGTTTTAGGAATAAGATGCAGATATTAAAGATGAGTTTTTCTGCAATGGTAATGCCTTTTGGCAAGTGTGCTGACATTTAAAGAAAAAATAAAAATAAAAATAATAAAAGTATCTCTTAGAGATAAAGACTTTCTAACTGCAGCCTTGACAGCAAGCAGAAGCCCTTCCCCAAGACAGAGCAGCAGATGCAGAAATTAAACAGAATTCATTTTCTTGCTAATCTTGCAAGACTATGGGGACAGAGCACTGCTCCCAGGTAGCAAAAGCATTTATTTTATGGATGAATATCACAGGGGAAAGAGCAAGTTTTTTGGCTGCCCTCTAATGCATGGCTCCACTAGGTAAAGCACAGCTTTACAGATATTTATGTTGACCCGTTTGAGCTCATATATTAAGAGTTCAAAACTAGTTTGTTTGTTTGGCTTTGGTTTTGGTTTTTGGTTTGGATTTTTGTTTCGGTGGGTTTTTTTGAGCTGTCACATTTTAGGGTTTTCCTTTGGGTCAGAGGACTTTCCAATGAAGACCTTGGAACACTTATTTATGGGTATCACTGTAACAGGCCATACCTGATGTCACAGATATATATTTGAAAGCTTTGAACTACATCAACTTTGTTAGTTTTCATTCAAACCATAATTTCTGTTGGTTTCTAGAGTTGGAGAGGTTTCCTTTCAGTCTGGTCTGAAATAAATTTTCTCCAGAAGATCCCTGAGCTGAAAATGGCTGAAGGTTAAAGAACATGCATGGTCTACTTTTATATTCTTCACTAGTCATGTCCTTTTAGCCATCACCAGAGACTGGCCACTAGGCTTTGGTCTGAACTATTGAAGATATTCCCCTATTCACATTTTCTCGTGTACTGGTGATGTTTTCCATCAAACAGCTTCTGGGTAAAAAGAAAGGGGAACATGATGGGAAAAAGCTTGCTGGTTTTAAGCTCCAGGATCCTTTCATACAAGAACAGCTGTATAGTAGCAAATCAGTCATGTAAACACTCTTACACCTTGCAAGAATGATCCCTCTATCGCAGGAGCCCTCAGTTTTAAAGAGGGTGTGTTTAAGTCTGTTTTATGCTTTCCTCTGTGATTAAAAATATTAATAGAATCCCACTCATGCCTAACCACAGAGAATTTAGAAAAAAATGGTATACTGTAAACTTATGGGGTACTTATAGCCATTCACACTTAATCATAGGCTAAAGGAGTAGTGTGGGAGTTGCATGTGCAGCTTTCCCAGCAGAGAGCTGCTGCAAATACCCCGGGCACCTGCTGCCCAGCCCAGCAGTGGGCCAGGGTTTGCAGGAGTGTCTCTAAGATTGGGTGGTTGTTCATTGTCTGCAGCACCAAAATTATGCCTACCCAAACTGCATTCAGTGCCTGCTATTCATCTTACCTGGAGCAGGATAACAAGAGGCTGTGAAATCGGTGCCTACTCTCCTGATCATAAGCAATTGTTTCTCCCATGTTGTAGGAGGCTGTGAATATAAATATAGTTAAATATAGTTTTACCCCCATTTCCCTATTGTTCCACAGAAGCCTGAATTCTCTCTGCTGCATTTGGTACTTGCTATCTTGCAGAGCTGGGTACAATGTATAACCCTATTTTTTTTTGAATATGAGACTTTATTTTCCCTTCTATTTGTGGACTTCTGGTGAACAGATCGACGTTTTCTCAAAGTTATTCAGTGTGAAAATAATTAGGGACATCGAAGCATGAAGTTTGAGGGAAAATGGAAAAGGAAGGATGATTCACTGGCTGTATATCACTTCTTTAGGGATGATATTTACTGAGCACTGAGATTCAACATCCAAGCTCTTTGCATTCAATTCTCTAACTTCAAGGCTTTGTTTCTCGTGTTTGAATTGTAAGGAATCAGGAATCAGCATAGTGGAGCTTTTTTTTCAAAAATAATTGCTCTCTACATTAAATCTGAAATATTTGCTTACAATGGCATTTTGAGTAAAAGTTTAAGCCCACATGAATTTGTGAGAATTGGGTGATGTGACTTAGAAGGTTTATGAATATATCCTACAAAACTTATTTAAATTTTTCCTGAAAAATGTACAGAACTTTTTTTTTTTTTTGAAGCTAATCCCCAGTTCATTCATTAAATAAATGTGTCTGCAATTTTCAGTTGCTGAGGAAACAAATCCAAAAACTACCAAGAGTCAGTCTGCTATTAGTAGTAGTATCAGTAATTAGGTTTGCCAGATCTGTTTGACAAGAGCTATGGAGCTGGGAGAGGCACTCTGTACTGCCTCCATAACCCTCACAACCCTCACATCCTTTCCCTGTAGAGTTTTTACACTCAGAGCTCCATCAAGTTCCTGTGGGATTCTTTAGAAATTTGCTTTCAAAGCTTACTGGGGGAGGCTGGAGCCCTCCACACACAGAGGTGTCATTCGGGCTGCTTTAGGATACCAGGGCTCTGTGGGCAATGAGCTGAGGGGAAACAGGACCTGCAGGGCACCAGAATCTCTCTAAAGGAGCAGCTGGATATCACTCAGCACATCCTACATCTCTGGAATGACCTTAAACATATTTGTATAGAATCCCAACATTGCTGAGGTGAAAAGGCATCTCTGGAGATTATCTAATTCAAAGCCCATGATCAAAGTAGGGACAGCTAGGGTAGATTGTCCACAGCCATGTCCAGTTGTTTTTTATCATCTCCAGAGATGGAGACTCCATAACTTCCCATTGCAACCTCTTCCAGTCCTTGTGTACCCTCACACTAAAATTTTTTTTCCTGTATTTTGAGGTGTTCAGCTGCCAGGGCAGCTTCGAATAGCAATCCTGTTGTGTCTGGCTTGAGTGCTGTGGTCACCAGCCATCTTTCACTGACACATCCAGGTCCTGTTTTGCATAAAAGTGGGAAGTGCAGGCAGCTGTGTGCAGGGCTGGGAGCAACGTGCCACTGACAAAAGATGTTTCAACACCTGGTCCCTTTAGTTGCTAAAATCAGAGCATATTACATTAGATTCACCATGGTCAGATTCATATGATGTGTAAGGTGATATGACTTTAATTTATCTGATGCTCAGTTTCCTTGTGTCCCACCAGGACAGCCTATGTTTCTTAATGTATGCTGGGATATTTAGAAGTGCATTCCACCTGTCCCATGGGGCAGTGTCTCAGTGAGTGTCTCTGTCTCAGAGGGAAAGGAATCACACCTGTCTCTTCTCTGCCTCTACCAGGAGCACGGGGCTGGTAAATCTCACCCAACTTCTATCCACGGGAAACAACATCAACATCCTATACATAATTTCTAAAATTTGCTCGTGGCATAAACACACAAGGGTAATTCACAAGGCAGGGAGGAATCAGTTATGCTATAGGTAGGCACCCTAGGCAACACCGCACTGACGGAGCTTTTTGCGAGGAAATAGAAAAAAGCAAATGGCTTTCCTGTTCAGTGCAGCAGCCCAAGGATGTCAGCTGCAGGCACAGATTAATCTGGGGTAAGCAGGGGTGTGAGTGCAGAGCGAGCAAGGCCACGGTCACTGCTGGAAAGCTTCTGGCAGCAAATGCAGAGCAGCTCATGGGGTTCCTCCCTGGGCAGCTGCTGTGCCTCACATCCCTGCCCAGGGCTGCCTCTGGAACCCACAGCCTGCAGCACCCACCAGGAAACCCCTCTGCCCGCCTGACAAGCTGCTTTCAGGCCAGGAGATGTCTCAGTAGGAGATGCACATCTGCCAAGGAATTGGGAAAGGGCCCAGCCCCTGTGACAGCAGAAATGGCCTGCTGTGTCAGAGCAGGGGGCTGGGACTGACACCTGGGGCTGTCACCAAAGGCCTTTTTTGTCTGTGTGAGCCTGGGTGCTGGCTGGGGTGGTTCTCCTCCTGCTGCCCTGCATCTGCAGTCCCTGGATTAGCAATGTGACTGGCTCATCCTTCCCTATTCCCCTCAGTGACTGTGCAGACCTGTTTGCCATCATTTATTTTATTCTGAAGAGGTTGGTATTACTTGCTGCCTCCAGCTTCCTGTGGCAGCAAGTTTTGTGGATCTTGATAATTTAGTGGGACTTTTTTGTTGTTGTTGTTTGGTATTATTATTATTATTGTTACATAACTATGTATCTTCAGGCCTGATCTGAAGATCAACACTGTATCCAATATTCACCTGTAACAGCCTTTGGTACCTTTCCAGTGAAGGAAGGCAGCCACCAGCCACTCCTTTCTAGTCATTCTCTGCCTTTCTTTCACCTTTCTGTGACAGAAGCAGCAAGAAAACCAGATTTCACCCGTGTCAGGATGAGGAGACTTGCATGGTCTCCTTCTGCTCCAAGATGGAGCTGCATGCCTGCTAAATGGAAGTAATTATTAGCATCACTGTTGCTGTGGTCTGATAATTTTATCTTGTGATGATTGCATACATGGGAACTTGGCTGATTGTCACAGATAGAACAGAGCTGGGTGAAGAAAAATCCATACACATTCATCATTTGAGTCAAAATCTGACTATCTCTCTACTAATTGTTGCAGATGTGCTTGTCTATACCTAGGCTTTGGTTCTGCATGACCTAAGCTCAGCAGAGGACAAAATATGACCCATGATTCTAAATCCTTGAAGAAAGGGACCATTTCTTTTTCTTCTAGAGACAAAATATGCCTTAAGTACCTAAGGACTTCACCCTGCTACTCTCTACAGGAACTTCACCTTGGAACACCTCCCCTTCTAGTAACACCACACCATTCAAGTTTTGCTAGCGTGAACAACCACATAAAGAGAATTTCAGAGCCACGCATGTGGTGGTGGAAACAGGACTTTAAGCTAATGCCCCAAGAAGGAGAGTGCAAACAGCACTATGTGATTCCCCTGACCCTTGGAAAAACTGATAGCATAGCTCAAATGGCTCAGAATAATCCCTAGGCTTAATATCTGAAACAAAAAAAATCAATGTAGGAATCTGAATAATGGATATGTTTGAGGAACTCTATCCTCCCCAGAGATAAGCAAAAATAAAAGGTGAAATTTATCGACACACTATTGGGAATTCATTGAAATCTGTTCTGTGGGAAGCGATGTGGGCAGTTCTTCCCCCTTCAGATCCATAAAGCAACTTTCACAGAAATAATTTAAACTTGCCAATTCCATTGCTACCATAAGAAAGTTGCCAGTTTGTACACAGTTGGTGAAAACTCTGCTGCTTGCTAATGCAAGCACTTGATCAGTTCTTTTGAGTGGAATTTTTACTGCAGCCAAAAGCAACTTCAGTTCTTCACAACAGGAATAAAAGGATTACAACTTGCAGTTAAAACTAGATGATTTTTTTTTTTTCTTCCCTTGAGAGGAACATAGGAAAATGAGAATTAGATTTTTGTTGACATATCCCTGATTATTTTTCATCCTTTTTCGTTACAGGAATCTTCGGAAACAAAAATTGTTCCGTGAAAGTGGGTGTCTCTATTAAGAAGAAAGGTTCTGTAGAAGCAAAAACATTCAAAAAACTAGTTATCCTCAAACAACCTGATTCTCAGATGTAGTCCATCCCCCTGAGAAAACTTAAATTTGATTTATTTGGCTGTGAGGAAAGGCAGCCTCTGGAACTCCCCTGCTGGCTCTTGCCACTTGGGCTTTTGCTGACATGGTTCCCATGAGATTTTCTGGCCATTTCAACAGATATCTGAAGTGTAGATTTGTTGTGAAAAGAGCAGATCTAGAGAATAAATTAGTCTGTTCAGGTGTACCTCATACTCTTCCTTTGCTTGAAGAAAACTTCCTTTGAACAGGCTGAAAATAAAGGGTTTTTTCTGTCAACTGGCACCAAACACAGTGTGATTCCTGTCTTGAGGTTTTTAGGATGATTCTCTGCAATCTCCTGCCTGGTCAGCTTGGAAACAAGGCTGCAAACACAGAATATCTGTTCTGGTTTTGTTCTCCACATGGTCGATACTTTTTCTTCTTGCCCTAGAGAAATCTCATTGCCTGTATATAAAACACATCGCTGATTTCTTTGAACTTCATTTATTTACACTCTCACAAATCCTTTTTAATCAGGCTATTTACTAAATTTGTTTTCTCCAGAAATAGCACGGCATTAACTTGTGACAAATGACATTTCAGCTTGTGACATCTTTCACTTAAATTAGTTTCAAGTGATTTTGAGTAAATTTGTGATTACATTAAGCATGGGTTTTAAAAGAATATTTTGCCACCCAGTATTCCACACAGTAATGAGGTAGAAATCCTTCCCATCTCACCTTTTTTTGGCAGTAGGCAATGAGCTCAGTGACTTGAAGGGCTGAAGCATGAAGGTTTTGCACAGAAGCACTAGAAGAGTTGAATCACAGAGCATTAGGAAGAAAAGAGCATAGAAGCATGTCACAATAAATCCAGGTTCTTAAGGGCCTGTTAAGGGGAGTGGGAGGGAAGATCCCCAGTAATCTTTATATATCTGACAGGTATCAGAGGGAAGTGTGTACCAGTGTATCACTCAAGTGCTCTCTAATCCTGCTTTGGAATCTTAATAATCTGTGGGATTTGGGGCATTAAGTCATTTCTTCTCTATGGTTGAAAATAATGTTTAAAAAACGTAAAAATTCAGCAGTTTAAAAATAAACATTTAAAAAAATGAGAAATAAATTGGTTGTGATTAAGTAGGGAGATTCTGAATGAAAATATTCACTTTCAAAAGACCAAAAAGAACAAGGCATCAACATGTCTCCATTTCTCACCAGCTCAAACATGCTATTTTATATCACAAACCTGCTGCATACTCTCCCAGCACTGGCAGCAAGCTCTCAGACTGCCTGCTTGGTGAACAGGGAGCTTTATTTAGCACAGACACCTGGAAATAGAAGGTCTTTCCCATCCCCTGGCACTGTAGCTCTTCTACTGACTAAAACCTCAGTTAAAATAAGTCTTATTCAAGCTGTTAATATTCTACTACACAAGGTTTCAGCTGTGTGTCACTACGTATATCAAGGCTTCTTAAAAAAAATGTATTAAGAAGCAGCTGTAGTGTCTACCCGAAAATGTTGTAAATGTTTCCGGATCCCAAGAGATTATGAGAAATCAGGGAAATGTGAGGGTTCTTTTAATAGCAATAAAAGTCTAGTTTGATTTTTATTGATTTTTTTTTCATCACTTCAGTCTTCAATTTGCATTTATGTCACATTTCCTGTCTTTTCTCCAAAATCGCAAGGAATGAAATCTACTTGAAAAACAGTGAAGAAGCAAGAAAAGGAAAACCAAGGCAGAAGTGTTAACTGGTTTAATGTCGTTGAGCCTAAAACATCAAATGTTTTGAAAGCCAGAAATGTGATGCTGTTCCCTTTGTTTGGGAAAAAAAAAAGAAATCCCATTTACTAACAGAAAGCTCAGTTTATTTAAAAAACAAAAATTATTGCTAATTAAAAAAAAAAAAAACAAAACAAACACTCAGGAAAGAAACAGTGAATAGAAATTAACCATCATTATTCCATTTTCATGTGGTTATTTCTTCTTTTTTCTTTTTTTTCATATATACTCTTTTTATGAAATAATTGTGTTTAACTTGAAAGGACCTTAAAAATTACTCACTTTGTCAAATAACCACATATAAGCACCAGGGAACAATTAGGCTGTGGTAAAGAAGATGCTTTTTCATACTAGGATTTCTGATTGCTGTTGCTGGAAACCCTTGTTGCAGTCATCTTTTGTTCTGATGAATGCATCTCTATCTTTCATTTAACAATATAACAAAAAGTCACATAATTTTAGACTTCAAAACTCTTTCTATACATTTAAGTTTGTTTTGGTTTGCTTTAGGGTTTGTTTCTGTGTCCCTGCCCTTGACAAGCAGTCAATCTTCAGTACAAGCTTTATGATTTATAGCTCATGGAACTGGATCAAAACAGCTTGTGAGGTTCAGGTTGTTATATCAGTCTTCTCCAGAGCCACAGGATATGAATAAACATAGGAAATTTAGGCTGAATATGGTAATAGAAGGCCACATATCTTGACTTCTGCATTTAGCTACTAAAAGGCAGGAAAAAGCATTTAATATGTATGGAAATTTCAACCCTAAACTGGAAACTTCACTTATCAATCCCCTGAAAGCCTTCTTAAGACTATTACAAGTGTGAACAAACAGAAATAATACTGAAATCAAATGCTATTTGCAAACTCATTTAAAAGGTGAGGCACTGAAAAGATTCTGAGCAGAAGAAGGACTTTACATGTTGGAAGAATCCATAGCCTCCACTGGCTTTAAGGCTTGATTTGCTCTTTCTCTTTTCCACATGGAACAGTGGCTCTGCAGCATTCCTGGGATTTGTTTGGTACAGAAAGGCTGGGTTCTCCCCCTTCCCCACACTGCACAGCCTGGCAGGGATAATTTTATGACTGGGATGATGTATATTTCCATGTATTTGTTCTAAGAAAAATGAATAATCTGATTTTTTAAAAGTCAATATAAAAGGACACATATCAACAGTTATTTGTTTGGGAAACATGTCCCAAAATATGCTCATAAGTACCATATTTCTGACTCATTTTTCAAATACAATTAAACTGAGAAGGGTAACTATACAGATGTTCCTCACATGATGAAAGTTCAAATTAATTTTCATAGTTATATAAAAGCTTAGAAATAAAAATGCATCAAAAATGTTAGAATATTTTGGTGGTGAGAACAGAAAGAAAAAAATCTGAAATTTGAGTAACAGTTTTAAAAATATGTATTTTCCATAGAGAAGTCCCAAGAAAAATTCAACCCTGAAAGGTAAAATATGATTTGTGTACAGCCTGCTCTCTGCCAGCACGTCAGGTACATTTTTTTGACCTCTTCAACCGTAGACCTTTTCAGCCTAAAAAAGTTGTCTGGGTAAACAAACTGCTCTTTGGAGAGGCAGTGAAACTCGTGTGGTGGGAAGAAAGTTACCATAGGCAGGTACCTGCACAAACAGACAGAAACCAGCCACGATTTTTGTAATTCTTGTCTAAACTTCTGACAAACCTGACAGGTCTTGGCTGCCCATTCCCAGTCAGGGTAAACTATTCTGTGTCCATCAAAGTTTTCTCTGCTTGCAGTGGTGTTTATGTGACTCCTGTGACAGCAGGAACCTTCAGGGACGAGAGTGCTGGAAAGCGGAAAGAAAAGAGGAGGAAGAAGATAAATTTTCTCATCTCAAAGTGTTTGGAGGGTGTGAAATGAGGTGGGAAACTTGACTTCATACACCAGGCAAAACTGAGGTCCTTGCTGGATTCTGCTTATTTCAAGATATCCAAATTGCAGACGAGCAGAGTTGTTTTCATTAAAATTATTTAATGATGTGAGTCTCAAAACATGTCAAAAACACAAAGAGATAAAGAGACAAAGGAGTCTGGAAATGAAATACTAAAGACTAAAGATCATAAAGCTGTGATTAAACGTTTTTCTGTCAAAATGTCTCTGTGGACAGAGTAGCTTTTTTTTACTGAACATGTTTGTCCAATACATTTAGATTTCAGTGTTTTCAGATATCTTATTTTTAATAAAAAATATATCTAAGAACTGAGAGAAGTGGTTTAAAAATAGTTTTACTCAGAAGTTAATCTCCAATCAAATAATATAATAAAATTCTGTGAGTGCAGAGGAAATTTCATTGTTTCTTAAAGTAGAGCAAAAAATGTATCACATTCATATAAATTGGGGATTTTAAAACAGAATCTTATTTTCCATTACTAAAAGTGTTTTCAACTTCGTGACTTTTAAAATTGAAGAGCTGTCAAGAAGAAACACCTTTAGGTAATCCATTGCATTTATATCTCTCTAAAAGATGTTGAATTCAGAGTATTGATTTACGTAGAAAAAGAAAAAAGCCCTTGCAGTGTCTCTAAACCTTTTACTTTTTCAGCTTTCTAACTTCAAGGCTTTATTGTATAGCAGATTTACATCTGACATTTGGAGTAAATTTCAAGAGGTCTCAGAAGAGCCTGAGCTCTACAAGCATGCAGTACCCTTAAAGTCTAACAGCAGAGTCACTCTAGTCCAGATCTGCATTAAAGAAAGCAGAGCTGGGTAATTTGATGTTCTCAGCCTTCAGATTTGTGGGCTGTTATATCCAATCAGTGTAATCATTATAGTGTTATGCTCAAAAAAAACCTCTGTTCTACAGCACCATCTCTGCCACATTAACATAATAACAAATATGGGGCTCTAGCAATGTGCTGCAGTTTGAATTATTTTGTATGGTATGAGTACACATAAACAAATATACTAAACTTTTAATGTAATCTCTTTCAAGTAGGAAAAATAGACAATATATCAACTTATGCAGACTGTAAACCCACTAAGTAAGCCATCAGCATGTTTTATCAGTCCTGCCTCTTCCTATGAGCCATCCAATATTTTGTGACCCTTCCAAAACCCTTTACAGCCTTCATCTATTTATCCATAGAGATCTTTGGGACTGTCCATGCGCCCTCTTACCCAGAGTCTGCTCTCACACTTAGCTGGAGTCAGCATTTAACACAGGAACCAAGGAGATGCCTCCACAGACACAAATCTAGCTTGTTATTGTTTTTATTCAAAGCTTTCCCTGATCCATTCCCACTTCTCATTCACTTATTGTTGGACTAATCCCAGTGAATCTGAAGATTTTTCTTTGCTATGACAATAGTCTCAGTTTTCCCAAGCCAGTGCTGCTGGACTGCAGATATATATGTTTCCAGGTACACAGTTGTTTTTTAATCCTTTTTCATTCATCTGATTTGTGACTCTGCAAAATGAAAAGATGTATGTCTTGTTTGTGCTTCCAAGAGGGAAAATGCTGTAAGAGAAGGAAGGGGGCTTTGTGACTGTTATCCTGGCCTCTACCCCATTATTTTGACTGCATTACACTTTGGAGAATTTTTTTTTTTTTAATATCTGGGTAACCATCAATCTGCAAAAAGAGCATTTAGTTAGAGAAAATAAACAAAAAGGTGTTTGCTTTTTAAATTTTGATTTTTGGTTTTGATTTGCTTTTTAGTCCCTATATGTCTGACTAACTCTCCAACTTTCCAAAAAAACATTCTAGATTTCCATGTTTGCTTGTTTGTGAGCCAAGGTGATAACTTTTTTCACACAGTTATATTTCAGCTGAAAAGAACATCCTTGTGTAGCAAAAACAGCAATATGCATGAAATTTGAGGGGGAACAGAATAAAATATGGCAGAGCAAAGCAGAAGGACATGCCAAAGACCTGATGCCAGCCACTGTGCTACTGCACACCTCGGTTTCCCTTCCTACACAACTGTAGTATGTAGTTTTTCCCTTTTTGCAAATACTGATAATATCAAGGCTCACTTACAAATCTGTGGTTTAGGAAGCACTGAGACAGAGCCATGTATTTTCTTAAACTTGAACCTTTCAAAAGCTGAATCTTGAATCCTGCCTTTCTTGGCCACAAAAGGCAGAAATAAGAAGAATATCAGTTCTAATTAATTTTAAATAATTTTTTTCAGAATCAAAAATATCCCTCCCAGTCAACTTGCCTATCACATTGTCTACCCTTTCCCTGCAGACTTTTCTTTTTGTTCTTGTGATAATTGCAATATTCAGTGTGCATGTGCACCTTTGATTACAGTTCAGCTGATGTCTCGGTGTGTAGCAGAGGTAAGAGCCTTCCCTCTGCAGCAGATTGATATTTTGTTGATCTCTTGGTTATTATATTGTCATGGTTTACAAAAGGACAAAAAGTTTTAAAAAATTACCAAAAATCAATTATTCCTTTTATGACAGGTGTTATGGGAATTACTAGTTGTGACTTGGGGGAAAAAAATCAAAAGTGAGTATCAAAACCATGATGCTTGAGGTGAGATAAGGAAGATTTGCTTGTATCCTGTTGTGATCATCTGTGGCTGGGAGCCTGTGTGTCCACTGGCAGAATGTACAAGCAACAGGATGCTCTTTCCAGCTGCTATGTGAGGGTGCATTTTCTTCCATCAAAACAAGTCAAACACAGATTAACAGCTGTCTGACACTTCCTTCGTGAACAAAGAATTGCATCCCCCAGTAATTGCTTTTACTGTGACTTCTATGAGCCCCTTGTCAGGCCCAAAATTTGGATTAGAGTCGCATTTCTAAGAGCTAAAGGGCTTACCTGAGATATGTAGGATGTATGCTGGATGTGTTCACGGGGATTAACAGTGACATGAATATCCAGGTCCCACAGGAGCAAGTACAAAAACTGCCACTAATGTCACTACAAGCTGGATAGGACTGCTAAAAAAATTCCCTAAGTGAAAATAGGACATTTCTAGTTACGCCTACAGGGAAAAATGACTGGGAAATTCCTCCCTGTAAAATAATGATGCAACATTTGGAGTTTTTGTATTTCCTTATTTCACACCCTGTATCAGACCTGTAGTTATCATGTGCAGCTAGACATGAACTACTTTTGGAGACTTGTGTAACATATCACCATGTTATTTAGAAAGATACATTACTGTGTATGTATGTTTAGGTCAAAGAGTTTTCTCACAGTTTTGCAGTAAGCGTAGTCCATAGAAGGATAATGTAGATTTAAAAAATAGTGCAGTTTGAGGTGATTTCAATATGAAGAGGGCTTTTTATAAATCACAAATGTATTTCAAACGGTCTTCATTTTCTGCAAGCACAAAAATTTCTGATTCCTTCACTTGGAATGGAAGAACTACAGAAATAGAAGAGTTTCATTAGTACTTCTTCCCTAATCACTAACAACAACCATCAGCTATTGGGAGAGGGGATGAAAGGAATATTCTAAAGCCCCTCAAAATCAACGGAAAGATTTTAATAAATTCTGTGGATGTTGAATAATTTGGAGTGAGCATGGAAGGGCGAGTGGCAATTTCTCTGAAAAAGTTAAACTTGCTTGGGTAAGTCCTAGAACGGGCATTACTCTCCAAAAGTGCTCAGTTCTCTTTCACATTCAAATCTGGCTTGTTCCCACCTCAACACTCTTTGAAGCAAAGCATTTAATATGTCAGTAAAATGGGAAAAGGGATAATACTTTTTTTCCTTATTCAAGCTATCCTTGGACATGTAGGTACAAAATGAGGACAGTCCAGAAGAGGACAGGGATGTACAGAGCTATAAAATGAGGAAAGATGAGGAAAATTAGAGATTTTCAGTTCAGAAAAAGAAAACGCATAGGAAGTTGCTGTGTTGTTCCCCAAATGTGAAAAACATCACTGAAAAGGCAAAGAGAATAAATTTATTTCTGAGGACAGGTTGGGAAGCCACAGAGTTGTACTGAATTGAGCTGCATGCAGGTTAGACACTGAGGAAAGGTTTCTGACAGTGGGAGTTGGGAAGCAGTCAGGGATTGCCAAGGGACACGTAGGATCCAAAAGAGTTGAAAATGGCTGTCAGGAGAGTTGGGTAGAGCCAGTTTTTCTCCTATGTTACCTCTCTTACCTCCTAAATTAAACTAGTTATATCTGTTGACTTGCAACATAGTTCTACTCGGAGCATTAATTACCCACCACCTGCCAAGACCCCAAATTTTAAACAGGATTTCATTTGTTATTATCATGTTCATCTCCTACACTCAGTTCTCTGACTGTCTGTGATGGTGATCCAAATCCTCATTAAATCAGTGATTTTTAAATTTTTGTTTAATCCGTGCACAAATCCCAGATCTTCTTTTTATTAACTATTCAACCTGCAAATTTGGAAAAAGAGTAATTTTGTAAAATGATCTCTGTCTTGCTGAGGTTACTGCTTGTTTGTTCTGGATTTGCTTGTGTTGCTGTTCAATGCAGACAGCTGACCTTATTTTTATCAGTTTATTCCCAAAACAATTTTTCATCTAAAATTCTAAAGTAATTCCCATTTAATTTTATACACATTATTGTCTTTGGCTGCTAAGCACCAGAAAAAGCAAGATTAATCCTCTTTAAGAAAGGGGGGGGGGAGGGGAAGGGAAAAAATGTGCTCTTGTATCTATTATCAACCTACATACGCATTTTTCCCAAACTCTTGCTTCTTGCATTATGAAAGCTCAAAAAATATTATAGTATCTAATGTTTTCTAACAAGAATGAGCTGTGCCTAATGCGTCAAATTATCACAGTGGCAAGATAGCAAAACTAATTTTTTTCTTCATTATCTTAGATGTTGCTAAGTATTTTAAATCCATCATGTTTATGAATTGATCTGAATTCATGTTTTAATGCTTTGTGCAGACAATTGTCTCAGATCCTCCAAAGCACAAATTCAAAAGCAGTGTAAGTTAGGCAAAGTTAGGGTCTTTATTGACCTGAAATTATACCCTCATGACAAGTTCTTTTAAACATGTTTTTAAATAATTTCATCTTAGCTTTTGGCAAAATTGCACAGTTAAGCATAAATTTTGGGCATTGAATCTTCAAAAATTATTATTATAATCATATAATTATATATAAATATAATAACAATTATAATAAAATATAATTATTATTATTATTTAGAGCTTCTCTAAGTAGGTTTATTAAACCCTGGTAATGAACAAGACCATTCTGATACATAAATATTGAATTTAAAATTAAGCATCCTTATGTTTTGGACAATTCCTTTTTTATTGATGTTTTTGGGCATTTTTGTATGCCTAAACTTGATGCCAGTATTAAAACCTAAGCATGGAGGATAATTCACATCTTACAATTCCTCTTTTGATTGTAAATTATTTTTCTCGTTGAAGATAATTTCCAGAGGTTTTCCAGAGGTTTTCTCAGATGAGATCCCCATATGGTGCTGCCTTGAAACTGGCAGCTCTGGTCTCAAGAGTCGAGTCCCCAACACTGCACCACTGCTGAGTGAAGTCCCAGAAACTCATTGGAAATAGGATTATATATTTCAGATCTGCTACTAGGTCTTAATTCAGTACAGGGCTCCAAGAACTTACTATTTTTATTTGACATTAAAAACAAATGAAAAAGGAATGCCGGAGATGAAGAAGCAGGCGTTTTTCCATTTCAGTGTGTTAATGTGGGAGCTCTTCAGAGGGCAGTGCGTGCATCACCACGCTCTGTTCAGAGAGGGAATTCTGACTGCTGGGACACAAACTCTCCGTGCAGCTGTGATCTGGTACCTGACCAAGGGGTTTGTTAGTTCAAGGCTGACTAAAAAGGTCTTGGTGCATGCTGCATTTTTATTTAGGAGGGATGTGGCTGTGGTTTGCGGGAGTTCCACTGGTACTAGAGAGGGTCAAAATTG
The DNA here is from genome assembly GCA_013397915.1 of Daphoenositta chrysoptera. Lineage (NCBI taxonomy): Eukaryota > Metazoa > Chordata > Aves > Passeriformes > Daphoenositta > Daphoenositta chrysoptera. The sequence continues at coordinate 811,023 of VZRO01000218.1, forward strand.
ACCTCCAGGAAGGTTTCTGTGTACAGCGGAATCAGGGCACTGCTGCTGCTTTTTGGGTGCAGACATGGAAGGGATATGATTTGGATAAGGTCAGCAAATACTGGCAAAGCAAACAGACTTCTGAAAGCAGGTCTGTATCAGAAAACTGATGTACATGATGGGAGGAAGTTGAAGGCTTTAGACTCTTTAATACTGAGGTCACAATGTGTATTTGAAACAAAAGGTAGGTTAATAGCTGGAGTAATTCACCTAGAGATATGTTCAATTCTCCATCCCTGGAAATCAAAGACTGGGAACCTTTTGAAAAGTAGATCAAATCAGAATTACAGCCTTGATGCAAAGTGCAGACAATAGTTGACTCATATTGACCAAAGCACAAATTCAAAATCAAGAGTAAATAAACGAGTCAAAGTTATTTAGCCTGTAATATGGAGGATGCTGGAGGAAATTATCAGCTGACACTTCAGTCTTTGAAAGTGGTGTCTGAATTGCTATTTTACATCATGATGTGGCTTTATTAACATATTATCTATCAGACTATTGTCTAGAATTCTTTATGTTGGCCTTTTTTTATCGTACAGCTTTCTCTCTATTTTCTTTTTTCCTTTCTGTGTCCTGGTGAAGTATTATAATCATAAATAAATAAGAAATTAACTTGTATTTGTTTTATTTAATTGAAAACATGTGCTCATAACTTATGGGAATTAGTTCTTTAAAAATGAGTAATAACCAAATTGTTCTGATTCCAGATACAATATTTCAGAGGTTGAAATCTAATTTACCCCTACTAAGAATCCAGACCAGAAGTGATGTGTTTTCATATCAGATTACCTAAACATGGCAGCTCAGCAGCTGAGAACCACCATAGACAAATGAGCCAAAATATGGGCAGGCAGGTCATTTCCCTGGAGAAGCAGTGCTCTGCAGCTCCATACTTCCTTCACTCCATGGATTTTTTCATAGCAGGGAATCACCTGTACTCTTTTGACAGATACTCTCAAAATTGCTGTTTGTGTTAAATATAATAAATTCTATCCAACTCATAGTGCTTCAGGACCTGTACTAAGTCACTTAAAAAATCCTTTGAAAAGCATTTTTTTCATGAGAGAATTTGGGATGTATCACAGACCAAGCAACCAAGTGAAAATAAAGTTTGTGACTTAAGTGAAATAATAACTTGAGGATTTCAAAATACCATAGTTATGTTTTTTACTGACCCCAAGCATGGGAAACAGAAATACTGACCTTGCAGGGTGATCTTTTCAACTCTACTGGAATCCAAATTCCAGTGTAAAATATATCCTAATTTTAGAAGTGAATTTTAAAATCCATTTTCTTAGGAACAACACTGCTGTGACTGACCTTGAAAGGTTTGTCTCTTTACAAACTTACTCTAAAACATCCTGCCACTTCTTTTTTTTTCCACTGCCTGAAGCTGAGATGTATTGATGTTAGTTTTCAGCATTATTATTTGTTCTGCAGAGTGAACTTATTGTGTAATTATACCTACCAGTACTGGTAGCTACCACCAACTGCCAGCCAAACAGAATTACTGGGTAAAACAGCCCTCCACAGAAGCCTCTTACAGTGATTCTTGTGTTAAATCACACTGTGTCACTCCCAAAAATATCCCACAACCAGTTGTGTGCTGCATCCTAAAGGAAAGGGAATTGAAAATCACAATGGTTTCTAGATAAAACAGAAATGATGGCAGTATCATCTTTCCTTCAAACCCTTCCTGGGCTCCTGTGATCCTTGCAAAGGAGTGACACATTTGTGTGGTCCCTAGCAAGTGCTGATAACACCTTGCTTACAGTATAAAGGTGCCACTGGGAAATCTGAGAGATGAGCAGCAGTTAAACTCAGGCTGCTCACTGAAGGGTCACACGTGTTAGCTGTATTATCCACTGGCATTTGGGCATAAGCCTTGCCTGTGATTACTGCATCAATCAGTAGCACATGAAAGGTAGGATTGCTGGGTTTTTCATATTACCGACCAGTGCAGTACAAAAAAAACCAAAAAACAAAAAACCCACACACAAACAAAACAAAACAAAATATAACAAAACAAAACAACAACAACTTCGTACCAGCCCTGGATTTTGCTAACATAAAGCATTCCACAAGTAAAATGCTCATGTGAGAAGAGCAGTTCTCTAAGAATTTTCCTAGAACTTCTTGAACACTGATAGCAGTGGAAGGCTCAGTGCACTCAGCATCTGAGTGCCATATTAAACAATAAAGAAATACTGAGCAAAAAAATTCCTGTCCACAGTCAGACACCAACACGAGTACTGGCAGCACACATTCCCTGTGGCAAGGACCTCATGTACCTTGAAGTTTCCTATCACACCAGCTGCATACACGGTTCTGCTTTGATTTTATGTAAGACACGCTTGTTCCATCAGATATTTTCAGGGATGGGAAACGTATAGGAACACTTGCTGTTCTGTGTGATAGCAGCAGGGTTTTGTTTGGTTCCATGTGCTTGAATAGCCTGAGGAGTTCACAAATGTGTTTTATTTGCATTGAGTGAAGAACCTTAGAAACTGCTGCGAGGAGCAATGGGAAACACAAGTTAATACAGCAAGCGGTTGGTGTGCAGCTCTCTTTCGTTTCTTTGAAAACTAGATGGTTTTATTTAGTCCTCCTGTGATGGCAAATTCTTGAGCTGAGATCAGAGACGAGTAACTCAGAACACCTTGTAGATTGCAACAAGGAGCTGCCAGGTCCCCAGACTTCATCACCCATTCCAGGAAGGGTTTGAACCATGGGGTTGTGCAGCCAGACACACCCGCAGGTGCTCTGAAGGCATCTTCTGCATAGTGTCCAGTGCTTGATTTATGTACAAACATCTGGAAGCCTCCACCCTTCACTCTGTCATTTCAGGACAAGACATGGACAAGCAGTTCTTCCAGTGGGAAATTAAATGTAACTCTAGCCCAGCCTCTAGAGTATTCATCGACAAGTATTTATTGACTGTCCTCTGGGGCCTTCCAGAGTCTGACAAAAGATTAAATAGGGACCTCTATCACGTCCTTGGAAATGCTGATTGAAAATGGTGGATCAGCGATTATACTGAACATGGATAAAAAGTAGTCATCTATCACTGGTGGTTAATCTCTTTTTCAGAAAGGAGAGCATATTGATCAGAATCAGAATGCTTGAAGTTAGGTACACCTTAAATGACAGTATTGGCACCTAGACATGCATCAATAAGGCTATTTTAATGTGTCTTATATCATTCTGCCCAAACTATTTCATTGGCTCTTCTATCATCCTTCTAAAAACTTATCGATCTCTTATTTTCCTTTATAGTTGTTTTATGCCAGGATGTTCTTTGTTGCACTTGCAATGATGTTGCAGGTTTCCAATGTTGTTGTAATTTCACAAAGAATGTTATTTGTTAAGTTACAGTCCAGGAGTGTAAATAGGTAGTAAATCTAATGGACTTGCTTTCAGTCTGTGTCTCTTGGTCCCTGGTGCTGTTGTCATCAAAGTAATCAGAATTATTCTTATATTGTTAAACAATGATAGAAATAAGTCAAGGATACTTTTTCTTGTTTTAGAGAAATGAGAGTGGGGAAAAAGAAGAGTGATTTTATGCAATTTTTAAAACTTTCCTGTTTTTGGTAATTAATTTTTTAATTTCTTTTTCCCCATGATGATTGAGTGATGGATCTCTTTTCTCATTTGGCTTGTTCCATTTGAAATTCCATTTGTAGATCCTTCTTCAAAGTAAACATGTCCAGGTCATTAAACGTACCCTGCAAACACCATTGTTAATAAAATATCCTGCTTGATTCCACACAAAAAATTGTTTTACACATAGGCTACACTCCTCTTGTATGCAAATATGTGAAGGGACTACACATTACTGACGTTACAGGAAAAGCTTGGAGAATAGTGCTCCGGACCTGAAGAAAGGCCACTGAACTCACTTTTTTTAGGTCAAAAGGATGAAAAGAATGGTTTGCAGTTCGCCACAAGTACTTGAAGAACTGGGATGAGTCTTTCTGTCACTGGGAGGTTCACGGCGGGCACAGCCAGGGTTAGCTGGGTGCTGCAGTTTCCCAGGCTGATGGCACACGGCCTTGCTAATCCTGCATCGGTTCAGGCAGTAATCTGCACTGGGGCAGCATGGCAAAGAGTCAATATGACATGTGTGATGGTATATCTTGCACCAAACTAGAAGTCTTTCGATATGAATTAAGTTCCAGGGTAATTTACAATCTGCTCCAGAGCTGCTTTCTTTGAAGAAAATAAAAAGAAAATTAAAAAAAGAAGAGTATTCATCCTTCTACCGTCTGTGCCATGTTGCTGAATATAATATTTTAGGTATTTTCAAACAAGCATTTTGGCAATCAGGACCATATGCTCCTTAAATAGTCCATCAAAGTCAGAGTGCTAATATGAGTTGTTGTTTGCTGCTGCTGCTGTTTTTCCCAGAAATCAACCTTTCATGCAGAGTCTGACAATTTTGAAGAAATCAGAAGAAAGCACAGATTCTGTAACAAGTTCCATTTTAAGAGATGTTTCTTTAATCTCTAAAACATGTCATAACATACTCTGGAGTAATGTCTTTTAAATTAAACATTTGGCAAGATGCTGTGCTAAGGTACTCCATGATGCTAAATGAATAACAAATTCTCTGGGACTGCCTTTGTAATCGGATAAACAGACTTGCATGCCGTCTCAAAGACCTTAATTTATTACATTTTGTATTGGATTTGGTCATGAGCTGTCAATTATTTGCATTGTGGGTTGTTTTTCTTTTGTTCTTTGTCGTTATCAGTGCCTCAACTGTTGTGTACAATTTGTGACACAGTTGTAAACTTCTGGCCTTTTGGAAAAATCTTCATTGAATCAGCAGTTTCTGCTGCGTGCTTTCAGGCTAGATCCTTCTCAGCACCAAAGATGTGTCTTGGTGTTTTGTTTTGCCTGTTGCACATCCTAAAGTCTTCCCCCACTGCAGCTACACTTATTCCCCTAATCCAACTGTGCTTTCACCTGTTGTTAACTTTTCTCTTTGAATTTCTTTTATAAAGGCAGAAATTTAAATCCACCAGTGACTTTAAAGGAATTTTTACTATCTCATTGCCTGTCTCCTGGTTATGGGCACAGCAGGTTGTACTTTGCCATTTCTAATGACCAGAAATCAGCTCCCTTTTCCTTTCCAGTGTCGTCATTATCTCCTGTTTGCTGATTATAATCTCTTACCTCTTGCAATGGCTCCCAAGCAAACAAGGGATAGGCTAAAAAAAGGGCAGTCGTTTTACACGGTCATTGTTATTGATCTTCAGAAGGTGCCCCAGCCTGTGTGGCAGGAGCTGCCTGCACAGCCAGGCCTGGGCTCAGTCCATCCTCATCGCTCTGTGCCTCCTCTGGGTGTGTTTGCAGGGGGGTGCCTGAACTGCAGGGCTTCAGCCCTCACCTGTTGGTGTCCTGTGCTGACAAATCCTGTCTAATGGCAAAATGTCTGGGACAGCAAACAAAGAAGGACCTTTATGTTCAGAATTTTCATCCCCCTTGAGCACCCTTGAGTGGTGAATGCTCTGTGCTCATCTGCTGCGCTCTGGCTTGGGTCACCAGCTGTCCATCTCCTCAAAATATTGTTATCAGGGAGGGAATGCTGCACGTGTGGAGCTGTCACTGCTTTGTGCAACTGCTTCAGGGCTCACAATCTACGTCTGCTCCAGCTTTTCAGACCTTCAGAGGAGTCTTACCAGAAGGTGTGGACCACCTTCTAGTCTGTTTACTATATACCCTGGCCAATGACTTGGCAGAGATGTCAAAGCAGTTCAGGAAAATTCCTGTGATCTGGATAGTATTGAAGTCAAGGGAAGGACTCCTGTTGCATTAACGTTTGGATTAGATCTCTGCTGAAAAAGTTCTTCAGCTGTACAAATAAACACCAAAGTTTTTCTGTTGGCAAAACATTCCAAATCCCTTGTTGCTGTCATCTGTAGGTGCTATTCAACAGGAACAAATGCAGGCTGTTGAATTTGTTTTAGAGAAGAAGTCCTGGGATAGACTTCAGCCATTTGGTCAGGAAGTGGATGGGAAGACCCATATTGTGGGGTATGTGACAGCCCATACTCAGAGTGTGTGACAGACATTATCACATTAAGAGGCAGAAAAGAGTATCACAGATTTTAAGGACCAAAAATGATGTTTTGATCCCATTATTTAAAGCTCCTTAAAATGTGTAGGTCATGTAGTCACCCATTTGTTTATCATGTGTGCTTATCAGCTATTTCTTCAGCTGCACAGATGTGGATTTGGGATAAGAGGAGTGTAACACAGTCTCACGTCTGTAACTGTATTATCAAAACATCAGATGTGGGTGTCTTCCTCTGTCACACAAGAAATTCACTTACTAATGAGGGTTTTCTCTGCCTGTGGCTACCCAGTCCTCTGTGCTTCTCTTTATGTTCTTGTATATCTTTTCCATTTCTACAAATGGGAAGAAATCAAAATGCACAGTGACTGTATATCATTTGCATACTATACATACTGTAATTTCTCCAAAGGTGACATATTGTCAGCATGTGTAAGTTATTTATCTGCAAAAGGTGTGGGATGAGTTCCAGAGGAGTCTGCATTGCTAGGAAATAACTCCCCCTTCAAACACACACCAGCTGCTTCCCTTTTTCACCGGGGTGTTTGCATCATGTCACCACCTGACATTATTTGCCCTGGAGGCTCCAGGAAGGAATAGAACGGTTGCCATGTTAATTAGAGGAGACTGATAAAACCTGATGTATTATTTATTTTCTTGAAGAGGGATTTGTGTTTCTTATCTTGTTTTATGGTAATATTTTTATGATGAATTTTTTGAAGTTTAGCTCAGAATCTGTTCTCCTGAGGAACAAGGGATACAGCAAATTACGGAGGCCTTCAGTGCTTGAGATTTCTCAGTAAAATTAACCCACCCGTGACCGCAGTTAATTAACTGTCATCACATGCTCAAGGACTCTAACACAGCTCCGGATGATGTTATAGATAGAAGCAGACATGTGCACTGTTAAAGCATTTATCTTTGATGACTGAGATGGAATCTGTACTGTGATTAAAACCTCTAGTTTACAAACATAGCAAATTCCTGACAGCTGCAGCAAACTGTGCCAGGAAGGGAACAGAGTAGTCTTGGTCCATTTCACAGAGGTTGAAGATCTGAACACCTTTGTGGATGTTGGCTCACAGTGCTCCTTTTGCCTTTGGAGTAATTGTTTGCTGGCAGAGCTCATGGAGCATGGTTTGAGCATTGCTGTAACTACAAGGATGCATCACACTTGAATGAGGTCAGGATAAGTCTGGATGTAGGACCAACCCATGGCAATTAAAAGAACACAACTATCCTCTTGGAAAAGAGCTGGACTAGAAAACCAAGCAGTAAGACAGAGAAGAATAGTTGTGGGATTTTTGGTCTCAGATTTGTCATAGCTCAAGTTTAAGCTTCAGACTGTGCTGTCTCATGTAATGAAACCTTTGCTGAAAATCAAAGTTTTAATCCATTCCTTGTGAATTTCCAGAGGAATTGTTTAAAAACCAAAAGACAAAGACCTGACTATTATGGATATCTAGTTTTACAGATCCATTTAACATAAATAATTTGACTGAACCAATCCACACAGTCTTGGTATTTATATTATATTCATTTTTAAAATCTCCAACCATGCACGTGGTATCATCTGTCTAAATACTGTCTATAATTCAACTAGAAGATCCAATTTTCAGAAACATCTATAACACAATAGAAAACTTAGGTGGAGTCCTGGTTATGGCTGGCATAGTGTTAGTTTTCTTCTTAGTAGCTGCTGCAGTGCTGTGTTTGTATTTAGTATGAGAATAATGTTGATACCACACTGATGTTTTAAGGGTTGCTAAATAGTGCATCTCTAAGTCCAGGACTTTTCAGTGGCTCATGATCTGCCAGTGCAGAGGTGCACAAAAACCTGGGAGGGAGCAGGGTCAGGACACTTGACCTAAAGTGGCCAAAGGGATGTCCCATATGACAGAACCTCATGTTCAGTGTATAAACTGGGGGAATTTGGTGGGGTGGGGACTGGCTGGGCATCAGTCAGTGCATAGTGAGTGATTGCATTGTGCACCACTTCTTTTCCTTGGGTTTTATTTCTCTCCTTTTCATTAGAATTATTTTTATAATTGTTGTTATTGTTATTCTTTATTTCACTTTGTTTCAATTATGAATTTGTTCTTATCTCAATCCACAAGTTTTACTTTTTTCCCAATTTTCCCCACCACCCCACCAAGGAGAAGGGAGTGAACAAGTGGCTGCAGGGTAATTAGTTGCCAGCTGGGGATGAACCACTATGGGTGAAGGGAAAAAAAAGTCCAATAAGAGAAAGGCCATTTAGTTCACACTAACTTTAAGCACAGATTAAAATCAATTGCCTTTCAGGAAACAATTTAAGCATTTGTCCCATTAAATTTACCTCACCATCCATTTGGGGCAAACACAGGGTTTCGTACTTGGGTAAAGAGTTTACCTGAGCAGGATTCTGATTCTTGATTGGAGCTACTTGAAGCAATTGCAATGTGAATGAAAACAAAAACACTAATGATTCTCATTAATTAGTATCACAAATCAACAAAAATACCTCTGAAACACACCTTTCCTATTCCATACTTTGTACAGTTTTTTGTGGTTTCTATTGATAAACTCTTGGGTTTACCTTTAAGCTCTTTGCCCTGGCTGTGATTTTACTAAGAAGGTTTTTTTATGCAAATAGCATATTATTCACAATTTTTCAGTGTCTTGTGCTTGATTACATTATCAGCTTGCCTTCTGTACTTGCTGTCTTGCTGCTAATAATGTTACAGATCATATAATGAAGTTAATAATGAAAGCAACTGTGTCACTTTCATCATCTGTACCACCAGTGTACACAAATTAATAGGGACTGCTGCAATAATTTTGGAGACTTGATAACCTACCATGTGTGAGAGGCTTAACCTGTGAGGGAGCTTTTGGTCATGTTGTACCATTCTTCTCCAAGTCCACTTCTTGCTGAGAAAAAAGAAGAATTTTCATACTGTTTCCTGAGGGTCTATCTTTAGATTTTACTAAAATTATTTGGAAAGAACAAAACTAGTCGGACCAAACAAAATGGTACAAAGACACAATTTTTTTCTCTAATTGTCACAGATTTGAGCAATCTGTTCTTGCCAACAATTAGAATGCATCACTTTACAAAGCTGTTTGTGCAGCATGTGAATTACTTGGAATAAGTTTCATTATGGTGATTAATATGCGTGACAGTGCACCACAATATGAAACCTATCAAGTCTGGCTTGTTTATTTTATTGTTGTTGTTGTTCTTTTGATAGAATGCCATTTTAAAGCAAAACCACCCCGTCAATAAGATCTCAGTGTCTTTTCGGAGGCTCGGTCTCAGTTCACATTTCCAAGATGAGATCACGTTTTTGAAAAGCTAATTTATATGCATAATACCTTTGTTAGATACACTTCATAAAGAGCAGCTGGGTTTATAATCTGCATGGGAGCTAATTTTCACACATTTGGGTTTTTGAGCTTTATGATAGACACTGTAGAGTTTCCTCAGAAGACCTTCAGTTAAGGCTGGCTGAGGATACACACCACAGACCTGTGACTTGGGTTTTTCTCTGAGCAGCCCTGACTCCAACTGAAAAGCAATTTGAATTGGAACTGCCTGGATCTGCTTCATTTTTCTCAAAGCCTTGTCCTGCTCTGAATGCTGCCAAAACCTTGACCCTAATGTATATTTACATCCTTTTGAGAAACTAGAAGGAATCCAAAGTATGGTACAAAGCATAAAGGCTGGAGAGTTTCCAATTGGTTTAGGTTCCATTTTAAATATTCCTGTGAGTTTAGGTGAAGAGCACCTTACAATAGCATGACACCATGAAAAGCTCCTTGTCAGTCCAGTTTCCATACATCTAACCTGATTAGATTGCTGTGAAGCTTTTCATATTTTGCCATAAGATAAAATTATTGACGAAGATTAAAAGGAACAGAACCAGTAGAAGGCTGGTGAGGTGCATGAGAAACTGGAAGGAAAATATTGGGCTGAAGGGAGCTTTGTAACTGAGATACTGAAACCACATCTTGCTTAATATGCCCATGACACTTTTCATTGTGACCAGTGTGATACACGGTGCTTTTGAAACATGCTAATATTTCAAAGCTAGAAAGGATACTGGTAAAGAGTAAGGATCCAGGTTCTGTAAAGAATTTGCTGACTGATCTTGAGGTCCTGAAGTAATCAAGAGAGAAGCTCATGCATGCCAGAACTAATAAAAAATTTTGGGCAGTATTTAGCAGTAGGAGGGAAGGAAAATACCTTTGGTGTTTTGCTCAGTCATGGTATGATGCACTTATGGAAAAGAGAAAATATTATTCTACTGTGTCTCAGTCAAAGTGTTTACAACAGAAATAGCAAAGTATTAGCAATGATATGCAAAGCCTGTACAGTTCTTGATTTTATTCCTGTATTGGGGTTATGTGGCAAGACTTTGGTAGTGGGGGCTACCATTTCTGTGAGAAATTGCTTTAATCTTCTCTGATGTCATTCTTTTCTCATTGGAGTCAATGCCAGATGGCACCAAGGTGGACCTGCTGATGGCCAAGGTCTGTTCCCATCTCAAGCCTCCAGCTTTTAGTTTTATTTTCTCTCCCCTGTTCAGCTAAGGAGGGCAGTGGTAGAGTGGCTTTGGTGGGCATCCTGCGTGCAGCCACAGTGAACACACCACAATTCCTTGTATATTTTTCTACTCACTTGTGTAAGAGAATGATTTGAAACTGAAACAGGTGCAGAGAAAAAAAAAGGAATTGGAGATATTATACAGGAGAATGAAAGGTTTTTTGCTTTTTTAACCTAATAAACTCAAGTCTATGCCTGCTCTCTCTAATTTTCTCAAGAGAGGGAACCTGAAGGGCGAGTATCAGATAAAGGGCAAGGTGGAAAAAGAATAAAGTACACATAAGTTAATTATGTTGGAATTATGTAAAAAAACCCCATATTTTCAGAGCTATGATTTGGTATCCTATATGGAATGATGAGAAACCTGCTTACGTGAGCACAGATCAGCACAGTACATTAATAAGGACAGGAATTGCACGAGGTGCCAAACATTGACAGGACTTTGATAGCCTGTGAAGGGCCTGGTGACTCAGCTGAATCCTGCCTAGCCCAAAACATGCCTCTCTCAACCCAGCCCAGTGTCATGCTGTGAATGTGACTTTCTCTTGGAAACTTCCATATTTAACAATGCATCCTACCACCAAAATGAGATGTGAAATGGGATATTCTACTACAGACTGCTGCTTTGTAAAATTTTGTGCTTCTGAAGTAAACAGAAACGATTGCTCTTGGTGGAGAAAGTTCCAAAGAAATCGTGAGCATGTTTTTGTTTCTTTTGGTTTTGATTTCTCCTTAGGAAAACAGTCAAGGGAGTAGAATATTCTTAAGGAAAAAGAAAAAAAAAAGAAATTAGGGCATGGAAATGACACAGGTGGCATTGTCTATAAAGGGTGCCCTGGGTTTCTGAACAGCTCCTTAAGTCCCTAGTTATCCAAAGGGGGAAGATCACTCTGCACAGCAGAAAGCAGAAGTGGTGATTCGTATTTCTTTTCCTCAATAGCACAGTTAAGCTATGGTACACGTCCACTGATGCACAAGAAAGGTGAACTGTCAGGGTGCCGTGACTCACTAGAAATATCTGGTGTCAAATCTTGTAAGACTAAATAACACAGAATGTATTAGAGGCTAATAAACAGCCATTAACCACCCAGCATTCAGATTTACCAATTACCACACTGTTCTAGGCCATGGACCTGCTCGCTGTGGCTGACAACATCACATTAATGAATCTCAAGTCTTAACCTCCTTGAATTCATGAATAACAATTTGACTCCATGTAACTTGATTACTACGAAATGGAAACTTTAGTTGAGTCTAAACAGTGGTTATGAGGTTGAGATGAGAGAAAGACAACCCTACTCCATCACTGGTAATTTAAACTCATATAAAACCGAGCACCTGTCACAGTGATAAATGGGTTTTCTTGTTATCTTGCTGTCGGTATCATTTCCCAGTCAGATTCCTATCAAACACCCAGACAACACTGTGGAAACCAAGGTACAATTGTCTTCATTTTATTTCTCTTCCAGAGAAATGGGTAAAGGTTACAAGATGCTTATAAATGTGATTGATTTCATTTTCTTTGAGTTGTTCCCAGAACACAGTTTAATTTACTTGTATATGCAAATGTAAGGTTTTTATAGGCAGCACAGAAGAGAGAGCTGCTCATTGTTTACTGACGCCAAGCTAAAGCCAAAACCACTCTGAATCAGGAAGTGTCCCAATGGCTTACAACTTTCAAACTCCATTTCACTGTGTATGATTGAGAGAAATAAATTTTTAAATCTGTTTTGCTTTACATCAGTGCCTCAAAAATTTAAGTGTCTTCAGCCTGAGGAATGAGACTGAAAGTATAATGTGGACAAGCTCCTTCCTTCCAACTCCAGTGTGTTTTTCTTCCAGACACATTATTTTTTTTTCTTGACTCAATGTTTTGGTAAGGTTTTTTTATGTTTTAATCTTTTGCAGAAAATATGTAGAAAAATAAAGAAAGAAGGAAGGAGAAAACCTCCAATAGTTAAAAATATTAATCTTGGGAGAATTGTCTGTTAAAGAACACGAGTGAATAAACAATCACTATGCTCATTTCTCATTGTAGAAACTGTGCAAAAGCTGTCACCTGGTATCCATGTGAATAAAGAGAATTGTCTCATCCTGATCTCTCTGACGGGTTTGGGATTAGCTCTAAAATAGTGAAAAATATTTTTATCCTTTTACAACTTCAGTGCCATGCATCCAACCAGATCATAGTGAATTTTCATTCTCTCTTGCTGGGCTGTAGTCCTAAAATATATATTTTAATGTTTATGGATTTTCCTGGAAGACACATAGACTAGCTTGTGAACACGGAATGAGCCCTCCAGAGATTAGAATAATATCATGGATTTCTTTTAAGTTGTAGCTGATTTTCTCTCTTTTATAGAAAACTTGAAATAAGCAGAAGACTCAGATTCTTTCTCTCTCTACCTGTTGCTTTTCCATATTCTGTCCCTAGAGTGACACAAGTAGCAGAGTGTAGGTTGGATGTTCCCTGTTGAAACTGTCTCTGTGTAAAGGAAAATATTTATATTCCTTGATTGTGAAACAGGAGGTGAGAGGCGAGACAAATTTTGCCTGACAATCAACAGTTTTCTCTCATTTTGTGAGACAGAGGCCTGCTTTTAGAAGATGCTATAACAAGTGGTGCAGTGTTTTAGCTGCTAGCAAAAGAAGTAACAATGCTGGAGGAAGGAAAGAGAAGGATCCTTTTTAAGAGCACCAACAGGGTTGTTTGTATGTTTTCAAACAAATAATGCAATAATGTGTCCTCAGGCCAGTCTCCCATGGGGGGCACAGCCCAGGGCTGGTGGAGTGCTGGCAGTGCCTTGCAGCAGCAGGCAGAGCTGTCCTGCTGCACTCGGGGCAAGCAGCAGCGAAAGTCAGAAGTGGAGAGATGGGGCAGTGACAAGGTAACAACATGGCAATTGTCAAAGTGTTCTGCTGTCGAATTTCTCTGAGATGTGGAATGGAGTCCTGTCAGACAGAGCAGAGAATAGAAACCACTTCTGGGGTGAACCCTCATCTGCTAAGTCTCTGTGTATCCAGGGCGAGTATGTGATACTTCCTCCTCAAGTGAAGTGCAGAAAGGAAGGATGCAGCATTCACGCCGGGCAAGGACTTTGCATGCAAATTGGAGAAGTGCAAAGACGTTCATTGCACAGCTCAGGTTACCTAAATACCAGTGCACAAACAGGATAGAACCTCATATAAACAGGAAGATCAAATCCCAAGATTTCACCCACTCACCTGGAGCATTCCCTAGATATTACCTATTATGGGAAGATGTAAATAATCCCATATAAGGCCACTAACCACAATCTTCCCGGGCCATTGGTCAGGAAGGTCACTGACCCATGGTCCTCTTTTCTAGCCCATCTCAGGTGACCTGGAAGTGTTTCCATGGTTCCCACCGGGCCTAGGGAAGATGCTTTTGTAGGCCTTCAGGCCTGCTCTTCTATAACACCCATGGTGGAACCCTACAAGGAGAGACAAATTTTGCCTGACAATTAACAGTTTTCTCTCATTTCGTGAGAAAGAGGCCTGCTTTTAGAAGATTCTATATCAAGTGATGCAGTGTTTTAGCTGCTAGCAAAAGAAGTAACAATGCTGGAGGAAGGAAAGAGAAGGATCCTTTTTAAGAGCACCAACAGGGCTGTTTGTATGTTTTCAAACAAATAATGCAATAATGTGTCCTCAGGCCAGTCTCCCATGGGGGGCACAGCCCAGGGCTGGTGGAGTGCTGGCAGTGCCTTGCAGCAGCAGGCAGAGCTGTCCTGCTGCACTCGGGGCAAGCAGCAGCAAAAGTCAGAAGTGGAGAGATGGGGCAGTGACAAGGTAACAACATGGCAATTGTCAAAGTGTTCTGCTGTCGAATTTCTCTGAGATGTGGAATGGAGTCCTGTCAGACAGAGCAGAGAATAGAAACCACTTCTGGGGTGAACCCTCATCTGCTAAGTCTCTGTGTATCCAGGGCAAGTACGTGATACTTCCTCCTCCAGTTAAGTGCGGAAAGAAAGGACTGAGGTGTGCTGAGCTCTTTGAGAAAAGAGCTGCAAGCCAACATTTCAGGAGCATTTTTGAGGCTTCTGTCTGACAGGAAGGGGGATAAAAGATGGTTTTCTCTTCTCTGCTATTGCCTCCAGGTTAGGTGTAAGATGCTCCTCCTCAGCTGCTGCTGCTGTGGATATAACCTGAGCATCTGAATTTTCCTTCAGTTCTGTGCAAGGGTTCAAATCCAGGTTCCCACTCTTTAGCTATTACTGCACTTCTCATCAGGTCATTAGTGAAATCTTTTACTTGATTAACAACTATGTGCTTTATGATGCTGCATACACCATCATAAAGAATAAAATCCTGAGGCTTCTCACCTGATTCCTCAGGTTCCCTTCTTATTAATGGCCAGGCAAGAGAGTCCATGACTCTTTTACGATGTAAAAATGAAACATAGCTGGAAATGTATAAAGTTTTGTATTTATTTAAGTTGAATGTCATCCTTTCTTCAAAGAAGGCTAAAAAGGCAAGCAAGAAAAGTACAATTTATCCACTGTATTGACATTTGGGTTTGGAAAGTACAAAATTACATGAGCTGCCCGTACTATTAATATTAATAAAGTTTAAAATAAGTCCTCTCACAAGGACTTTGTGTTAATCTTACGTGATTCAGCTCCTGGCTGCATAATGAAGATCTTACATATTTAATAAGCAAATTGAAGTAGTCCCAAATGAGTGAACAACATAGTGCTGTAAAAATAAATGGGGCGGAGGGGAGGAGGAATTCTTGTCAGATGAGGTGGCTGAAAAAACCACTGATCTGCTGGCATTTTTATGTCTCCTATCAAATGTCATTGTGAATTGAAAATGGAATGTCTGACAAAAATAAGGAGCAGCAAGTTCCAATATAACCTGATGAATGTAACTCCATTGTTTCCATGAAATCATATTAAAAAGGTCATCACTCTACGTATGAAAATACCATGGCAGTTATTCTATTGCTCTTTCAATTTGGAATAGGCACTTGAATGTCATCAAAGAGAAATAGTTGATATTCTATAATTAAAAGTAGATTTTGATTCACAGTGGGGAAGATGATAAGAATGGATCCTTCCATTCCACTGATGTAGACATGCATCTTACTCAGGAATAAAAGAAACTGTCTGGAGGATGAAAGGAAAATATGATTAAATTAAAATGTCTGGGGTATAAAAATGTGCATGTGAAAAGAACTGAAAAATTCCCCCTTCTTGTGGTGTTCTACAAGTAACTCCTTTGGGTAAAGCCTTTGCCATAGCAACAGATAAAACCTTTATGAGGTGCAAAGTTTTGCTAAGAAAATGAAGGCTTTCCATTCCAGTTCAGTTGATGTCTTGAAATGATAATAAGTCTGGCATAAGATTATCATCAGTTTAAAGATGCATTTTTAAAGGCTATAACAACAAAGAGTCTGTGGTGCTTTTTCAAAGTAAGATACACATGTGTGCTGTATCTTCTGCTGCAGATCAGGAGAAATCACAACACAGCAGAACTGTGGTTGTGCCCACTGTCCTATTACCTGTTCTCTTTCATGTTTCATCATTTTTGAGATCTGTATTGCTTTCTTTGCTTTTAACCTCTCTATGTCTTGTATATTCTGTATTTTCCACTTTTTTTTACAAATAGCTACAAATACAAGGAAGCACGGGCAAAGATCTTAACATTAGGGTGTAACTTTCCCTTGTACTTCTGCTGGCTCAGTTCTTTGCAATACACTCCTTTCTACCTCTCACTGTATTGTCTCTTTCTTCCATGGAAAATCAGAGATCCAGGCCTTTCCTCAAGCCTTGTCCTTGATTTTGTTTTTCAGTCACCAACAGCTCTCCATGACACCTGCTCCTTCAATAGGTTTTGCTTCTGTTCATGGTGAGGCTCTCATTGCCTTTTTTGTGCAGGATTTCAGCTCTTGCATGTTCTCAGTATTGTCTCTGGGGATAGTCTAAAATTTTAATTATCTCATTCTGTGCATTCTTATGAAGGCTCCTAAAAGCAGGGCTACAAAGGTTTTCATTATGTCATCATCCTCTCCACTGAAGGACCCCGGCTCTTCACAAGATACAGGCAGCTATCTCAGAGGATTAGGGTGAGTCATGAGAGGATCATCTGATTGTCTGGCAGTCCTGTGAGTTTCTTGGCATTTGTGCTTTTGGAATTTAAACAGTGTCAATTATACCTTCCCATGGAGCTTTTCCTCAAACTGTGCCCAAAAACTGATTTATTTTGTCGTTTTGCCTCTATATCAGTTAGTAGAACGGAAAGTCACTGTGCAAATTGCTGAACACTTAAACACCCCCTCCCCTTTTCCATTTTTTATACCCTGGGCTTTGTAGTTATTTCTCCTCTTTTGTCTCTTTTTCATTCCTCCTTGCATGAGAGATCTGTCCTGACATTGTGGGACTGGGATTGCAAGATTAGAATGGAAATGTGTGAAATGGAAACCTCTGTCTATCACTTTGCAATCGGCACTCTGCACTGCTCTTTCCTGGCTGCTATCAAAACTCTGAGTTACGCTTTTATCTGCTGGTTTGCTTTTATTTTTATTTTTATCATCAGCTGAGTCCTCGAGTGCTTTTTGAAAGCTGGAAGGGCAGCTGAGTTTCCTCTTCCTTGTCTTTGCCTTGAACGCAGCTGCTCGAGGTCTCAGAAGGGTGGGAATAAAGAGGGCATGGAAGTGAAGTGGGGCTCAGGAGCCAGGGCTGTGCCGTTGTGGTTGTGCTCCGTGCCCAGCAGGATTCCCACTCGCTGTCTGTGGGAACAAATGAACCCTGGGGAGAGAAAATGTGGCACCACTTAGGGGTCCTCACATCACCCCACTCCTCAGCATTGCCTTGTGACTGAGGCCTGAACTGCAGTGCTACCCTATCCTTAAACTCTTCTGTGGGAAGTCATACCACAGGAAGGAGAGCCTACCTCAAAAGTAAAATAAAGTTGTAAAAATAAAAAGGATGTTTTTAACAAAAATATTTCAGCCAATCCAACTTAAAACTTTTCTTCCTTGCAAGTGAAAAAATACTCTATACACTCATTTTTTTCTGAAAACCTTGAGGTATGTGATTAAACTTACTTTTCAGAGTAATTTTTGTATTAAAGCACCTCGTTTACTGCCTCTGGCACTTCATTCAAAGAGAGGAAGTAGAAGGAAAAGTGAAAGCCAAATCAATTATATGGGGGAAAATCAGTCTTTTCTTTAGGAGACCAATTTTTTTTATTAATTGTCATATGATTTATTTTCCTCTAGCTGGTGTGTAAGAGTGGGGAGAGTAAGGATGTTGATTCCTGGCTCTTTTTGTCCTTCTGGTTCAGTGCAGACAAGTGCAGCTTGTTACCCACCTGCTTCCACATGTGCTGCCTCTCTTTCAGTGTGCAGGTTGCTTTTGTTGGATGTTTTGGACTGCACTGGGATTTATATTGTTACATATATTAATAATTTGACCTTGAATTGATAATTAATTATTTTTGCAAGCAATTACTTTGATTCCCAAGCACTCTGTATGCATTACAACCTCCCTGAACTATGAAGACCACAAAACTGCCCTTTGAATTCAGCACAGCTTTGAATGAACTGGAATCTGATCATGTCCCAGTGCAGGAAATTCTCGATTTCACTTTGCTCACACCGTGTCCATCATTCCATATTTAGGTGTAGGGAGTGTGATTTTGAGCAATCAGAGGAATGTCTTCCACTGGCAAAGGACTGTGGCCAGTAAATATCTGGGGATGAGGAAGGAGGATGCTGCAGCCTCTGCTCTGCCGAGTTCAACACCAGACAAGTTTAAAAGGTTAAAAAGTTTTCTCCTCAGGAAGCCACTCCTGGATCAGGACTGTGTTAAAGAAGTTACATGGCTTAAACTAGAAAGTGAATGTTTCCATGCTGAACATGGTCCTTTTCCTTGCCTTTCCATTCAGAAACAAATGAGGGAGGAAGAAAATAAAGGTCACTGTAGATAAATTCATGTACACTTTATATTTCCTGAATATGCCATTATTAGGCTGCCAAAAGGTAAATGCACAGGAGTAATTTTCTCTCAACCTCTTCTTCCCAGTGTTCAGAGGACCCCCATGTGTGTTCCCTCTGTGGTAGATGTGCTTTATCTCCTTTAAGCAGGTGCAGAGGGACCCATCTTCCCCCTTTCCACTTCTCACTGAAGGTCAGAGCTCTGAAAAAGGTCCTTGTCTTCCCCTTTCCTGTAGGCAGTTCCTGGAAACAGAAAGAGGTAAGCAAAATACACATCCACAGGTGTTCATTCAGTGAAAAGGTCAAGGCTGATCAGAAGTTTGTTTTCTACACCAATTATTAGTGTCTCTGCACGTTAAACAAAGAATTCACCCTCAATCTTCTGCTTTCTCAGCATCACACTGTATGTGGATCCCAAAATCCAACATCTTCCAGGAAATCTGGGTCACCAGTGAACACCAAGGATGATGAACTGTGAAAGTTCAGGATCCAAACTGCTGCTGTTGCTGTTTTCAAAGTCCCCAAGGTGATTTACAAGCCTCTAAGGCAAGTAGAAACAACTCTCACATCTATCAAAGATTCCCCAATGAGTGAGGCTTAGTGAATCCTCCTCCCCAGGAACCCTCCCCTGGCCAGACCCATCTTTGAGTTTACAACATGTGTTCCAGAGAGGACCTTGCTGTCTGAGGCCTCCAAGATGTTCAGTCTCCCAACTCAACAAAACATTAAGTCTGGGAATGTAGGCTAAAAGAAACACCAAGAATACAAAAGGCCACAAAGGCGTACAAAAGAGGTACAAAAGAAAAGGCAAAAAAAAAAAAAAAATCATTATGGCATCATATCTCTAGCCGTTCTACACTGCAGCAACTTGAAAGCTGCGTTTGGTGTTCAGCAAGCTCTGAGCAGAACTCAGGCCTGACCAAGAAGTTCAGCAAAAAGCAGGATTTCCCATGGCACTTGCCCTCCTGTGCAGCGTGTCTGACATCACTAATGAAATACCTTCAGTTTACTCAGTTACCCAAAGGTGCAATATATCTCTTTGAGTAATGCCTGTGAGTTCATCACTTTTTGTATGGTACTGAAGTATAGCTACCTGCAAGGCTCTGAGTTTTGCTATCTGGGTCTTAGAAGCAGCAAAACTTGAAATGCGTGGGTTTATGTATTTATTTAATTTTCACTAAGCAATGGCTTATTAAGAGAGATGACCTCATATTTTCTGTTCCAGATGAATTCTTTGTGAGCATCAGATAATGAAGAGTTCAGCAAAAAGCAACCTGAAGTAAATCCCCTTTTTTTCAGGTACGTCAGTTTGTGTCTCACCCTAAGGGTCCCAGTGGTCAGGTTAAACTGAAAATCTAAGTGTCCTCCACATGGTCAAGCCTTTGAGATTATTTTGGCTTTGGTTTTGTTTGCTTTTGCTCCACATTTTCCAATATCATTCAGGAAAGTGCAGAAGCAAAGACAGAGTTAATTTAGTCTCTCAAATGAAAATCCCTCGGCACTGACAAAACCTGCTCTGCTTGTGCCAGGTCTCTAACAGCTTGAAAATCAAATTAGACCCAGAATTATTACAGACACTGTTTTCTCTCAACAACAGAAAAAAACCCTGAACAAAATCCTAAAAAGAGAAAAAGCTTTCTCCAGCAATCTCAGTAAGAACCATGCTTCCCAATCCATTTGAAGCTTCTCACTCCAGGCCTGGTGTTCCCTGTTGCCAAGTGACTGGAAACAAGGGCTGCAAAAAATGTTTTTAAAAGTCATTTGAAAGGGAGCAGAGAGATTGCATGCCAACTTGAAAGCATGACAGCAAGAAATCTCTGAACTTCCTTTGCCGGCGATGAGAAAAACCTCCCCAGCTTCACTCCAGGCTGAGCTCACTGGGATGGAGGAGGGGGGTTTAATCTCAGTATTAGTTAATTTTTCCGTGCAGTGTTTTGTTCCATTGATGGCATTTTTTCCCAGGGAGGATGAGTGCCAGTGCTACCTTAGTTATGGGCACCCTCCTTGAAGATAAGAATAGATACAGTAGGTCAGATTTAAAAGAAAAAAAATATCTCTAGCCAAGTCTCTAGCTGTGGTTCCTGCTTTATGTCTAGAGCAGATTAAGAAATGCACAAACATATGTGACACTTCCCCCAGGACACTCTGAAATGCCATGTTAACAATAATAGTCAATGGGTTCCCTGTTATGAACTTAATCACTTTACTGTTCAATGCATATATTAACTATTAGCATCTACAACATCCTTTAGCTTCATGTTCTACAAGTCTCCTACACCCTATGGGGCAGAAAATTCCTTTTTTTTTTTTTCCTGCTTTTTTTTTTTTCAGTTTATTTTGAACTTGCCAACGGGAAGCTTCACATAGCATACCCTATATCTTGTACTCATGAAGAGATGGGCAATCAGTTCCCATGCCAGCTCTCCAAACTCTCCACAGTCCTCATGTTTCCAAGGTCTTTCCTCACCCACAGGAATTTCTCTATATTTGCTAAGCATTGCTGCTCCTCTCTGAAATTTTTCCAGTTCCAGCATGTCCTTGGAAGTAAATGGCAGGATGGAGTGTCTTGCTGCACATTCCCTGTTTTTAGCAGAGGCTTTTGCAGCATGTTGCTGCTGTTGGATTTGTGCAGTCATCACCAGTAAAGCTTGAGGCTGTCAGGCAGCAGCAGGTGAGCAATTTCAATTTTAAAGACTTTTTCTTTTCTCTCCTCCCCATTATTCCTAAGCCAACTAATCATATCAAGCTGCTTTTTTTTTGTTTGTTTCCAGGTTGTAAATGTAATCTTGCCAATGTGTGGTTACTACTTCCCAGCAGGCAGGTAATGCAGGCATTGTGAATCAATTCAGATCTTAGATTTTTGCCTTGTTGTGGGAGAGAAGGAAAGACAAAACACCAAAAAGGAAAAAAAAAGGAGCATATCTAGGAACAATAATTTAAAATCAAGCAAGAACCTAACAGAAACAGTTGTCAAACCTCACCTTGCCTTCTAAAGTTATTAGGCAAGATTTCTATAAGATACTTCTAACTAATCAGAGAGGATGAAAAGAAATGGAACTTCCAAGTATGGATAAATGTTGTAATTTTATGTTGTCACTCCCTCTAGACATTTTACCTCTTTTCATTGTATCATGTTGAAAGGAAAGTGTTTGTTTTGATCTCAGGTTTTTTCAGCACAGTGTGCAGCTTGTTTTTGCGATAGTACTTAATGTCTTCTGAGAAATCCTGTCGAGGATTTTCAAATGCCTCTTGTTTGCAGAAAACAAAAAATAGTTAGAAGTGGGTGGAGAACAGATAGAAATGAGCTGAAGGTGATGAAAATGTTTCTAAGTAGAAAGTTGCTAAAACTACAGAGGAATATCGAATTTTAAAGTCTGGGTCAATTAAAATTGGACAGTATAATATATCCATTGGAACGTGAATTTGTATTGGACTTGAAGGGTAGATTGAACACTCTGTTTGGATTTGGGGATGAGATTTTCAAAAGAAGTCAATCTGCTCTCTCTGTTTAAGTGATAATAGTGTTCAGTCAGCATTCAGCACATTTTGAATAGCCCAGGATTTGACTCTCTGGTTTTATAAACCGAATCTTTGGTTCATTATCAAAAGAAAATACCCTGCAACTCAAAGGCAAATTTTCCTGAAATCAGATGTTTTTTTCAGGCTCCAAGCTGCTAGTATGCAATCTTGTTTTGTATTATTTGAAAATCTATCATGGAATCCCTTGTTTTTGCAGCATCTTGGATCAGTGCTGAACCTTTCTACAGTCAACTCTCTCATTTCCCCAAGGGTCCTTTTGTGTGATCAGCTTTTGGGGTAATATTATCCTGATAAATCCATCACTGCTGCAGTTGTGGATCCCTACCTTTGTTGTGTTTAACTCTGATAGTGGAACAGTAGAAAAGAAGCTACATTCAAAACACCCGAATGTGATCAGCCTTGGCAAGAGGAAAATAAAAACCTTACAAGGACTCACCTGACTTTCTTTGAGGAACATTTGGGAACCTTCAGCTTGTGCTGTATCCATGCATCATCATGTGCAAAGCAGGTCTGAGGCCAGCACAGAGGACGGTGTTTCCTGACCCTGACAAACTGCAGCTGCAATTGAGCTAAACATGATAATCTTGATAATCTTGATATAATAATAATAATGATATCTTGATAATCTTCATAATCATAATCTTGAGCTAAACATGCAGCCTGAGCCAGCTGTAGCACCCATGATTTTGAAGGCAACTGTTCTAGGGTTGCAGGCTGAGCTAGATTTCTCCAGAGATTCCTTTCAGCCCAAGTTTCCCTAGGATTGATTCTGGAAGTGGCAATACCTTCAACCATGTCCTCACCTCCTGTAGGGATTCACTGAAATTATTGTAGATCTGTAGTTCTAAAACCAGCAAAGGACTGCTCTGGGCACTGACTTGTGAAACTGTTGAGGAAGGGCACTGAACATGTCGGTGTTCCAGGCACACCTTTACTTTCCCAGCTTGTCTTCTAGGCTCCTTCCAGTCCTGCTGCATCCCAGCATTCCCGTGTTTCTGCTTGCTGTTCTCTCGAGTGCAACCACCGAGAGATTTCCTGCGATATTCCTCTCAGGTTTACTTATTGTTGTCACAGCTCTGGCTATAAAACCATCACGGTAAAGTTTGATGGAGCTAAAATAAGATAGGTATGATTCCTTAGACAGGCATCAGCTCACTGAGAATTGGCCAAAAACAGTGATCAAGTGGGAGTGGCTGGAGCTCACCTGCAGCCCCATAGATAACACATTTCAACTTGTAAAACAATTGAATAACAAGGCCTAAATTAAGACCACATTCATCCCTGTGCTGCTTGTTTTGGTTTTTTTTTCCTCTTTATCATGCTTCCACATTCCCTAAACTGATTATTTGTTTCTTTCCAGGTTGCCTCTGGAAAGGGGACATGTCTGAAGACTTAAAAGACCAGTGAGATAGTAATCATTGGTTCACACTGTTTCCCTTCCAGCTACTTGCTGTAAGCAAGAACAACAAAAAAATAAATATACAAGACAGAAAGAAACAGAGCCTGAGGAGAGAACATTCATATTGTCATTTAGATGAACTATGCAGCTATCCCTCTTGACACACCTATTCCACCAACATGCTTCTTCTCAACCTGTTATTCATTTTCTGTCCTTCTTCATTACATTAGTGATCCTTTTCTCCTCTCCTGCCCTGACTACAGCCTGAACCACTCGCTTATTTTTTGGCTATATTAGCCAGGTTGTTTGTATTGCTGTCCCGCGGGTGACCTAGCAGCTCAAACTAATAACACATATTTCTTTGTCAACATTTTACTCTCCAAGCTTGTTGAAGACATTTTATACGTCCAAATTGCAGTGATGCATTTTGGGGATAATAATACAGAAGTGGAATTAATGCCTTTTGGACCTTTCCTTTCTAGCAAGATTGGACTGGCCTAGAAAAATGGTTTTCTTGCCTAGCCTATTTTGGTTTTCTTTTGTTTCAAACCCCCTGAATTTAATAATGTTGGTTGTTTTCCTCCAGACATCTTCATAGAATTTTTATGGTTTTTTCACTCTGTTTGTTCTTGAACAGCAGGATCTGCAAGTTGTGGTTCTAACTAAAAATAGAATAGATTGAGACATTCTGATATCACGAAGGTGAGATTGGTTTCATTTGCATTGCAAAATGCCTGGGGCATTTATGTTTCTGTAGAGTATCTATTATAATGAGGTTTCCTGCCTAGGAATCTGGTGTGTGTCTAAGATTCCTGACACATTATTGAGACAATGTTCATGATAAAGATAAATACATTTCAGAAAGAAGGTAGAATTATTTTTAGTCTCCCTCATTTATATTATCATTAAACTTGTAGGAACATTCACGTCTGTGACCAGTTTTGTTGAAAATGGCCAGTCAAGGCAGATGGGCACGTAAATGTCGGATGATCACAGGAACCTTCTGTGTCTTGAGAAATGAGACTAGAGAAGAACTGGCAAATAATAGTTATTTCTTAACTATGCAGTAGTGCAGAGAAAGATGTGCTGTCAGAACACATTGCAGGTAAGGCACAGCAACCCACATTCCTCAGTAAAACACTGACAATAATAATTTTTTGCAAGCGATACCCACAGGCCTTATGAAGTAGAGACAAGGCCTTGGGAAACAGAGATAAAGTTTGATTCTTCTGTAAGACTCCATCCACATGCAGGAGCAAGACTTCCTGGTCCTACAAATGTTAGGATATGGGAGGATAGGAAAGCAATGGAAAACAGGAGAAGAAAATAAATTTACATTATTTTTAGCACCTGGAGGATTTACACACATTTAAATTTAATTCCAGATACTCACAGAAAGTTAGGTGCCCTAGGGCTTTCTTGTGAATCAGAACTTAAATCCTTGTGAAGTTTTGTGTGGGTGACCTACCCAAGGACATGCACATAGTGTCTGCAGAGTTCAGATCTGAATGAGACCACACTAAATGTCACTCCACTGCCTTACCCAGCTTAATTGTGTAAGGGAGGGTCCTTTTGACTGTGTTGTATCTCACCTGGCTTTGATTGCTATGTTTTTGTAATGCTGCTGCTGGGAACAAGTACAGGCTTGATTTGGTCTTAGCATACAGAACCAAGTTTGCCATATGTTCATGAAAAAAACCCCAAAAACAAACCAAAAAAAGTTTGAAGTTCAATTATAAACCATTAACATATCCAGTCCAACTTTAGGGTTATAAAACACAGAAATTAACCAGTGCTGTAGAAAGGATGCTGGTTTGTTTTGCCACAGATTACCACCAGCAGCTCAGGCTGGTTGCTCAGCTCCTCTTCCAGGTAAGCTGTGTGTGACCATGTTAGTTCAGGTCTCTGCCTCACTGGGCATTAGCCAGACCACTGCAGTGTGGCTCTAGTCTGGAGCATCCCAAAAGTGGGATGAGCAATCTGCTTGTTGGCTCCACCCTGCCAGCAGTGTGGGTACAGCTGGCTCTGTACTCTGTCTCTGCAAACTCAAACAAACTACCAAAGATAGTGGAGCTCCCTGAGACCAGGGACATCAAGAAGAGGAAATGGCTATTTCCTCACAGAACCAATCATGCTTAATTTATTGAGGCTGGCAAAAAAAAAAAAAAAAAAAAAAAAAGGGTGAAGACTCAGAAGGCCCAAAGGCAGTGGAAAAGCAGGCATGTTAATATCATTAAAAATGGGCATAAACTGGCTATAATAGAAATTGGATGATAGTTTCTGACCTCCAGAAGTCCCTTTAAATAGCTGAACAATGTTTAAAAGACCTGACTTGTTTTAAGAGAATATGGATCCCTTTTCAAAAGTACTCTGTCTAAACAGCTTAGTAATTTCCTTTTCCCTATCTGAGGAACATGACTTACCTCACAGGGAACATTGTGGAGAAAAATGAATGCATGACTGTGGGATGCTAAAAGAGCTATTAAATACCAGGTAGCCAGAGGGGTTTGGCCGTGAATATTGACAATAGCTCAACACATAGGATGTAGGATGTCTTGTCTTCAGGCCATCCTGAAGTTTATCCTACTGTATCCTTTCAAATTAGCCAGGTTCCACCAATATGTTATACAATGTATGTGAGCCAGCACACAGTGAAGGGAAAAGGAAATAATAGGTATCACACTCAAACAGCAGATTCGTGTAGGTAAAATGAGCCACAGTATTTGAAATGTCAAAATCGTTAATAGCTTCTGGGTGTTAATTTGTATTTATAATTGAAGCAACAAAGTGTGGAAGGAGAAGGTGACAGGCTTTCACCAAAGTATCTACTGCAATCTATTCTTGATGATAAAAGCATTTAGAATATGTCTAAGAGATAAAAGAGCTTTTCTGATCAGCTGAACCAAGTGTGAGGATTAACTGTCTCCCCATGTTCATGAGATATATATTTATATACAAAACCCCCAAGAAGATAGCTTTGATACACTCTAAGTCTTTTCAGGAGGCAGATTTTAACAGCTGTGCGTATTCTGTCACTCAAAACTCTTTTGAAAAGTGCAAGGCAGACTCAAAGCATTAACACTGGGTTTCAGGGATCTCTGCTGGAAGTCGGGGATCTGCCCTTCTCAGTCAGTAGAGCTGTTTCTTTGGGTGTGTGTCAAACAGCCAGAAGGGAAAAAGGCAAAAAAAAAAGGAAATGGTTTCTACAGTAAGGAAACAAGTATTCTTAACACGTGTAAGGTGACAGAGTTCCAACACGCACTGTGATCACAACCCAACCTGCCCATCCACTCCACAGTGGTTACCATTGCTACAGGTCCAGCAGGATTTCCTGTTCTGATCTGGGGAGATAGCTCAATGCCAGGGTAAATTTTCCTAATGTGCTGATTTTTGGTGACAGCTTGCACTGAGGGCACCAGCCATCTCTCACTGCACGCTCTAGAAAGTAGAAATAAAACCAAGTTATCTCACTTGAGCACTTATCCAACATGAAATTTTCATTTCATCAGGCACAGTGCTGGTGCCTTGAATTCTAAGCATTTGGCCTTCTGCTGCTGCAAACTGCTATGTGAGCTCTAAAGCAAAGCAGTGCACATTTTTCTTGTGTCAATGTTTCTCTTTATTCCCACACCAAGATAATTCTTGGCGAGGTCGCTCAATGGGCTTTTTCGCCTGCAAGCTGCTGCCTCGGAGCTCACTGCAGAGCTCCAAAATCTGAACTTCAGCACTAGTTCTTGTTTATCTCAACAACAGGGAAGGGAGAGCTACGTGAAAAGAAACTATATATTTTACTTTTCCTTTATATCTTTAATTTCCTCCTATCTTGAGCAGTACTCAGTGTGTCTCTGTGTTTATGTACAAGCGTGCAAGGGTGAACACCTACTGGCTTCTGACTTGTGTAAATTAGACATGTATTTAGTTTATCATCCTTGTCATAAAATTCCTTTTACAGGAGTAAATTGCTGTTTACTGCCCAACTCTTCTGGCCTCAAGAGAGAGAATCAGAATCTTTTTTGTTTCTTTATTATTGCTGCTGCAGGTTTGCTCATCTCTGAGGTACTGGGAGTACATTATAGACATCATTAAATTTATTGCTCTTGTGTTTAGGGAAAAGAAAGAAGTGGCCATACTGCTGACAACTCTATATCAACACCTGAACATGTCAAAGATTAAAAGACAAGCTTAAGTCATTTTTGCAGTTCTCTTCTAAGTATGCTTCCTATCACTGGCATTTGATGTTTGTCTCAGTTACTCAGCAATCATCAAACTTTAGATATTTTGCCAGTAATAAAACCAAAGTGTTAGTATGGATAGATTGATGTAAATTTAGACAAGTTGCCTCTTTCTTTCTCTCTGGTTTGTACTTTTGAAAAGGGGTGGTAAGTGTGAGGCACCCAAATGCTTTTGAAATTCAATGAAATTTGAGGCTGTGTTTCTATAAATAAATACTCAGAAACTATGACAATTATGTAAAAAGAGGATCTTGTAAGAGTCCCTGCAGTCTTAAATTTAACGTTTAGATTCTCCTAAAGAACTTCCAACTGTGCAATTGCAAATAATATTGGGTAACATCATGTTTTTCTCTTATTCAGAAAGGGCATTGAGGTATTTTAGCTGTACTCCATGTTTACAGAGATGACTGCATTTCCTCTTAGTCACGTCATGCACCAATATCAGGAAAATATTAAAGAAGCCAAACAAATGTGTTTTTCTTCTCTGTAGCTATAGAAGAAAGTCTGCCAAGAGCCTGAGCTCCACTGCCTTCCTTACGGCTGAGAGTAGCTATGCAGCAAAAGTAAACAAAATAAACATTATTCACATCTGTAAATTTGATTTGTCCTGCTCTTCTGAGGCAAGAGAAGGGCTGCTTGCCACCTTTGCTTCATGTGCACAGGCTGAGATCTGTGGAAAAGCCAGGCAAAGCTCTTATGTCTTCGAATAGCAAAAGGAGATTTTACCTGCAGACTTGAGGATGGTGATTTTAGAACGAGTTTATGCAGAAAGGTGTCCTGTCCCCATTACATCTGCATGGAGCAGCTTCCTTAGGACAACAAGAGACTCTCTGGAAGCAAAGGTTGTGCCCTTCCTTGCAAACACGCTCCGAGGTGATATTGAGGGGCCAGCAGTTGAACTATGAATATCTTTTCAGTTTTTATTCACAGCTCAGCTCTCCTTCTATGTTGTCAGTGTCTCCAATGCAATTTTTCAAGTGGATCCTTTTGGAAGTGTCTGTATGCTGGGGAAGACCTGTGATTAGCTGTCCAGTGCTTCCTTAGTCAGAGCTGCTGGGAATTCCTTTCCATTGCATTAACAGCCAGAAAATTAGGGATTTTTTTTTTTAAATTGAATGTTGCTGCAGTGGCACTTCATGCTTGCAATCCTTCAGAGTTAACTCCGTCTGGAGAAAAGGCTAAATGGTGAGCCAGCCTCCCTGTTGTCAAACCAGAGCACAGCCTGACAAAGTGAGCCTGGTGTTGTTTCCTCTCCTGTCTCCATTGATTTGTGAATCCATACTCATCAGAAAGTGTGATTTTGTTCTTGTTTCTCACACTTCCCCTGAGCTAACTGTGACTGTTATTGTGTTTTGGATTTGGTTTCAGGTTCCAACTGAGATTTTATATCTTTGATACAGAGTGTGAATTAAAAAAAAGAAAAAAAAATAAAAAAAGAGGAGGAGGAAAAAGCTGGTTTATCACGTCTGTGCATCTTCTTGTAATTTGAGGTGGCTTTCTAGCCTGGTCTACACACATGGCTTTTCTTCCTGATTTATGTCTTTTAACCCCACAGTAACCACTGCAATTGTGCACTTCATTTGGTGAGCATGGAGTGAAAGGTGAGTGTATAGGAGAGTTCATCTGCTCTGTAACCCAGCCCATGGAACAGCTCTTCTCTCACTGAGCTGCCTGCTGGGATGTACCCGTGGTTCTCCACACCATAATACATCTTTTTGCTTACAGAAAATAAAAAGGAATGAGGGAGAGATGGGTGAAAGCTGAAATGCAGGAACAGGAATTTTGAGATGATTTCCCACACGCTTCCTCTGCTTGATGACTCTATTTCTCTACAAATATGAAAAATTCTTGTAGAGAAAGTGAAACTCAGGTAAGTGCCAGGCTTAAATCTCCCTCAGACGTGGAACTTAAAGAAGTCTCTACATTTGGGGTGGTGAGCTGTTACAGGAGAAACTAAGGGTTGTACAGAAAGGGGAATGATCAGATATGGGACCTGAGGAAAACCTTAAGGTTTATCCTTATCAGTAAAGAAATTATATTTATACACTGTATTCTACCTGGAAATCCTAGGCTGAATTCAGATCTCTAAGTATGGGATGTAAAGAAGCCAGAAATTCTGGTCTGGTTTCTGAGCTGACACAGGATCTTCACTATTCCAGTTTTCTTTAGTCTAAAATTGAAGTAATCTATCTTCTAAGAGACAGCATGCTGATGATTTGTTTCATATCTCACTCTAAAAATGACATATTATTATGAATCCATCCCTTCTTGCAGTGAGTATGTGATGATAAGGAATCACTGTACCTTTAAAGCAAAGGCAAAACATGAAATAACAGTTGCTCCTTTGGCATTGATGAGTTAAACTGGATTTTTTTTTTTTTATTCCAAGCTATCCAGACTGAGGAACTCATAATAAATTGCTATCATTACATTTTTCTGAGGCTTCTTGTTACAGAACTCCTTTGAAAGGCTAATTGTTAAGCTTCAGTTTGGGTCTATATAATGTACTTCAAAACTCCATAACTTTACTGAAGTATTAGCATAAATATGGTGGGTGATAAAAAAGAGTTGTTTTTCATATTTTTTTGAAAGGTTGAGCTCATATCATTATTCATGATTGAGTAAATAGGTTTTTATTCCAGGATACTAACAGCACTATAAATACTCATTTTAAGGCTTATGGATCTCACCTGACTCCCACTAAAATAGATGGAAAGGTATATCTTGATATACATGTTCTTTGGATAATATTCTTTACCTGGGATGACTGTAATTCACCTTTCCTTGGTGGTTTAGAGCAGTATTTTCAAAATTCTCACAAAAGAATTAAGTATGAAAACAGATGGTGTTTAAACAAATGCTTGTGTTCTCTTCTCCTCCCCTCTGGTGAAGTGATGGAGGAATTGTGCAAATTATTCTGATGGTTGCCCACCCTGCCCCATCTATCAGAACAGATCTTTTTATTTTATGAAGTCCTTGGAAATCTATCAAGGGAAAAATGCTATGTAAGAGTTAGATACAAGAAATGTTGCTGTTCCTATTTGTTTTCATTTTTCTCTAACATTGTGTACAGATTTGTGTCTTCTGAGCATAAGAACTTGGCTGGACAAAGCCACCTTCCAAATTTCATCTTGTATTGACTGCAACACAAATGTTTTAAAAAGTAAGGATAATAAGGAGCAGTGATTCTGAAAACGCCCTGGAACACATTGTTTAGAAAGGCTGTTAATGTTCCATCAGTGAGAATTTTGGAGAAAAGGGAAGAGAAACATCCTTCAGGAAGGAAAACACTTTGTTGGGAAGGAGCAGCAGAGTACAGAGAAAGCTGAGGTCCCTCCTAAAGGGGGATCTTTTTTCTTTTTTTTTAATTGATTCCAACTATAGCTTGAGGCAAAATAACAGCAGGTTAATAACCAGGTCCATTCTTTTCTTCAAATTTATGTTATTGTTGGTGGTACCAATTCCAAAATTTGGAAAATATGTGATGGCAGCTGCTCCTGTGGAATAACATAGCATTGCAAAGGGTGACTCCACAGTCTGTTCCTAACAGCACTGAACAGGACCATCAGTCACTGTACAGGGTGTCTGCTCTGCTGCTGCTCACCAGGCAGAAGGCAATTTCAGAGGATACAGAGAGGAACCCACCAGGGAAAGTCACTCCTCTCAGTGTCCAGGTTCTTTTATTGTGCTTTGAGAAGATGGGCTCTGTCTCTGAACCACGGTGATGCACAGCACTGAAAGTCCAGCAAGCAGGAACCCGGGCACCTCCAGTGCTGCAAATTCCTGCAGCCAAGCAGCTGGGTCTGGATGGAGCCTCAGCTCCTCCTTTTGCTCACGCTGTCTCCAGGAGAGCTGAGTTACCACTGCCACAGAAGTGGAAGAACCAGGTGCAGTTGGGTTCCCTTATGGAGGAATCATCTTTAACTTGGTCATTCCTTTCTCTTGCAAAAATTTGTCTGCTCCCTTACTTGGACCAGAATGTGGGGTGCATTAGATAATATCTAAAATCGATTAAGAATCTTCATATATATATTTACATATATATGTGTATAAATACATGTGTGTGTGTATGCATGTACACATATTTATATTGCATACGTATGTCTGCATATAAAATACAGAAATATATTAGTGTGTGTATCTATGTGTACACCATGTATACCCAGTGAAGCCACAGTAAAGAGATGTATAAGCCAAGTAAATAATAAATTAAGTTTATGTTAGTTTTGGACAGTTCTTTCCTGGCAGGAAAAGTCCTATAGATCATTCTGTCACTGGGCTGTGGTCTGGAGTTGGCTGCATCACTGAAAAAGTCCTCTGCAGAATATTGTCTTCTGCAGATAAAAGTTGAGTGGCTATTTCTGTAAAGGAATTTTGTCTCTCTGAGCACAGTTTCAGGACACAGCTGCATTTATGTGAACCTTGTTATAGCATTTCTTAGATCATACCAGAGAGACTTATGACCTTCATAAAGCCAAGAAGGACAAACATTGCTGCTTTAAAAGCTTTTAGGAACTGATCATTTTTCATGCCCACTTGTCTCTGGCAGTTATAGTAAATTTGCTGTTCTCTGCATGGCTCCAAGATACACTTTCCCTTATTACACAACCACAACAAAAAATACTGTAGTAATATATGATTCTGGCTTCAAACACAGTTGTACTGCTTTGAGTCATTTCCATTAAACTTAGTAGCATTAGCTACACACCAGTGGTTCTTCTGCCTCTAAAAGGTGAGGTCTAGAAGTCTGTAGAAAAGGGGTTGTTTTTCATGTACAGCTTTCTTAGGTCCAGATGTCCCTAGAAGTATTATTTTTGCTATAGTAGTTGGTGCTCACCATAGTCCAGAATCCTGTTTTGCTCTGGTGTGTGCATTTCCTAAGGAACAGGTTCTTGTCCAAAGATCTTTTAGTCTCAGTGTATGATTTCTACTGTTTTCATAATAATTATTATTATTATTAATGAAATAAGCAGCACAGTGATTGCAAACCTTAGGATTTACTAGGCCAGACATAAATTGACAAACAGAAAATATTACTGCCAGAGAAAACAGGAATCCAAAGGATTTACCTGGACCTGCTGTGCTGTGTGCTATACAAACAACGCTCTTCTGACACCAAATATCTTATTAATTAAATGTAAGACAAGATAAAATAGGTGCAAACTTTGTGAAAACAAAGGTAGAGTTGGGATAAACTCTCCTTAAAGTTCATCCTCAAGGATAGCTGAGTCTGGCTTGATCTTTCTTATCAGTGCTGTGATATAAATAATTGACACTTTGCTAGAAAGTGTCCTTCAGGTAGAAATATACAGTCAATTAAGCTGTCCTTAGTACTGTTATTCTCTTTTTTTCTAGTAGTTTCCAGAAACAGTATTTGTGTTCCCTTTTTTATTAAAGGCGAGGGAGAATTCACCAGGCAAAAAAAGCGCAAACTGAACTGTGCAATAATTCCTGGATGTTTGTTTTGAGATGATTTGGCAGGTTTCAGTTTGCTCATGTAGAAGAGGAATATGTTTTTTTCCCAGGTGGCACTTGCAAGGGTTTCTGGCATCAAGTCTGCGACGCGATGTGTGCCCAGATTTCCAAAAAAAAAGGCTCAATTTCTTAATAGAGCTTAATTGCTCAAAATGGAGATCCGAAACAGACAGAACATCCTCCCGTGGGGATTTTCACAGATCTTGGTCAAAGGCAGGAATATTTGTTTTTATTGACGTTAACCAATTAGACAACTTAAAAATATTGTCCCTCTGGAATAGAATTCTGGAGAGCACTTAAAAATCCCAAATTAACAAAGGAATAGAAAACAGGTCATTTTCTCTTAATTTTGATAGCAATTATTCTTAAAGTTTTTCTAACCCAGATATATCAACATTAGAAAATAGTACAACATGCTAACAGAGAAACAGGAAAAATATGTAAATAGCTTGACTTTTTCTTTTTTTTTTTGGCGGGGCGGGGAGGGAGAAACTACTCACAGGAAAAACAGGAAAAACTCAAATTAGGAGTTTAGGAGACTTGCCTTAGCATAATAGAGGGGATGAGATGCAGCTAAGACTGACATGAAAATAATCTCTGTGTTCATAGTGATGGTAGTGATGGTGGTGGGTTCCTGGGCTGATCAAAGTCCCAAAATATAGGTGCACCCTACACCCTACACTGGGGAGGCACCACTGTAAGAGATTCTTGCCAGCCAAGGAAGAAGAAGAACTGACTCAGGCAATGGAAGTCAAGATCTGGGGAATTTATAAGACTTCATGAAAAAAAAAAAAAAAAAGAAGAAGATGCTAAACAAAAAAAACAGCCTCAAATGTGCAGGCACTTGTATTTCAGAAACCAAAGGTGAGCATTTCTATGAACTGAGATGCTACAAATACTGCAAGATTCACGATGGATTTTTGAGAGCTGGCAATACTGCAGGTTTTTGGAGTTAATCCAAGCGATACTTATGCCATGTGAGCCCTCCCTGAAAGCTCATTGTCACTGACACTGTATATACTTTACTTCACCAGGGAGGAGAAAATATCTTTTTTTTTTTCCCACAAACCTATTCTGTAGTTCAGTAATGATGATTCACAATGTGGTATCAAACATTAATGTTCTTTACAACATCTGGAAAATACTGACTGGAAAATTAAGAGGAGATTAATGTTCCTTCTGATATTTTTATCCTCTTCACGCCTCATCATCATGCCCACTGTACCATGAGATCAACAAGATTAGATATCTTTGAAATATGCTCACCAGCAGAATGTGATATTCAGGCTGAGGTAAGAAGATAAGAGCAACTGACCTGCAAGATTAAGGTGACAAATTAGACATCCAACAGGACATCTTTGTTCTAAATAAGTGAGGTATGAATCCATGATGCATAGTTGTGTTGACTTCTCAGCTGAACCATAATTCATAAAAACTATAGACAGTGTTTTGTTTCTGATTGTTCATGGTTCAAGTGACAATGAATAACGTTGGTCAACACAGACGATGGAGGGAAAGAAATAAAGAATTTTGAGTAAATGAAATTAAAATAATTAATAAATAATGTATATGTAAATTGCATAGCATATAATAATATGTATATAAAAATAATATGTATGCAATATATATGTATAGGTAATATATGTTTGATAGATACTAGATTTATAGATGCCTCTTGAATAAATTTATGCATGTAAAATATATGCATATAATCTATGCAAAGCAGAATATTTGCATATACATGTATACATATATATATATGCACACATATATGCACACATATATATATAGGTAGCTACAGATGTAGATATAGATATAAAATGTATGTGAAAATCAAAATAACCCATTGTCCATCTTCATTGAGAAGTAGCTCAAGAAGTAATTGGCTCAAAATGCAGCTTGATAGGTTAGACCT
This sequence comes from Daphoenositta chrysoptera, assembly GCA_013397915.1. Lineage (NCBI taxonomy): Eukaryota > Metazoa > Chordata > Aves > Passeriformes > Daphoenositta > Daphoenositta chrysoptera. Next base: position 846,256 of record VZRO01000218.1, read on the forward strand.
CAGGAAAAATCCTAACAATTATGTTCATGGGTCATATGGCTCAAAATAGTTTATGTTGCCAAAAATGAGCATGAACATCTGCTGGTCATGATATAGATACATTTTATCCTTAAGATTGCCTTTCAGCATCCTGCCAGCCTTATGATACTATACCCTTCCAAACTTTTAAACTCTGAACATCAATAATGTGTTTAACCGAAGAGGTGCAGCACTGAAAGGACAAATTGCTTCTTTGGATTTATGTATTATATATTTAAAGGGGGTATCTAATGAAGAACATGCTCTTCTACCCTGCAGAGAGTGAGTCTTTGTAGGATTAATCCATATGATATAAAAGACCACCTAAGCTTAAGTAACAGTGCGTTATGAAAGTGAAATTAAAGTTGAAAATGGTCACCACTTCTGGGACAAGAGGGAGGGCAGGAAAAAGCCAAATAGCCAGGGGTATTTGTGCTAGTAATTAAATGTTCCACTGAACATAGGTTTTAATATGACAATGGGAAAAAAAAAACTAAGAAATTTTCCTCTTCCTGTCAATTTCTGGTTGTTTATTGCTCAGAATTTTTCTTGTGCAAGCACAAAGGGGATAACTAATACATCTTTTTTTTTATGACACTCTCCAAGATTTGTGAAGGAATATTGCAGGACTTTCAGGACCAGATAAAAAGGAAGTGGTTTGCAAAGGGCACCACTAAATAAATGTGTTATAAAATAAATGTTGAGTAATTCAATCCTCAGAATGTATGAACAGAGAAAGCTCCAAAGTGAAACACAGTGACCAAAGAAATTAGTGGAGCCAAGTTGCTAAGCAGAGATAAATAGGGGTCTAATTGGTTTTATACATCTCAATTGAGGTACTTAGTCATGTGCAAAAAACTCACAACATTAAAAATAATTTGATTTAGAAATTGTTTTCATGGAAAGCATTTGGTATGAAGCTCCTCTATCAATGTAATATAATGACAGCAGAAGAGAAGATATTTCCAATTAAACACTTGAAAGCTTCATATCCATAAATTAGTTGGTAGGCAATAGAGTTTGTATGAACTGTGACTCTGAATGGAAAAATATGTTCTCTTCAGAAAATTCATGCAATTGAATGGCATAAACATGATCTTCAAATTCTGATAGGTCAGTACTCATCTTTGTAGTTAAATGAAAATTATGCTTTCTAATATGTTTAGCTGCTGTCTTCTACTGGAGGATATCAAAGTAGCTTCAAATATTTGGGTGCCCATATTACTAGGGGGAGCAATAGAAATATCAGAATCACAGAATATTCCAAGATGAAAGGGATCCAAAAAGATCACTGAGTCCAACTCCTGGCCCTGCATGTCCATCCCTCATTAACCACCTCTTTGGAACTACTTTTTATCAGTCAAAATCAGTTTGGACTGCCATTACCCAGAATTTTCTAACCTCAGGCAGATAAAATAAATAAGCTAGTAGCTAGATTGCCCAGTATCATGCTCTAGTTTTTATCTCCTTTTTCATTCTTACCTAATTCTTGCTGCTCAGTGAGACAAGAGAGGTGAGAGCAACATATTTAATAGCTGACACATTCCAGCTGGTGATGGGTGGGAGTTTCAGACCTGTTCAACTCAAGATGGAATTTGACGTGGACGTCTGACCAGATGGGTCTTTAGTTACTAGAGTTTTCAGGGTGACCTCTACTCTCTTACCTGAGGAGTCTCAGCTGGTCAACCTGCTCCTTCAAAAAATTTTCAAGGACCAAGAGCCCTGGTTCCAACAATTTGGCCCCCTTGACTGGGTCCATGTGAGCCCATTTCTGATGGAGGGTCATGCCCAAATGAGGAACCTCAGACACTCAGAGTTTAGAGTAGGTTTCACAATTAATTCATACTCCATCCTTGGGCTATATGCTTCCAACCTGGCTGCTTTTATGTCACATAAAGAATGCTGTGGGCAATAGAGCCCTGTATTTGTTGGGGCTTTCTGGAGAAGGATACTTAAAAATACATAAAATTTAGCCAGAATACTGAGAAAATGCTTAAAGAGTAGCTCAGTAATGCATTTGGTAAATCAGTGTAAGATGAAATCAGACACTGACCTTCTGTATTCTTAGAAGGAAACAAGAAACTTATGGGCACTGCTCTTTGCTGCAATTTAATGAGACATGCATAATTCAATGAAAAGAAAAGAAAATAATCTTCTGGTTGAAAAGCATGCTTTCAAGACAAAAAGGTATGTCATATATATACTGACATCACCAAATTAATTTTGAGTTTTGAAATACTAAGCTTTAATTAAAAATGTATTTCAGTAAATGGAAGGTTGCAATAGTTCAGATAAAGAAAATAATGTAGAAGGGTTTTTTTTCTAAATGTAAATTAAGCCTGTTTCATACCCTTCTAACAAAGTTTTGAAATATATAATTTGGTTTCTCAAAAGAAGGTTTTGTGTTTAAACTGACATAATGGTCCTTGAATGTTCTGAAGATACATGAAACAAGTTTTATTTCCTACATAATTTTCGTCAAACTTAATGCCCTAAAGTGCATTAGTAAGGAAAAAGAGTGCAGAAACATTTCGGACAGATCTATTTAATGAATGCTGAATGACAGCTCCTCAGGAAAACAAAGGATTTCTTGTTTTTTAATGAAAATCAAGATTATCAAATGGCTAGCTTTGCTAAAGAGGGTTGTCATTTAGTATTCAGCCCAGACAAAAAGGATATCAATGTGAAAGTTTTGTGATTGAGATGAAGACCTGGTCTGATTTACCACACCTCACTTTGGAGCTTTGGGTTCTGAATAGCAGAGATTTTTCCCTGAATGAAGAGAGTAAGTATTTTTGTGAAAAGAAAAGCCACTTACCCACCTCTTTCCCCATTTGGAAGTATCCAGGCTTGGTGACTCAGCTACTTCCCCGGGCAGCCTGTTCCGATGCTTGAAAACCCTCTCAGTGAAGACATTTTTCCCAATATCCAATTTAAATCTCCCCTGGTGCAACTTGAGGCTGTTTCCTCTTCTCCTATTGCTGGTTACTGGGGAGCAGCGACTGACCCTCACCTCAGAACCTCCTTCCAGGGAGTTGTAGAGAGCGAGAAGGTTCCCCCTGAGCCTCTTTTTCTCCACACCAAACACCCCCAGCTCCCTCAGCAGCTCCTCACTGGACTTGTGCTCCAGAGCCTTCACCGGTTTTGCTGCTCTTTGGACATCTTCAGGAATGGAGATGAAGCCAAAGAGCAGAGAAAACCATATTCTCTGCTGAAGCACTGCAAACTTGTTCTCAGGAAGCCTAAGGGATGGAATGTGTGTCAACCAGGAAAGACAGCGGGGAACAAAACACTGGGGAAAAGTTATCAACACCCATGGCGCAGCTGGTGACTGCTCTGCTTTCCATCAGGTAGCTGTTTCAGCAAGGTTTAGCATCCTGGTTGGAGCCAGTTATCAAAGATTATCAGTTTAAGACTAATTTTTTTTAATTGTTTTTATTACATATTCCCAGTCAAAGGCAGCAAAGGTCAGAGACTGTCCTGAAGCCTGGAAGTCAGTGCAAGAATTTCAGCTTTCTATGGGGTAGTTTTGATCTTTCTCTTCCCTCTGACTTCTGGGCTTCATACCAGAGAAGCAATCAGCAGAAAACCAGCTAATCTGACCACAGAAAGAAATAACTCAATACTCTAAATTTTTCTAACCTGTCCACCTTTAATTTCCAGCAACAAGGGAGTGTGACCCCCTTTGGGAGTCTGTTCCCTTTGCTTGAGTTAACACAGTGCAGCCAATTTTCCCACTCACATTTCACACAGAAGGCTATTTCCCAGCTGGTAGAAGTAGATACTTAGCTGCTTTTAAAACTTGAGGAGTTCTGTAATTGAAACACTAAGTTATTCTGTGCACAAAAAAACCTCAATCAGTTGCTGCTCACACAACATATGCCAAACTTTGGGGGTTATGTTATTTTCTTTCTTTTTCTATGGAAAACTTCAGAGAAAACTGATTTTTTCTTCAAGAAGAGGAAAAAAACCCCACCTTTTTGCCTAGTTTGATAGTTCTAGAGGATGGGGTTTTTTTCCACGATCATGTTGAAATGACATGTTTTGGTCTATTGCTTAAAAGGAGCAGATTTTTTGTTGAATGTATTCAACAGGATCAGAGTTATTTTGAACTGCAAGAATGTAGTATAGGATCTGAAGTTAATATTAACTAGCAGGGTTAATGCTCACAGCTAGGGAAGTTTACAGCTGAGTTTAGTCCTGGTGTATTGAACTGTATCGAATTTTTAAGACTTCTCTTGAAATACAAAATGGTTTTAACAGATGTTTACACGTTTGTAGGTATCTTGCTGTGTGTATGTTCTGATCTCTGAAACTGGCTAAGAAATAATTAGATAATGTCTTTAGAAATTGTGTCTCATTTTAAAAGTTTTCAAGATATTGAAACAAATGAGCCACTTATAAAACATAATGCATTCTAAAGCCTTTGACTTTTGAATATATCATTTCAAATAATTGATAATCTTTCTTGAGGGTATATGTTAATTTTCCTACAAGAACTAGAGCCCAACTTCTTAAAGGTATTTTACTTTCTAATTCCCAGGGAAATCAGTGTGGATTAGGGACTTAAATTGGCATTAGACTTTTAAATAATTTTGAGAATCTGGATATAGTCTCCTAACCACAATGGCATTTATAGCAATTAAGAAAAATAATACTGGAATTATAAGTGTAAAGCAGTTTTCATTATTGACTGAATCATATCTGTCAATACACCAAATGCAGTCCCCCACATCTGGGAACACTCAGCTGTTTATTGAAATTGTTGTGTGTGAGAAGCAATGGGATTGAGCCATGGCCAGCATCTGGATAGAGGTTACCTGCTCAAAATGAAGACATCTTTCAGCTGCTGTCTGCTGGCTCCTGAGGGATCCAGGGAATGTCACCATATCCTGTCTAGCCACAGACCCCAGCACTGTGTCTTCTCCATGCTGACAGCTGGATTAGGTCACTTGTCCTGATCCCAGTACAGGCCATCTCCTTGTCTCATCTTCCCATATCTTCATTCAAATGCTGCACTCAGTTTTGGTTTTGTGTTCTTTTCTTGACCCTTGAGATATTTACTATATGCTACCAAGTGACAGTTTTCTTCTGCCCCAAAGGTGCCTGCATTCCTCTCTGTGGTGACTGAAATCACCCTTGGGCAACATTTGTGTCCATAAAATGCTCATGGGCACTTGGATGAAGGTGATGTATGTGGTCTACAGGGAAGTGAGTATTTCCCTCCTGCCCAGCTGACCCCGGTGGCTGAATTATGTCAGCTGGTGTAAGTATACATATATACACACAGCTATATTTATACAGCTTTATATAGCTTTTAAAAGCACTGCATTCTCACCGGCCCATTGTAAGGTTTTCCATTTCTGCTAACTTGGTACAACACAGCATTCCCACATATTTGCTTTAAGAGTCACTTTCTTTTTTATCCAGAAACTGTCCTTTCAATTAGCTGCTGCTAATTAAAAAAAAACTAACAAATATCCAGACTGTTCTGAAAACTGGCGATAGTCTATGTATTAAATGAATAAGGACAAGTAGAAGTTAAGCTCATTAAGGCTTACAGGGGTTAACGAGCAGGAACATTAGTTGAGCATTGCTCAGAATTTTAAAGAGGAACTTCATTGGCATGTGAGCTAACACAGAGGCTGGATTTGAGAAGGTGCATGGGGACGTGAGCAAAATATCACCGGTGAGGGCAAGGAGTTACAGACATCAACTGCTCCAGAGCTGCTTTTATGGAATGGCCAGCATGTTGTGAAAACATCGGGTAGATGTTCCTCTGATGAAAGAAGGGACAATGGCATTTACTGTGTCCTGCAATGGCTGAGCACTGTGAGACCTGCTGGAGAGAAAACCTTTGTGCAGAGGCCAAGAACAGGGCCAGTAGTGCAGCTAATCACAACCATTTGTCAGAAAAGTCAGGGAGCCAAGGCTTTTGGGGGAGAGTGTGGCCAGCATGAGTTGGGAAGTGATTCTTCCCCTGTACTCAGCACTGGTGAGGCCACATCTCGAGTACTGTGTCCATTTCTGGGCCCCCCAACCCAGGGAGGACATTGAGGTGCTGGAGTGAGTGCAGAGAAGGGAAACAAGGCTGGTAAAAGGTCTGGAGCACAAGTCCTGTGAGGAGCAGCTGAGGGAGCTGGGGGTGTTTAGCCTGGAGAAAAGGAGGCTCAAAGGAGGTCTCATCACTCACTACAACTACACGAAGGGAGATGGTAGCCAGCAGAGGTAGGGCTCTTCTCCCAGGCAGCCAGGGACAGGCTGAGAGGACACAGCCTCAAGCTGCTCCAGGGGAGGGTTAGGGTGGACATCAGGAAGAATTTCTTCCCAGAAAGGTGATGAGACATTGGAATGGGCTGCCCAGGGAGGTGGTGGAGTCACCGTCCCTGGAGGCGTTTAAGGAAAGACAGGAGGTGGCACTCAGTGCCGTGGTGTGGGTGACATGGCGGTGGTTGGTCATAGCTTGGATTCGATGATCTCAGGGGTCTTTTCCAACCTTGCATTCTGTGGTTCTGTATGAAGATAGGAACTGCTGCAATACGCTGAACTCTGTTACTGCAGAATATATATTATATAATTTTAAGGTAAAAAGCAGGTGGTGTTTTAGCTAACTGCTGAGCCTGTGCTCCATACCACACTCTGATACACTACAGCATTCCCAAACAGCTCTCTTAGTGTCCAAACTGTCAACTGCAATAATCTCCAGGCCAGGTTATTTTAAATGAGCAAACAAAAACCTTAAACCAAACCAAATTAAACAAACCTGTTTCCCTATTGTTTCAAACAGACCCAACTAGTTAATGCCTATAAGTTAATAAATGTTTCATAAACTGGGTTCAGCCACACAGATGCTGATCTATCCAATAGAACTTGTATTCTGCAGTAAGGTGGCCACTATTTTTGTAAGGCAGCAGAAGATGCTTGCATTGGCAGGAGGAAGGTAATAAATGTCATTTCAATTCTTCCAAATGTCGATGATATGGGGTAATATGAGGGTGACTGGGAATAGGAAAACCAAATCTAGGTAGAAGCATAGGTGAAAATGGCAATTAGGCAAAAGCAAAAGTGAGGCAAGCCAGGCCTAACAGCAGCAAGGATAGCTTTTTTTTTTTTAAAGTACAGGATTTAAATAGAAAAGACTGCATTCCTCATTTACATACAGAGAATTCGGTCTTGAATTAGGCCTTTACAAAGGGTGTTTGCTTTTGGCATCCTCTCTGAGAAGTGGCTGGTGGTTTTAAGGTTTTAAGGAGAGAGAGGGATTGGCTGGTTTTAGATAAAGAATGGGCTTGCTTTGCATAAAAGTACTAAACCACCTTTATTAAAGACTTGGACTCTGAGATCTCAGGGGAACCAGTGACATTTACCTCAGGTGTTGACCATGATTTAAGCATGTTTGACCACTGCCTGGTACAAATTCTGCTCGGGGTAGAGTGCATTGATTATTCTGGAGGAAGTTTCCTCCAGTAGCCAGCTGAGAAAGAAAACAAATCCCTGATGACTTGCAAAGGTCTTGGCTTCTTCCAGGTATTTTTAGGTAAGCTGAAGTATGAGGTCTCTGAGGCTCACCAAATTCATCCTGGCTTCTCTGGGACCCAGAATCATGTATTACAAAACACTCAGATAGGACTAGCTCTTTTAATCTTATCTGCCCTTTGCCGCACAGATGTGTTTTTGTAATTCTTCATTGGTGATAACTTGTCTGCATTACTTTTCTCTGGGGGGGAAAGCATTCATAATAATTAAAAAAGAAAAGTATCCACTGAGTTCTCAGCAGAATGGTTGCATTAGAAATTATTCTTTCTTTTTTCTTATGTCCTGGATTTTAGGATCAATGAGTAAACAGAAGTAAATTAACTTTCATCTAGCTCTTTTGTGTGCATCCTATTAACCTCTAGTATAAGGAAATGTGTCTGAACAAAGATGCAGATTATCAATATTAAAAGGTCATTTTCATTTTAATTAATATATGGGAGCATAACTGAGGGATGATGTGGCAACTATTTTTGTTTGGGGCCTAGGGAGCAGAGAGCAGCCAGTTTGAGTAGCACAAAAATATTACAGGAAGTTGCTTTGAAATGGTGACTGATTAAATTGAATTGCAATACAAGATGAGGACCTCTAAAGTGGCACCATCTTTGCACAATAGAAAACCAATCTTCTGCCTTCAGTAGATGGATCAAGATGGGACAAGCCAGCAAATGCTTTACAAAGGCCAAAGCAAATGCTAGAAAACCTAATCCGTCCAAAGAAAGATGCCACACTTCTGATAAGCCTGGGCCATGACCCAGTCTGTCTTGAATCCTAAACTGGACAGTTTGTCAGACACAGACCAACCCTCCTCTGGCTCATGGTGTAAGAGAGGATTAGCATCTATTTCAAGGGGCTAAAGGTCAC